>CM076575.1:1118782207-1119382207 GCA_034641835.2 Pinus albicaulis | reverse complement strand
GGGGATAATATTAAAGCTAACATGGGGTGGCTAACTCCTAGGAATCTAGATGAGATCGGATCATTCATGGGAATAGCAGTTTATTACACGCAATTCATCAGGAAATTCTCATGGATTGGCTATACTATTACATCTTTTCATAAAAAAGGGAATAAGATTGAATGGAATGAGGAGTGTGCAAATAGTTTTGGGCAGTTGAAGCATTTTCTTACAAATGCTTCAGTATTGAAGATTGAATATCCTAATAAGGATTTTGTGGTATGCACAGATGCTTTCAAGGAAGGACTTAGTGGATTCTTATGTAGGAAGGGCAGGTGGTATGCTATGAGTTAAGGAAGTTGAATGAACATGGGAGGAGCTATGTGACACATGATCTTGATTTGGTAGCTATCATTCATGCATTGCAGATCTAGAGACATTATCTTCTTGGCAGGGGGTTTATTCTGATGAGCGGTGATAGTGGGATGAGGTATTTGTTTGACCAACCCAATCTGAATGCCAGACAAGCTAGATGGTTGGCTACCCTTAATGAGTTTGATTTTGATATCAAGTACATCAATGGCAAGGAGAATATGGTTGCAAATGCTCTTAGTAGGAGAGTGTAGGTGAATCATATTTAAGTTGTGATCTCTTATGGGAAAGATTTATAGGAGTGAATCTTGCATGCAGGGCAACATGATGAGAGGTATCAACAGTTGAAGTAGAGATTGAAACAACAAGGTGAAGGTGATAGGGATGAGGAGTATCACCTCACGACAGATGGATTGGTGAGATTTAGGAAAAGGATTTATGTGCCATATGACAGTGACCTCAAGAACATTATCTTGACATGTTAAGTCGTAGTTAGGCCACAGAGGATATTAGAAGACATTAACAGTTGCTAATAAGTTCTATTATTGGTCGAACTTAAAGAAATAGGTGGTTGAGTTTGTTGCAAGATGTTTGGAATGTTACCAGGTCAAAGATGAGTGCAAGCACCCAGTTGGGTTGTTGCAGTCCATTCTGATTCCAAAATGGAAATGGGAGGTCATTTCCATGGACTTCATTACAAGTTTACTGAGGACATCTAGACAACATGATTCCATCATGCTTATGGTTGACAGGTTGAGGAAGGTAACTCACTTCAATGCAATGAAGTATACTAATTTAGCTAGTGAGGTAGCTCATATCTTCATCGGGTAGGTAGTGAGAATGCATAGTGTTCCCAAGAAGATCATATCAGATAAAGATGCCAAGTTCACTTCCAAGTTTTTGAAGGAGTTGTTTGTAGGCTTGGGGACAAAGTTAGCCTTATGTACAACTTATCATCCACAGATATATTTTCAAATAGAGAGAGTTAACAAGATTTTTGAGGGTATGTTGAGGATGTATGTCATGCATCAACATCGGAAGTGGGAGGAGTATTTTGCACTAGTGGAGTTTACATATAATAATGGTTATCGGTAATCCTTGAGGACAATTCCTTTTGAGGCTCATTATGGGCGGAGTTGTAATACTCTTACCAGTTGGATTGATCTATTAAACAAGGTGTTGATTGGACCAGATATGTTGGCTAAGATGGAGCAGGAGATGCAAGTTATTGAGAAAAAATTAAAGGAAACATGGGACAAGCAGAAGAGTAATGCAAATCAACACAGAGAATTCAAGGAGTTTCAAGTTGGGGAGCATGTGTACTTGCACATCAAGCCCAAGAGGATCTCCTTGAGGATTGGATCATGTGCCAAGTTGACACCTCAGTATTGTGGGCCTTTTGAGATCCTTGAGAGGATTGGACCGGTGGCCTACTGACTTGCATTGTTGCCAACAATGAAATTCCATGATGTCTTCGATGTTTCATTGCTTAAGATATATGTTCAAGATGATTATCATGTGATTGATTGGTCTATATTGCAGGTGGAACCAGAGGGGGAGTTTCAGCCAGAACCTCAATGCATTTTGCAGCGGAAACAACTCATGCTCTAGAACCAAGCAATAGAGCAAGTCAAAGTGCATTGGAAGCACTTTAGGCTAGATGAAGCTACATGGTATATTACTTATCAGATGTGGGCTTTGTATCCTTCTTTATTTGCTAGTTGAATAGATGTGTTTGATATATGTGTTTTTTTATATAATGTGCGTGTGTGTGTGTTGTAAATACTGCAATGATTTGTGTTATAAAGTTCCAATAAGAGGTATGTTGTAAATATTGCATCAAGGTGTGTTATAAAGCTCCATGGGAAACATGTTTTGTTAGTTATAAGCATCATTGAACACCGAGGACAATGTTCCCTTCAGGGGGAGGGGTTTGTAACAACCCCTGGTTGATTTTCCATGTAAATAAAATAAGACCAAGGTCATGGGACACATATTCCAAGCTTAATGGTGGGAAAACATTATAGTGGGCATCACTTGCAGTTTGTTAATGGCTATGGAAATTGGCAAAGGAAAAGAGGCAATAAATGGCATTTTATTATGGAAATAAAGGTAAAAAGGAGAAAAGGAAGGTGAAGAGACACAAATATGCATGCAAGGGAAATTAGAGGGAAAATGAAGAAAACAGAGACATCATCGATAAAAAGGCATTGAAGAATCAATTGCTAGCTTTTGACAACTTTGGTTTAGCTTTTGTTAGTTCAGTTTTGGTTCTCTCATTTCACACTCTCATTCTCTCATACTCTTGTACACTTGGAGAATTTTTGGAGCACTCTAGCATTCGCTTGGATTTGAGAAAAAAAGCAAGCAGAAGGAGACAATTGGATCAAAAACTACAACATGCTTACTTTGCAGGTAACAGGTTGCACGTGTGATCTCCTTGTTGTTTTTGGGATGCATGGTATATGCATGTGATTTCTTGGTTATGTGTTGTCATTGGCATGGAGATTTGTCTAGGTTGGCAGTGATTTCATCCTTGCCTTTCCATTTTTTCGAGATTCATGGTGTAGTGGGTTTCCCATTTGGTTTTTTGATTGGTTCTCAAGTTTCCTGGTTGTGGGTTGGAAGAAATGTTCTAGATCCTTGAAACAATTTGAGTTCCCTAGAGGTTGTGGGTTGAGTTACTAGTCCCTAGAGCCTGAGGGTTAGGACAAATGCTTTGGAGCCCTATAACAGCTTGGGTTCCCTAAAGGTTTTGGGTTGAGTTACTAGTTCCTGGAGCCCTATAAACCTTGGATAGAGACCAATTTGGTTTTCTATTTGTGATTTATGGACCAGTTAGGTGAAATCACTATGGTTGAGGGTTGAGGTGGTGTGGCATTTGGAAGCCCTAGTTCGTTTTAATTTGGTTTAACTCATATGATCACACATTCATGCTTGGAATATGGCGTGTGGGTGATTGGTTGAAAGAGATATTTGGTTCAGCCTAATCTATAGTTAGGTGGTATGTGGAAGTGCATGATTTGGTTGTCACTTTCATATGTTAATATGAGTTATTTTTCTATTGTGATCTATAATCACTTGTACTAGTTATTATGGTGATCTTATGGTTTATTTGTTATATTTTCTATTCTGGATATATGTTTGTTATATGATGTTCTCTAGATATGGCTCTTTTTCATGATTTGATAAGTTACTCATTGGTTCATGAATGCATGGGCTAACTTTTGAGAAATCTATAGGGCTATAATTATGATGATTTATCTTAAACTTTATAACTGTACGTGACGTATTTTTACCTTTTCTTACTGATTGTATTCTTCTCTTATTATTATTTCATACTTATCATGAAACAACTACCAAAACAAGAATATCAACAATACATAGGAACACAGGATATAGGCTGCAAGCCAGGCCAAAACCTCTCCACTTGAGAGGAAAAACCACAAATCTCTTATTTTCTTATATATTCTTCAAATGATGAGTTCCAAGACCTCCATACCAAGAAAAATACCCTTCTAAGCCCAATTCCAACCTTCTTGATGATCTTCTTTCCTTTTCCAAGTCAAACCTAGTCAAATCTCTTCAAGTATCACAAATTCGACCCCTAGATACAAAATTCCGACCTCCACTGCAGGTCTGAAATTTTCGGCCCCTGCAATAGTTGTTGCCTCCACATGTGTGAGAAAATTTAGGGCTCCCAAGGCTTCCCTTGACCATTTCTTGAGTTTCTCATTCTTCTAGGGCTTGAGGATGACCTAATCGACCTTCATTCAACCTTCTTTCTACATTTTCTCCAAGTTCGATCTTGTAGCAACAAAACCCTAGCCTCCTTTCCTTCGCAGGTGTGAAAAGAGAAAGAGAAATAACCCAAACAATCGTCCTCATCCTTCTTACTTCTTTGCTAGCCTTATTCGTCTTCTCCTTCACTTGAATGATATCCATAGGAGGTTGAGTTCCCTCCTATATATAAGCTTCCAAGGTGGATGGAATGCCCTAATTGAGGTTAACTTGGTCTTGAAGGGTATTTTGACACTTTTAAATACAAGAATATTTCTTTTTACAAGTTACAATGTGCTCGATGGGGTCTCCTTCATATGGCAATGACTCTTTTGACTTCTTGACCCTGATATAAACCCTAAGAGAACTCAATGGGTGATTTACATCTAAAATAAAAGACATTGAGCATGAAACCCATGCTAAAAAAATATCAATAATAAATTGTATTTCATTCAACAATATACCATAATCAAAAGTACATTTCATATTTAGGAATATTGAACCTAGTTACACATTTTTCAACACCCCCTCTTAGCTAAGGAGGTATTCATAAATGGTACATGGACATCCTCAAACTAAAGATAACTTGTAAGAAGATTCAGATTGGTAATCCATCTATTTGCATCATTTCAACGAGCATTGTCACACAACAAGGCATTGAATAGTAACTCTATCTCTCCACAAGATCATAACACAATGGTGGTGAGACCAATGAATGATAGACACCATAATCATTGTCTCTCAAGGCACATACTCCACTCGGGTGTTCACATGGTATGTCCTTCCAAGATAATTCCTATCTTGGAATAACCCATCCTCGAGGAATTTCCTCTATGAATACTCTTATCTTAGATGCTCTACCTCATCCTCAAAGAGTATTGGATGTCATATGCTTACCCAATCCTCCATTATTTCTTCACAAAGTGAAGAAAATAATGATGTGTCTATCTCTCCCTCTCAATTAGGGAGGATATATCAACTAGACCAAGATTTTCTCTCAAATATACAAGATTCTTATTAGGAAGAGATTTTTTAAATATGTCAGTTATTTGTTCATCAGTGGATATATATCATAGTTTCAACACTCCATCCTGCACCAACCTTCCAATGTAGTGATACTTGTTATTAATGTGTTTTGTATTTCCATGAAACACTAGGTCTTCAAAAAACCTTATACAATCGGTGTTGTCACAATGTATCACCGTAGGGTCCATCGGTCCTTCAAACAAGTCGGATAACAACTTCCTCAACCAAACAACTTCTCTGCTTACTTCACAGGATACATTTTATTCGGCCTCGACACTACTCAAAGAAACCAATTCTTACTTTCTAGTTATCGAAGATTCATGGAGGATCCCAAACTAAAACATCCTCCAGTAGTGCTTCTCTGATCCTTCTTACTACCTCCCTAGTTGGAATATGTAATCCAATCCAATGGACATCGTTCCTCTTATCATACTTTAAGAAGTAGTGGGTTTTTCCTTGCATATATCTCAGTATGTGCTTGGCTGTTATCCAATCATCATGCTTCGACTCTACCTAAAAATTACTAAGAACATTCACTACAAAAAAAAATGTATGGTCGAGTATTTACTAAATACATCAATGAGACAATCAATTGTCTATACATTGTCAAATCCACTAGGCTTGGTTCAAAACTTCTTAGCCTCTTCAAGTTTGTGATCATAGGGTTTGTCATTGGTTTGCAATCCATCATGCCAAACCATTTATACATCTCGATCACATACTTTTCTTGACCTAGATAAATCTCATCTTGTCCTTACCAAACTTCCAACCCCAAATAATAGTGCATTAGCCCTAGATCCTTCATATCGCATTATGCTGCCAGTTGCTTCTTGCACTCTTGAATATGACCTTCTACACCTGTGATGAGAAGATCATCCACATATAGAATATTGTTTACGAGCTCATCCTTCACAACCTCGATATAAAGATTCAAATAATCAGAACTCTTCAAGAAGCCCAATAGTTGTAGGTATGCATCCATCCTTGCATACCATGCCCTTGGTGCTTGCTTAAGTCCATACAAATCCTTCTTCAACATGCAGAAATAAGTCTCTCTATCTTCTACTTAAAATCCAAAGGGTTTTTCTATATAGACTTCTTCATCAAAGATTTCATATAAGAATGTTGTCTTGACATCATTTTGATGGATGTTCCATCCCATCGATGCTGCCAAAGAGACCAACGAATGTATAGTTGTATACCTTGTCGTAGGTGCAAATGTCTCTTCATAATCGATGCCTTCCTATTGAGAGAAGCCCCTAGCCACAAATATTACCTTATATTTATCAATAATTCCATCTACTGCATGTTTAATCTTGTAGACCCACTTGTAAGTTACCACAAATTTGTCATCAGGCCTAAGTATGATATCCCAAACTCCATTTTTTCATTATTGATTGATACTCATCATGCATGGCATCTTTCTATTCTTGATGTTTGACAACCTCTTCAAAGGTGGATGGTTATGCTTCTATTAACTTCGTCATATAGGTTGCATTCCCTGAATATATTTTGAGCTTCTTAATTTCCCCAAATGTGCCTTTAGATGCTCCTTGTCCTTCTGCATCTATTAGAGTAGACATCAACCAATTAGGTCTTTTTTTGCTTTCATGGATGATCACAGGTTCATTAGGACCTTCATCTTCATGATTTGAGTTATCTTCCTCCCTAGTGCATTCTTCTTAAAATATTGGATGTTCTTCATCATCAGAGTCCGTTAGGAGGTCCTTTGATTTCTTAAATGCAATAATTTCATCAAATAATACATTTTGGCTTACTTTTATTCAGTGTCCTTCCTTTATGTAGATCCTATATGCCTTTGAAGTATTACTATAGCCAATGAATACCTTCATGCTTATAGGATCTAACTTATTTCTCTTATCCTTCAAAATGTGAATATAGACATGACAACCAAATATTCAGAGATGATCCATGCTTGGTTTCTTCCTAGTGAATGCTTCATCAAGATTCATGTTGTCTAGTGATTTGTGAGGACTTTGATTTTGAATATACACAACAATATTTGCTACCTCACCCCACAAAATATTTGGCAAACCTTGATCATGTAACATGGCTCTTACACTTTCTTTAATAGATCTATTCTTTCATTCAACAAGTCCATTTTTTTCGAGATTATATAGGACAATAAACTCCCTCTTAATCCCAACCTCCTTACAGAAAGATATGAGTTCCTTTGAAGCTTATTATCCTCCATTCTCAGATCTTAGTATATTTATTCTCCTTTTTGTAAGGTTCTTTAATTCAACTTTGAATTCTTGAAATTTGTCGAATACTTCATCCTTGGACTTCAGCAAATAGATCCAAGTTTTCCTCGAGTGGTCATCAATGAATGCCACGTAATATAGATGACCTCCAAGAGACTCTGTAGACATAGGACCACATACATAAGAATGAATGAGATCCAGAATTTATTTTGACCTTGAAGCACTACTTCCAAATGGTCTCTTAACATTTTTACCCAATGCACATCCCTTGCATACTCCTTCATGATTCTCCTTGAGTTCAGGGATTCCATTCACCATTGAATTCAGATTTGGTAAGATTTTGTAGTGAACGTGACCAAACCTTCTATGCAAAAGTTTACATGGGATTAATTCAATGTGAACCAAAGCTTGAGAGAGAGGAGTTATAAATTTGTAGAGTCTTCCTTCATGGATCCTAATGATATTTTCATTTTCGATGCTAGAATTTTTATCCCATGCTACAACCTTTCCATCTATAAAAGTAACTCTATCTCCCTTATCTTCTATACATGAAATAGAAAGTATATTCTTTTTCAAACCTTAAACAAATAGGATGTTGTTGAGATGAATATTTCCTCCATTCTCTAGCTCCAACGAGGTTGATACAATTCCTCTCATAGGATAGTTCTTCTTGTCACCGAGTTCAATGGAATAAGAAGTTTTCCCTCTTGATAAGGTCTTTAGTTTCTAGTGCTCACGTGTCATATGCATTGATGCTCCACTGTCAATTACCCAAATATTATCATCATCAAATGCGTTGGTAAGTGCTGATAATAACCCTTCGTCCTTTGTAGAAGTCTTGGCCATACTATTCTTGATAAATAATAGGAGATTCCATAATGCCTTGATAACTTTCTTGAGATGACTTGCTACCATAAAAAAACTTCTTCAAGGAATTATTCAAGGATGTAGTGATCTTCATCATGCCCTTAGTCAACATTAGCTCTGATACCATGTTGAGAAATATATAGGGCTATAGTTGGGATGCTTTATCTTAAACTTGATAATTGTTTGTGATGCCTTTTTACTTCTTCTTTTTTCCACAAGAAAAATCATAACTTTCATTGATAGATATGAAAATTACATGTTGTATATGCTGATGTGGATATTCTGATATGTCAGCTTGTGGCTGCATTCCAAAAAATAATTTTACAAACTGAAATGTTCCAAAAATACAATAGCTCTGAGTATGTCTGATAGATATAGTTGTTGTACATTTACAAGAAAAATATATAAATAAGAAATTGTCTCATTATGATATCCAAAAAAGTGTGGTGTATCTTTTGGAATTAGAGCACTCCCGCCCTCTGTCCTGGTATATCTTCATATGGTATGTGGAAGAATTGATAGTATTGATGATCATTGTGTTCCCGAATCTCCCAATGGTCCCTTAATAGGTGAACTGCCTCCTTGGATAATGTATCATAAATTTGGTTCCTCTCCATATAAATATGATGACATGAGATATGGTCAAAATGAGATTTGAGTCGATATACCTCATCCAATATGTTATGTAGTGTGCACATGTGACATGCAGTATGATGATTGAACCAATCGATGATGATCTTTGAGTCCCCAAATATCTGTATTCTATTGCAATGTTTTATGAGGGAAAACTGTAGGAGGGCTCTGTGAGACATGATAGTTCAACATAATTGTTTGTTCCCCTTCCCAATCCAATCTTGAATTTTAAGAAATGTTGTTTTGTAAGATAAAGGAGTACTCCCCCCCACAACCAAGGTGTTGGGAAGAGCCATCAAATTAGGGCCACAGGAATGACTTATCGATGGCTTCAGGGATGATGGATCGAGTAGGGGGTGAGGAGGGTCATCCAGGATCAAGTGGTATATAGTGGACATGCGAGCAGCAACGGTCATCCAGGATGGGAGGAGGTCATGGAAGATGGATCGATGGCGGACAATCCATACACCACAACAGATTAAGGTAGGAAGGTTACAGAGCTTATGAGGGTAGGATTTTTTCCACCATGATTCCCAGGCATGATAAACAATGAGACTTGTCCAGCTCTTGTTGAGATTATGAAAATTTAAGATATGAGTCCAGAGGGCTTGTGTAACAGGGCAGTAGAGAAAAAGATGATCAATGATCTGAATCTGAATTTTAGTTTTGTTGTGCTAATTTCATCTTCAGATTTAAAATTATTTGTTGATATTATGCTTTATGTGCATAGGTTTCCTTAGTGTTTATGAGTGTCAAACAGGTAAATGAGTTGAGTTTTAAGTTAAATTCAAGAGCATAAAGCATGAAAAAAATTGTTGAACAACCGCAATAACAAGTACAAAAAACCATCATAATTGATCCATTAACACAATTTTTTGACGAAGGAGTTCACCCATCTTGGGCTACATCTCCTTGGTCTAGCTTCCATGGCTTGGGCCTTTGTATTAGCTCAAATGTGCATAAAATTCTATTTAAATTCACCTATATCTCCTAAAACCTACTTCAATGAGTCGAGAATGTCCAAATCGTCCAGAAATGAATCTTCTTTCACTCAATTTGGTCAAATTTTGCCAAAGATATGGCCAAAACAATTTTTCTTAGTAAACCGCCCCAAAACTGGAGAAGACTCTAGTTAGGGCCGCCAAATTTGGGGCATCTCCTAAAATGGTGTTTCAGCCGAAAATTCTGCCAGTTTAACTCTGAGTTAATTAATGCTAAGAGTGGTTTAAGTGTGGATTAACTGCGCTAAGCCTGGTTTAAATTAATCTGCATTACAATATGGGATTAGTGCTAAACATGGTTTTGGGGTTTAATTAAACCCGCATTAAAATATTTAACTGCACATTAACAATCTTCGCGTCGTTGGTCTTCAACACGTGGTCTCGTGGGGAGGGGGTTGGCCCCCTCCATACCCCTGCCGCGTCAACCATTGAAATACAAATAGAACCTGCGGCCAATAAAGTTAAGAAACATGTCGTTGGTATGGTGGTAAACCACGCGGTTGGGGCAGGGGAGGTCGTGGGGTCAACCCTGACCTCCGCCCATTCCTTGGTAAATTTTTCTCCGCGATATTTATATGCCAAACCTTTGGACGATATCAAACTCTTTGGACTATGGTATATGTGCAATATTTATATAAAACTCAGACTTTGGACTTGATATATATTAAATCAATCCGACCTGTAATATATGGTTTGAACTTTGGATTGTATAAAAATGCCACCATGATATAGTTTAATCCAACCATAATAATTCAGACTTTGTATAGGGTCCACCAGAGGGGGCACGTGGTGGCCCTTGGATGCACCACGTGTCAACGTTTGGTTGGACCATTCCAACCATAATTCCCATTCAACCTTAGGAGCACATTCATAAAAAAAATTCACCTTCAAACCAAATTGGTGAATCCTGCAGTGACACTTGTCATAGTGTCATTGAGCGAAACTGAAGAATATTCCCAAAATATTTTTAAATTAGCTGACTGGGCTGCCATACCATCAACCTGTCACTTATGCGAAAAAAAAAATTAGTTGTTTAGGAAAACAAACAACATTCTCTATCTTCTTCATCCAGACTCTGTTTTCGACGAAACAAATTGCGCTAGATTCCTGGCGATGAGCTCTTAGCTTTCGTTCAGTTTCCACTCAATTTAGAGCACTTCAATTTTTGAGCTTTTGCACTAAGCACCTAACCATTCCTCCCCACTAGAAGCCTTTTGGACCCCAAAATCTATTTGACTATTGATCATGTGGATGAGGGTACTATTCCCTCACCTTTCGAGTCTCTATCCACTGAAATTTTTCCATTTTCATCAAATTGAGATTTTCACAAAAAATTAACTTTTTCCTTGACTCTTGCGACCCTCTCTTGCTGTCATTGACACCATCGTGCTGCAATTCCCATGAATTTGTAGAGCAACAAAATATTCTTGCAGAAGCACACTTTTTCCTACCTTGGTCATCAATCAAAGGAAACTTAAAAATTGTCTCACCTTGCACACTGTCGTCATGGTGATTCTTAATTGTTCTTGCTTTGTACTTGCGTCAACTCTTGACCAAGTATCTTCGCCATTGCCATTTACCCTTTGGAAACCAAAAACCATAATTTGTGGAACCCATGCCTTCTTTGTCAAATCGCTTTGTCTCTTTCTCTTTGACCTTTGCAATCTCTTGCACCGACATCTTGTTTCCAACATTGCTCAACACTGATGTTGACTGTTGCAAATGTTTTACATCATGTTCACCTCCTTTAAAATAACACTCTTCAGAGTCCTGAAACATCTCATTACAAGCATAAGCAACCTTAATGAAATCAACTTGTTCATTCGATGCATCTTTTTGAAAGGTTTGATTCAAAACATCTCTATGTTTTATCATTAACAATGTCAAATTATGACTTGCATTCACTATCCTCTTCATTTCTCCTGCATGTATAAGAGACAAACTTGTCTTCTTCTTATGCGCTCTAACTATGTACTCAATTTCATATTTAAACAAGTGATACTTATTCTTATGGCGATGGAATATTTCTTTCCTATCATAAAGATAAGGACTTCCCAAAACAACACCTGATATCTCAAGCGACACTACATCAAGTTCAACTTGATCAAGAAAGTTTGAATTGATGGCGAATCTTAGTATGCACTTCCTTGTAACCTGCACGTTTGCATTCTTGCATATCCACCCTAAAGGATAATGTCTTGGATGTCTAATAGTTTCAAGGTCTAGATGCTTAACCAAGTCTTCAGAAATCAATTTAGCTTGTGACCCACTATCAAAAAGTGTGTCTATCTTGGTATGTTTAGAGACTACTCTAATATGGAAAAGTTATATTCTTGTATCTTCATCTTGAGTGACATTGGAACAATTTGAAGAACTAGTGTTTGCTGTGTTCTTACCTTTCAAACCCATGGCTGTAATCTTTGTCTCATCTCCTGAATATGAACTTAAGTCATGTTCAATTATAGCAACAGTTTTCCCCTTCTCGTTGGCTTTAGTTTATTTCGCTTAAAATTTGGATGAAGTTGCCGACAGTGGTCTTCATCATGGCCATTCTTCAAACAATGTTTACATGTGAGTTTCTCTTTCTCTCTTTTGACAGAGCTATTTCTCTTTCCTCTTCCATAAAACTTTCCCTTTCCTTTACCCTCACTATCACTTTTCTCATCTATGTTTTGTTTCCCTCTTGCTTCTAAATGTGTGGCTTGAAAACAAACCTCACCTATGTTTGTGGGATTGGACATGAGAATAGTGTGCCTAAGGTAACTGTGTGAACCCCCAACATACTTTAACAAATTTTCTTGAGAATACAAATTAATACCTAAAATAAGAGCTCTTCTCCTAAATTCATGAGTATAATCTTGCAAACTTTTCCCTTTCAATTGTCTAAAAATTTTCCAGTCCATAATGGCCTTTTGCATGTAATCTAGAGGATAAAATTTCCTTTTAATGGCAGCAATAAAACTTGACCAAGACATAGAGATCTTACCATAGTTTTTAATCTCTTCTTGAGTCCTTTCTTCCCACCATACAAGTTTTGGTCCTTCCATCCTCAAGGAAGCCAATTATATCTTTATGTCATCTTCATGAAGGTTCTGAATTCTGTAATACACCTCCAATTGATGTATCTAATTTTCCAATATTTCTGCATTTATCTCGTCATTATAGATTGGAAGCTCAAATTTGACATCAAGTTTGAGTAAGGGAGTTTTTCCTTTTGTGGTTTTTGAGTGAGCATGGGTAGTTTTTGTGGTGGAAGTGGAAGATGATGTTGATGGTGATGATGAGGATGATGAAGATGGTGGAGATGGAGGAGGCTTTCCTCCACTTCCCTTTGAATCCTTTTCTTCATCCTTATTATCATCTGAAGTTCCTTCTCTATGTGGAGGCTTAGAACCTTCTCCTGCCATCCTAGCAGTAAATGCATCAAACATAATTTTAACTATCCTCTTTATGTCATTGAATTCTTTCTTGACATCATCCTCTTCCTAATGACCTTCAGTTTCTCCAACACCTGACATTATGGCTATGGATTCAAGCTTAGATGTTGGTGCTTGTACCTTTTCAATCTTAGCTTCTTGAGATAAAACTTGACGTGCTTCAAGTGCAACTATGAGTGAAACTTTGGGTGGAGATGGTGCCCTTGTGGCTGTCCTTCTTCTAGTCCTAATCTCAGGACTTGCAACCAAAAATTTCCCTTCACCTCTCTGCAATTTCAATCTTGTAAGCATCACAAATTTGCAACCATTAAAACCCTACTTGCACAAAACTCAAGCAACTATCAAGCAATTAACCTTTCCAACCTTTGCTCTGATACCAACTTGATCTGAATCTGAATTCTAGTTTTTCTATGCTAATTTCATCTTTAGATTTAAAATTAATTTGTTGATCTTATGCTTTATGTGCATAGGATTCCTTGGTGTTTACGAGTGTCAAACAGGTAAATGAGCTGAGTTTTAAGTTAAATTCAAGAGCATAAAGCATGAAAAAAAATGTTGAACAACAACAATAACAAGTACAAAAAACAATCATAATTGATCCATTAACATAGTGTTTTGATGAAGGAGTTCACCCCTCCTAGTCTACATCTCCTTGGTCCAGCATCCATGGCTTGGGCCTCTATATTAGCTCAAATGTGCATAAAATCTTGTTTACATTCACCTACAGCTCCTAAAACCTGCTTCAATGAGTCCAAAATGTCCAAATCATTTAGAAATGACTTTTTGCACTCAAATTGGTCAAATTTTGCCAAATATATGGCTAAAACAATTTTGCCTAGTAAACTGCCTCCAAAACTGTAGAAGACTCCAGTTAGGGCTGCCAAATTTGGGGGTAGCTCCTAAAATGGTGGTTCCGCCAAAAATTCCACTAGTTTAACTCTAACTTAATTAATGCGAAGAGCAGTTTAAGTGCAGATTAACTACACTAAGTGCAATTTTAATTGATCTGCATTACAATATGGGATTAGTGCTAAACATGGTTTGGGCATTTAACTAAACCCACATTAAAATATTTAACCGTGCATTAACAATCTCTGAGCCGTTGGTCTTCAACATGTGGTCTCGTGGGGAGGGGGTTGGCCCCCTCCATTACCCCGCCACTTCAACCATTGAAATTCAAATAGAACCCGCGGCCAATACATGTTAAGAAACATGTCGGTGATATGGTGGTAAATCGCGCGGTTGGTGCAGGGGAGGTCATGGGGTCGACCCCGACCTCCGCCCATTCCTTGGTAAATTTTGCTCCACGATATTTATATGCCAAATATTTGGACTATATAAAACTCTAGTGACTATGGTATATGCACGATATTTGTATGCCAAACCTTTGGACTATATCAAAGTCTTCGGACTATGGTATATGTGCAATATTTATATAAAACTCAGACTTTGGACTTGATATATATTGAATAAATCTGATCTGTAATATATGGTTTGAACTTTGGATCGTATAAAAATGCCACCATAATATAGTTTAATCCGACCATAATAATTCAAACTTTGGATAGGGTCCACCAGAGGGGGTACGTGGCGGCTCCTGGCTACACCATGTGTCGGCCTCTGGTTGGACCATTCCAACCATATAAAAATAATTCTCATTCAACCTTAGGAGCACATTCATAAACAAAATTTCACCTTCAAACCAAATTGGCGAATCCTACAGTGACACTTTTCACAGTGTCATTGGGTGAAACAGAAGAATATTCCCAGAATATTTTTAAATTCACTGACTGGGTTGCCATGTCATCAACCTGTCACTTCTGTAAAAAAAATTAGTTGTTTAGGAAAACAAACAACAGGCTCTATCTTCTTCACCTGGACTCCATTTTCGACAAAATGAATTGCGTCGGATTCCTGGCGACGATCTCTTCGCTATTGTTCAATTTCCATTCAATTTAGAGCTCTTTCATTTTTTAGCTTTTACACGGCGCACTTGATCAATCAGAGTCCTCCGCTGCCAATTTGCAGAATGTACACCAAGATGGTCCAATGAAAGAGTGTTGTTGCAGGTGTGCCCTAGTGGGGATATTATTTGAGAGGATACACCACAATAGCAATTTAGCTATAGTAGGGAATTTTAATTTCCATAGTGGACTCTACCACCAACATTGTTCCAAAGGTCGATGAGGTTCATATATATGCAAATAGCCCTCCTTAGGACTATATTTTCCATGTTTGGAGATTTCCCAGATGATCTCATCATCTAGATCCATGATTCAAACATGTGATTCAGACAGAGCAGATAAGTAGAGTTCCCAATCATTTTCCCATAGGTGTTGTATATGAAGGTCACGATAGTTTAGCCAACCCCGTGAAAAAATGGTTGTGTTATCCGAGTCTACCACCTGATTGAGAGTATTAAAGCCAGCACTGTTCAATTCTAGGATGAAATCTGGTGGTAGTATATGTGCATTTCCATAGCAAGACCATGGGTCATAGCTAATACAGACCTGCCTACCAGAGACAACTTGCCATGCAAGTCCATTTCTTATGTGTTCAATAGAGTTCAGGATGGCTTTCTAGATTGTTGAGATATTGGTTTTGTGCTGCAGAACCCATCTAATCCATTTAATTGGTTGTATTGGGTGGATATATTTCTGAGTGACAACCCTGGTCCACAGACTATGGTCAGTAAGTATCTGCCACTCCAATTTTGCATCCGGTGCCATGGCAAAAGAGTTCGGTTCTTTGATGCCCCAACCCCCCCACTTCTTTGGAAGGGCAATGAGATACCACCTAGCCCAAGCAAAGGTGTGTCCCTCCTTAGCACCATTCCACATAAAAGGACGACGAATTTTGTGTATCCTATTGAGTATGCCTTTTGGTATCCAGGCCAAAGACACCCAATAAACCAAAATGGCCTCCAATGTCGATTTAATAAGTACAAGTCTACCTTCCCTAGAGATACATCTGTGGTACCAAGAATTTAGTCTCTTTTCTATATTTGCAATTAGCTACTCTGTAGTTGATTGGCTTGAGGTGGAACCCTAAGTATTTTAAACCATCTTCAAATCTAACCGAGTTGAAGGGAAAACGCTACAAAGCATGGTGAGTTTCATGTGGGGAGCAACCATGGATGGTAAAAGTAGATTTGGAGTTATTACAAGACATACATGTAGCTTTGCAGAATAATTGTAGAATAACATTGACAACTGTAATGTCTCCAAGGGAGCCATTCATAAATATAATGACATCGTCCACAAAAAAAAAATTGTGTCAATATGCAGTTGTCAGTGATTTTGATACCTTTTAGCGTGCCCCTGTCCCTTTCGTCAATCAGGCACCTACTCAATCCTTCCATGACAAGTAGGAAAAGAAGTGTGGAGAGTGGGCATCCTTGTCTAAGTACCTCTCAGCATGGAAGAAATTTGTTGCAACACCATTGATGAGAACACTATAGGAGACTGAGTTGATGCAACATACGATCCAGTTGATAACCACATTAGGGAATCCATGGTGGGTGAGTAGCATTCGAATATAGAGCCAACTAGTATGATATAAGGCTTTTTCAAGATCAATCTTAACGATCACACCTTTGATCTTCTTAGTGTGCATAGAGTGGAGTCCCTCCTGTGCAGCCCCAATAGCTTCATGAATCTATCTATTTTCCAGGAATACAAATTGTTCATGGGAAATATGTTCAGATAGAATGGGATTAAGTCTGTTAGCAATTATTTTGGAAATGATCTTGTAAATGTAATTACAAATGGAAATATGGCGAAAGTCCTTAAAAGAGGAAGGGTGGCCATACTTGGGAATGAGCGCAATAAAGGCAGAGTTAAATGTATCATATAAGCGAAATTTTATCATGGTTTCTTCCACCACCTCCAAAAGCTCTCGTCTCAGAAGATAGAAGAAAGCAAGGTAGAATTCAATTGACCATCCATCGGGCCCAGGGCTCTTGTCCTTCTTAAACCATTTGAGGGCAGCCTCAAGTTCTCCCATAGTAACAGGATTGAAAAGATCCCTAGCAGAGTCTCGATCCACAAACCTAGGGAAAAGTCCAACAACCTTGATGGTTTCTGCCAGTGTGATATCCTGTGGGGCTTTATAGAGGTTCCTGAAGTGTGTGGTGCCTAGATTGGTCAGCTGTACAAAGGATGAGGTAGGTGAGCCATCCTCTTTTTCAAGTTCCCAAACGGTATTAATGGCCTGCGCTACCTCTGGAAAATTGTTGAGAGAATTTAGTATTTTCATCCCTTGCTTTTATCCATATAGCCTTGATTTTAAATCTCCACGTTTCTTCCCTGTCTTTGAGTATTTTAAGGCGCTCATATTCCAATTTTATGAGGTAATATTTAGCAGTATCGGATGAAAACCCCCCAATATTGGGATCCCCAAGTTGTTGAATCTCCTTCTCAATCTTGACAAGCTCATGGAAAATTTGTTTTCTCTTGTCTTTTGCTCGCCCAATAGACATTATCTTAATAATGTGTAATTTATTGGCAAAGGAAGCAAAGCAGGTGTGGTCAGGGTGATTCAATGCACTCCTCCAAGCTTGATTGATCATCCTAATGTACTCATCATCCTAAAGATAAACTGGGCAGAACTTGTAGGGAGAGGCAGGCTTGTGGGACTCTTCAGTGATCTCAAGGTAAATGGGGGAGTGATCTGATATGCCCCCAGATCTAACCCATTGTCTATAGGATACCAAGTGCTGAAGAAATTCCTCCTTGATGAGGAATCTGTCAAGTTTGCGGGCAATCATAACTTCACCAGTCCACCGGTTGCGCCAAGTAGGGGAGAGTGAAGCCATGGTGGGATCAACCAAGTGATGAAGAGTAGTTAGATGCCCGAAGAATTCAATGAGAGGGTCCATGTGTGCATTTGGGCCCCAAGATTCCGCCTGTCCCATAGAGAAATTAAGGTCCCTAGTTAAGATGATGTTTTATGCTTGCATGAAGGATGTTTGTAATAGGGAGAGCCAGAAATCATGATGATGTTGACAGGGGCCATATACATTGACAATCCTTAGTACATCCCCAAGTTGTTTAGAAAAAATTTCAGCAACTATAACTCCTTCCCTTCCCCAAAAGTTGATGAGTCTGACAACCCGCGGATTAAAGCGTAGAGCTAGACCACCCAATTGCCAATGGGCATCCAGGGCATGAAAGATCCAGGAGGGAAAGAGGGATGAGAGGATAACGATAGTAGCCTCAAATGGCCCAAGGGTTTCTTGAAGGAGCATAATATCCACATTAACAGAGTCATAGAGATGCCCAAGGGCAAGGCGCTTGGCAGGGCTAGCAAGCCCCCGACAGTTGAAAGAGAGGCACTTTATTGGGTAACCATAGGGGGGGAATGTCTTGCCAGAACAACTATGCAATGTAGGTGAATAAAAAATAGATGTAAAATTAAAAGGGGGAGAGGAGAGGTACCAGAACCCGGAGGGTGTCCTATAGCAGCTATCGCACTCATGGATCTAGTGATCTAAGTCGATGATCGGGTAGCAGCCGCACTAACGGTTTTCGAGGGTGGCAAGTCCTGTGACGATGCGAGAAACCCTGACAATTGAGTCTACCTGTTTAGTGATAAGGTGATCGGATCCTATGTAGCCCAGAGACCAGCTGAAGTAGGAGAAAAAGGAGTAGTAGATAGCAACGTGCAATCCTTGTACACATGCCCCACCTTGTGACATCGTCTGCATCTAATGGGGATGCCTTCATAGTCCAAGATTTGGATTTGAGTCGTATTCCTTTAATGGATCTTGAGTGACTCTTCCAATCCCTCCCTAGTGTTTAGGTGAACGAGAATGTGGGCAAATGCCATCTTGCCAGACTCAATGTAGGTGCAATCATGGTCTAAATATGTCCCTAGGATGTTCCCAATGCTAACAAAAAATTCCTCCTTCCATAAGTGTAGGGGCATGCCAGGGAGATGAACCCATATGGGGCCGACCCCAAGGTGTTCCCTCTCAGGATCAAATAAAGGGCTCCATCTCTTTAGGAGGATTGGTGCAAGTTCGATGTGCCAAAACTGAGATAGTACCCAGTCTGTGAGATCCATGGAAGGGAGTTATATGATGAACCAACCCTTCTTCAGTGTATAAATAGTGGGGAGCTCCTGCAGGGTGTTGCCCCAAATTTCAGTAACCCATTTTTGAAGCCTCTTGGTGCTGTAATTCCGACCACGAACCTGCCCAACCAGAACCTCGTCCACCGTTCCCATTACATCCACCATTTGAATGCCCTCGCCAAAGGTAAGTTGACTGCCTTGTTGCAGGCCTTTACACAGTTCATTTTCCTAGCCGCACGAAGAGGTGCTCGGGTGGAGTGTGGCTCTGAGGCCATCAAGGATGGAGGAGCAGTGGCCGCTTCTGAGGAAGGGGGGATCAGTTCAGGGAGGCTGACGTTAAATTAGCCAGTTGGAGGTCGAGATGATGCAAGGGTAGTACGGGATGGGAAGGGGGGTGTGGACACTGCCAAAGGAATGACAGAATGTAGAGTACTTGAAGAACTTGGTCTAGATATAGTAGGGGGGAGTCCCAGGGATTCGATAAGTGGAGGGTTATGGCCCGAGGGTTCCGAAAGTGATAGGGGAAAGGTTTGTGCTAGGAAAGCAAGTGAGGACAACGATGGAGAGCAGAGGTTTGATAAGTATATGTGGTTGCACTCAGCCGCAGTGAGAATGATGTGTGAAGTAACAATAGTGAGGTCGGGTACTAGGAAAGAGTCGAAATCAGGGATGGGGTAGGAGGATGTGGGGTTAGAGGTGAAACCCTAGGAATAATGACCGAAGAATGAGAGGAAAAAACTGGAAGAGTGTCATGCATACATGTAGAGTAACGAGGTGGGTGTGACCAGATGTTCGCGGATGTGAAAGGATCCACGGAATAGTCTAGAAGCTCTTCTTCCATTTCAATGCCCATGGTCAAACCACAACCGACAATAAATAATTGGAATATCGCTGATAGGAGGTCGCAAGGTCATTACGACAGTTCAACTATGGATCAGATGGGGGTCATAACACTCGTAGAGCAGGAAAAAAGTGTTGTTTTTCGGGGACGCATAGAACCAGGGGAGCCCCTCATCACACCGGTTCGCTCACCCGCGGGTCACGGGTTCGAGCCCCCCAACACGCCATGCTCGACCTCCCGCGCTCATTACTCTTCTCTTTCCTTGTTATCATAATATATTTTTACTTTTTCTTAATTATTATCTTCTTCTCTGATTATTATGTTATAATTATCATCAAACAAATACCAAAACAAGAAGATCAACAATACACAGGATATAGGCTACAATCCAAGGCCAAAACCTCTCCACTTGAGAGGAAAACCCACAAATCTCTTCTCTTCTTATAAATTCTTCAAATGACGAATTCTAATACCTCTAGACCAAGACCATTACCCTTCCAATACCAATTATGACCTTCTTGATGATGTGCTTTCCTTGTCCAAGTCAAACCCAATTCCCAACTACAGATTTTTGACCTCCATTGTAGGTGTCAAATTTTTGGGCCCTGCAACAATTGTTGCCTCCACACCTGTGAGAAAATTTAGGGCTTTCAAGGCTTCACTTGAGTTTTCCCTTCTTATAGGGCTTGAGGATGACCTAATGGACGTTCCTTCAACCTTATTTCTGCAATTGCTCCAAGTTCGATCTTGCTGCAGCAAAACCCTGGCCTCCTTTCCTTTGCACGTGTGAAAAGAGAGAGAGAAGAAACCCAAACACACATCCTCATCCTTCTTACTTATTTTCTAGCCTTCTTCTTCTTCTCCTTCACTTGAATGATGAGAGGAATGAATGATATCCATAGGAGGTCGATTTCCCTCCTAAATATAGGCTTCCAAGGTGGATGTAATGCCCTAATTAAGGCCGGCTTCTTAGTTGCCAGGCCGACTTGGTATTGGAGGGTATTTTGACACTTTTAAATACATAAATAATTCTTTTTACAATTACAATTTGCTCGATAGGGTATTCTTCATATGCCAATGATTATTTTTACTTCTTGAACCTAGTAAAAACCCTAGGAACACTCAATGGGTGCTTAACCTCTAAAATAAAAGACCTTAAGCATGAAACCCATGTTACAAAAATACCAATAATAATTTTTCTTTCATTTTACAATATACAAGAATGAAAAGTACATTTCATATTTATGAAGACCGAACCTAGTTACATTTTTCAACACTAACAAGTGTTGTTGCAGATATCTTGAGAGGGAATTGAGCTTTATTGGTGATTTTTAGATGAATTTTAGAAGTTTATTATCATATATGCATTCATGACCTATAGGTTATATGCTTGTCATATGTTTGATGAAATGTCTATCTTGCATTAGGCATTGTTGGTCAAGATCTTGTTCAAGTATTAATTGTTTAGCATTATTGTCATGTTATTCATGATTCTCGAAAGTTACAAGCAATTTTGGGTAGTGGTTATCAGGATTTCCTAAAAAAGTGGCACCGATATTGCAATTGCATGAATTGAACTGAGGAATTTGAGTCATAATCGTTGGCATCCATGCCTATGCGTGTAATTATAGCCTCCCAATCACATGCATGTAATGTTATGGGTGTGGTTGGGGAGTTTTTCTTGTGAAGAAAGAGCTACAACTCATGGATTTAACACCTGGGGTGGTTTGCAGGCTCCTAAGTGGTTTGTAGTCCCTGAGGGATGGCTATAAGTTGTCAGCTAGTTGGCCCCACTTCCATAACTGGAACTTGGAGATAAGATCATATCAAAGTGACACTCAACTCATGTTTACCCTGGAGAATTTTTCAAAGTCGGTAAATGTGGGAGGAGGCATTACAAACCTCTCTAGGCAAAATACGTGTGTTATCAAAACCATACTTAGCACAAATCCTAGCAATTTTTTAAACCATAAATCAAATCATAAGTAAAATTTTATAGTATACAATATCCTCTTGATGTCTATGCCATCCAATTTATCTCAACACTACAATGATTTGGCTATTGCATGGCTCGTCAATTTGTAGGATAATTTGTCAATAACTAATATCCATGTAGACACATAACAAATTTCACATGAAAAATGATATTTGTATTTACATATATTTATTTACATTATGGCTCACATTTGTTATGCATTCACAACATAATTTTGAACTAGTATCCACATACAAAGATTCCACATTTCAATTCAAATGTTTAAATGAATCACATAAATATCATCATCATGGGCATATAACAATAAAAATAATATCATGCAACACATCAACATGTCCAAATGTACACATCTCAAATGTCTTGGTCTAATTAAGCCCAAATAGATGCTAAGCAATGAATTACTAATTAGATGAGTAAATATCAATGCTCTAACTACGTAAGGCCAAAATACGGGGCGTTACATGAATACAATTATCTATCTAATAAAGATGCATTGGTTAGAGACAAGCTTTGAAATAAATTTCTCTAGCACTTGAATTACGTAAGATAAAAATTGGTTTTACCTTCATCTTATGGAAATGCCATTAATCCTCAAATAATTTTTCTTGTGTATGAAGATATATGGTCATCAAAGTTAACCCAAAATACTTTCTCCTTTATTACGTTAACAAGCTTCATTGGCATGCCCTCCTCACAAAATTCAAGTACTCAAAAAATCACAATAGAAGCTTCTACACATGATTGTTTGAACAACTTTTTTTTTGCAACTCTTGTTGGTATTAACAACAACCTCATTGACCCTTCCATCATCTAGTGGAAACTTCAAATTCCCAGGTTCATGATCAAAATAAATACCCTAGTTAGAAAAGTTTTCATGTTCGTATTCCTAAATTATTAAGAAAAATCTCCTTTATTCAAAAATAATTTAAATCTCAAAATCATCCAAAAAACATTGATCTAAAAAACTTAATTAGAAAGCAAATACATACAAAGCATTCTAAAATGCTTGTGTTTGAAGATAAATTTAACTACATATACAATATTAGCCATGCATTTTGCTAGTATCAATTGTGATTAATGTAATGTACCCAATCTTCCTAGTAATAATGTGAAGAAAATGGGCTATTAGGTCAAGAATTTCTTTATTAAATATTAAAAAAATAAAAGAAAAATACAACATGACAAGTCCAACTATAATCCCATACTTCAAGAACACATCCATATCACTAAAATAATTTATGTGTTAAACTTGTCATTCCCAAGGGTTAATTACCATCTCCCTTTTGAAATTCATAGCAAACTATTCAAGATTTTAAAGAATTGGCTTCTCGAGTTTTATCCACAGTGATTTCAATCGATGTTTCGAGTCTAGACCAAGACCCATTAGCATGGATACAAGAAAACACAATATCCAATAAATACGAGGAAAAAAAAATTCATGATTTAAGTTAAGGATTACATCAATAAAGCCTCATTTATAATAAAATAATGCCCATATTTTATAAGAGTTTGCAATCACTCAATATCAATTTATAGAAGCAGAAAGAGCTAGGAAAGCATTTCAAAATGCACAAATCCTGAAATTAAAAAGGTCAACGAAATTTGACCATAAAAATACACATTTGGTTCAACCATAGGATATCCTGTGTAGTAACAACAATAATATGAAAACACCAAAATCCAATAATGACATCGAAACATACAACAAAAGCAAATGTATAGGAACAAAAAGTTAAACTTCGACACCAACCCTAATTACAAAGTGTGGGAACTCTTAATTCATGTACAAGGGAAGCAATGCATTCTAAAATGTATGCGGAAAAAGACTTAACACATAGTAGATCTGCAACAAATTCATCAAAAAATAAAAAGCAAACTCTATCCTTTGGATTGGCCATTTAAAGTGTAGATTCAATGCCTTTCAAATTCAGAGTCTGATATCCAAAGGGATTTGTTGCATAAAATCACATGTGTGGATTTAGTGCTCAAATCTCAATGCCATTAAAAGCGCAAACCAAACATAAAGTTAAACCATAACATGATCCTTGCACAAGGTAGCACAAATTCCATAAAGTTAGAGTGCAAGACAATATACCTATATCAATATAACCTATTATTTTTGTTTTGTTTTGTTTGTTTGTTTATTTTATTTTTTTATATTTTTTTGTGACTAGAGGAATAGGCAACTAGGTTGGTTTGTATGTGCATGACACAAGGTCAATTCCGACTACTACCACTATAAACCCTTGGTGCATATGTATGCCCCTTCCACATACATAGGTAAGTTGGGGGGATTTGAACCTCAAATCTCTCGGTACATAACACTATTCATGGGACTTGCCAAGTGAGTTGCCCCCCAAGGACTATATTAATGTAATATATGGTCAATATGAATTATTAACATTTAATATGAATGTTGGTTCTAATTGGACTAGCTAGTAAGAAGACAAGTTCATTATTTTAACTAATGAGCCAACCTTAGTGTTAAAGCTTAAACATCTTTGTTTTTGTCATGGTTTAAAACATCCACATTAGCCAAATACAATCCTTACTTGGAACTAATGTATATGCAACACAAATCATAATTGGATTGATGCTAATTGGATCATATATACATATAAAAGATAAAACTCACATCGACAATATATGTATTCAACACACTCATAAAATGAAATAAGAGTGTTATCCTAAAACTGAAACCACTTAGATGTTCCTTTCATCTGGTAATGAAAGCTTCAACAAATTAAACATGTATGAATTAACTTATCTAGGATTGAGTGTTAAACCAACCACCAAATTTTACATTGTTATTGTGATTTACATCAACTGTATGCCACGAGTTCAAAGGAATGTGACCTAATGCAGAGGCTCGATAAATACTCAAAGGGTTTCTAGCTTAGTAATGACCCCAAACCATATGAATGTTAGAAACTTTTATTATCAGTCAACTGGTCTTACAAATAAAGGGCCAAATAGTTAAGTTTAATACCATAACTTTTTCGCATGGAAGACTTCAAAGTCCACCAGGATTAAATCATGAATGATGTACTTTGAAAGTCAGGTAACTTAAGTTTATTAATGCTTCAACATGCACGTCATCTTCAACCCCGAGGACTATTTCTATTCACAATGTACTTAAAGTCCTACTTCAAATATTGTGTGAAGTGCGGATCCTATAAAGTAAACTGTCTATTTTATTTATTGTAATTGTAGATTTAGTTGTAGAAATTTATATCTCCTAGATTCAATTGATGATAAACTCAAATATATTTTTCAAATATGATAAACCCGTTATTTTCAAATATAATTTTATTTTTCATGTTTCCAAGCTCCCACTCTCTAACCAGTAGGCAAGAATGAGACTGTTGGTACTTGTTAGCCCTAATCAACTATTAGTTGACAAAAAACACCAATCAATAATTGACTTACAAAGAGTGAACATGTCATAACAATGATTTAAATCTAGGCAGGAAAGATAACAACTTATCCTCTCTACAACTTGAGTTAGATCCAATTGACTTTCTTTTGAAGGACATGGGGGTGGGATTTGTTCCAATTGTGCATGCATAGGTCACAAGGTCATTCAATATAATGTCTACACGTGCAACCACACATTTGACCACTACCTCAAGGTGGTCCCATGGCTACAAGAACAATCCTCACGGGAACTGAAGCTTACCCACTAGTGAAGAAATCCTTGATTTCACCAATAATCTAGCCTCTTTAGGCTTCAAATTGACATGCATAAAAGTTATATTTGTTCTACATCCTCCTTATAGGAATAACTAGAATAAATCGTGATGAACATGTGAGTAGCTAATGATCAACCTTCAAAACCGTGAGGAGGAAACATGCAACTAATGGACATGCTCACATGCTCTCTAACCATCATAGGCAGTGAACAAAATTCAAATTAAGCCCATAACGCATCAAAATTTTACAAGGATTGAAAACAAAAGTGCACATCTTTTTTAATCCTAGATTAACTAAATTATGGAATCATTATGTTGGATTGGAATGAGAAAAAGTACATCCCTATCACAAAATGCTTGTCATCAAATTAAGACCAAGCACATGATCATCCCTCTTTACAACTCTTGCCTAAATTGACATTCCACCCAGTTTCTGCAATTGATGGCATAAATATCCATTACCCATAACCTCGAAAAAAAGGCAAAATATAAAGCCAAGTAAGGTCCCAATGTCCCTAAAAAATTTCAAAAAATTAAGATCTCAATGAACTAAATGAATCCTTTATCAAAGGTCCTAGAAATAAGGTCCAACAATTGAAGTCCTAATCAACACAATCCTTTGAATTGAAGGTTCAAAAGACCTTAGTTGGTTTTGAAATGCTTTCAATAGGTTAGTCTTAGACTACACCTTTGTGGAAATCAAAACTAACCCCTTTCCTAAGGCCAAAATCCCATTAACTGACATATTGGGTCCCACTTCATAACCCTCAAAACATAGTCTATTTCTTTTATCTTCACTTTTATGAGAGGCTAATGTGAAAAACAAAACCACAATAAAATATGATGGCTTAAAGTTGAAATGAACCATTGACAATAATATTGAATATAAATAAACTTAGATTTTCTTAGAACATAGGAAAGAAAGGGAAAAGACGTTTTCAATGAAGAGAAGTTCACTTGCTCAATTGCTATTACACTATTCATCCTAGATTACAAATGGGAGTCGAGATCATGACCAATTTAGAGTTAATTCACAACATTTTACAAAAGTGTAAGCTATAAGGAAAACCCTTATATACATGAGCACCACACCAACTTGATTCTTCAAAGAGGATTTGGGAGGTTGATTTCTTAGCACAACATAGCCACAATCTAAGTGTAATACAAAGAATGAGCATAGAATGATGGCATTGGCAAAATAAAACTTAAACCTAACCTAAGCACCCCCATGTCCATTGTATACTCCAAAGTAATATAGCAGAGAAAATTACGTTTTTTTATGAATTGTTGACAATGCAACCACCAACAATTCTATAGAGAAGAGAGAAAAATCTAAGCACAAAAACCACAACAACCTCTATCTTTAGTCTCTTGCTAGAGAATGGAGATATAGGTTGAAGATAGAATGTGGTTGTTGTTTATAAAACCACTATATTTTCATCGGAAACACTACCTCCACTAATGGAAAGAACTAGAGGGAAGACAAATTTGAGGATCTATAACTACAAATTCTACCTCTAAAATCAACTGGCAATCAATATATAATGGAGATTAGTGGTGCTCCTACAATTAAATCTTCTAGAACAACACAAGCAAGATTTATAAGAATGACAACTTAAGTTGTTTCAAATCCACAAATGTTTAAGGTTTTGACTATTAACACTTTTGTCATTGCTAATTTGCATACCCTAAATTTCTCTTGCATTGAAGGTACCATTATCACTAGTAAATTTTAAAGTGGCGAGTTTCTTTCCATGCCGACAACACCTCCTCTTCAATATTACAACTTAAGCTAACTAAATTATAATTCTTTAATGATATTGTCTATGTCTCCACTAGTAAAGATGGAAAAGATGGCAAGGGCTACGCCATAGTTTTCGATGTTCTTGTTCATCCCATAGATGTTCATAATTCCATGAGTTTTGTTAACAAGCTTCATTGGCATGCCCTCCTCGCAAAATTCAAGTACTCAAAAAATCACAATAGAAGCTTCTACACTGGTTGTTTGAACAACTTTTTTTTTGCAACTCTTGTTGGTATTAACAACAACCTCATTGACCCTTCCATCATCTAGTGGAAACTTCAAATTCGCAGGTTCATGATCAAAATAAATACCCTAGTTAGAAAAGTTTTCATGTTCGTATTCCTAAATTATTAAGAAAAATCTCTTTTATTCAAAAATAATTTAAATCCCAAAATCATCCAAATAACATTGATCTAAAAAACTTAATTAGAAAGCAAATACATACAAAGCATTCTAAAATGCTTGTGTTTGAAGATAAATTTAACTACATATACAATATTAGCCATGCATTTTGCAGTATCAATCGTGATTAATGTAATGTACCCAATCTTCCTAGTAATAATGTGAAGGAAATGGGCTATTAGGTCAAGAATTTCTTTATTAAATATTAAAAAAATAAAAGAAAAATACAACATGACAAGTCCAACTATAATCCCATACTTCAAGAACACATCCATATCACTAAAATAATTTATGTGTTAAACTTGTCATTCCCAATGGTTAATTACCATCTCTCTTTTGAAAATCATAGCAAACTATTCAAGATTTTGAAGAATTTGCTTTCGAGTTTTATCCACAGTGATAATTTTCAATCGATGTTTCGAGTCCGGACCAAGACCCATTAGCATGGATACAAGAAAACACAATATCCAATAAATACGGGGAAAAAAAAAGCATGATTTAAGTTAAGGATTACATCAATAAAGCCTCATTTATAATAAAATAATGCCCATATTTTATAAGAGCTCGCAATCATTCAATATCAATTTATAGAAGCAGAAAGAGCTAGGAAAGCATTTCAAAATGCATAAATCCTGAAATTAAAAAGGTCAACTAAATTTGACCATAAAAATACACATTTGGTTCAACCATAGGATATCCTGTGTAGTAACAACAATATGAAAACTTGCAAATCCAATAATGACAACGAAACATACAACAAAAGCAAATGTATAGGAACAAAAGATTTAAACCGATACCAACCCCAATTACAAAGTGTGGGAACTCTTAATTCATGTACAAGGGAAGCAATGCATTCTAAAATGTATGCGGAAAAAGACTTAACACATAGTAGATCTGCAACAAATTCATCAAAAAATAAAAAGCAAACTCTATCCTTTGGATTGGCCATTTAAAGTGTAGATTCAATGCCTTTCAAATTCAGAGTCTGATATCCAAAGGGATTTGTTGCATAAAATCACATGTGTGGATTTAGTGCTCAAATCTCAATGCCATTAAAAGCGCAAACCAAACATAAAGTTAAACCATAACATGATCCTTGCACAAGGTAGCACAAATTCCATAAAGTTAGAGTGCAAGACAATATACCTATATCAATATAACCTATTATTTTTGTTTTGTTTTGTTTGTTTGTTTATTTTATTTTTTTATATTTTTTTTGTGACTAGAGGAATAGGCAACTAGGTTGGTTTTGTACGTGCGTGACACAAGGTCAATTCCGACTACTACCACTATAACCCCTTGGTGCATATGTATGCCCCTTCCACATACATAGGTAAGTTGGGGGGATTTGAACCTCAAATCTCTCGGTACATAACACTTTTCATGGGGCTTGCCAAGTGAGCTGCCCCCCAGGGACTATATTAATGTAATATATGGTCAATATGAATTATTAACATTTAATATGAATGTTGGTTCTAATTGGACTAGCTAGTAAGAAGACAAGTTCATTATTTTAACTATTGAGCCAACCTTAGTGTTAAAGCTTAAACATATTTGTTTTTGTCATGGTTTAAAACATCCACATTAGCCAAATACAATCCTTACTTAGAACTAATGTATATGCAACACAAATCATAATTGGATTGATGCTAATTGGATCATATATACATATAAAAGATAAAACTCACATCAACAAGATTTGTATTCAACACACTCATAAAATGAAATAAGAGTGTTATCCTAAAACTGACACCACTTAGATGTTCCTTTCATCTGGAAATGAAAGCTTCAACAAATTAAACATGTATGAATTAACTTATCTAGGATTGAGTGTTAAACCAACCACCAAAGTTTACATTCTTATTGTGATTTACATCAACTGTATGCCACGAGTTTCAAAGGAATGCGACCTAATGCAAAGGCTCGATAAATACTCAAAGAGTTTCCAGCTTAGTAATGACCCCAAACCATATGAATGTTAGAAACTTTTATTATTAGTCAATTGGTCTTGCAAATAAAGGGCCAAATAGTTAAGTTTAATACCATAACTTTTTCGCATGGAAGACATAAAAGTCCACCAGGATTAAATCATGAACGATGTACTTTGAAAGTCAGGTAACTTAAGTTTATTAATGCTTCAACATGCATGTCATTTTCAACCCTGAGGACTATTTCTATTCACAATGTACTTAAAGTCCTACTTCAAATATTGTGTGAAGCGTGGATCCTATAAAGTAAACTGTCTATTTTATTTATTGTAATTGTAGATTTAGTTGTAGAAGCTTATATCTCCTAGATTCAATTGATGATAAACTCAAATATATTTTTCAAATATGATAAACCTGTTATTTTCAAATATAATTTTTTTTTTCATGTTTCCAAGCTCCCACCCTCTAACCAGTAGGCAAGAATGAGATTGTTGGTACTTGTTAGCCCTAATCAACTATTAGTTGACAAAAAACACCAATCAATAATTGACTTATGAAGAGTGAACATGTCATAACAAGGATTTAAATCTAGGCAAGAAAGATAACAACTTATCCTCTCTACAACTTGAGTTAGATCCAATTGACTTTCTTTTGAAGGACATGGGGATGGGATTTGTTCCAATTGTGCATGCATAGGTCACAAGGTCATTCAATATAATGTCTACAAGTGCAACCACACATTTGACCACTACCTCAAGGTGGTCCCATGGCTACAAGAAAAATCCTCACGGGAACTGAAGCTTACCCACTAGTGAAGAAATCCTTGATTTCACCAATAATCTAGCCTCTTTAGGCTTCAAATTGGCATGCATAAAAGTTATATTTGTTCTACATCCTCCTTATAGGAATAACTAGAATAAATCATGATGAACATGTGAGTAGCTAATGATCAACCTTCAAAACTGTGAGGAGGAAACATGCAACTAATGGACATGCTCACATGCTCTCTAACCATCATAGGGAGTGAAAAAAATTCAAATTAAGCCCATAATGCATCAAAATTTTACAAGGATTGAAAACAAAAGTGCACATTTTTTTTAATCCTAGATTAACTAAATTATGGAATCATTATGTTGTGGATTGGAATGAGAAAACGTACATCCCTATCACAAAATGATTGTCATCAAATTAAGACCAAGCACATGATCATCCCTCTTTACAACTCTTGCCTAAATTGACATTCCGCCCAGTTTCTGCAATCGATGGCATCAATATCCATTACCCATAACCTCAAAAAAAAGGCAAAAGATAAAGCCAAGTAAGATACCAATGTCCTTAAAAAATTTCAAAAAATTAAGATCTCAATGAACTAAATGAATCCTTTATCAAAGGTCCTAGAAATAAGGTCCAACAATTGAAGTCCTAATCAACACAATCCTTTGAATTGAAGGTTCAAAAGACCTTAGTTGGTTTTGAAATGCTTTCAATAGGTTAGTCTTAGACTACACCTTTGTGGAAATCAAAATTAACCCCTTTCCTAAGGCCAAAATCCCATTAACTGACATATTGGGTCCCACTTCATAACCCTCAAAACATAGTCTATTTCTTGCATCTTCACTTTTATGAGAGGCTAATTTGAAAACCAAAACCACAATAAAATATGATGGCTTAAAGTTGAAATGGACCATTGACAATAATATTGAATATAAATAAACTTAGATTTGCTTAGAACATAGGAAAGAAAGGGAAAAGACGTTTTCAACGAAGAGAAATTCACTTGCTCAATTGCTATTACACCATTCATCCTAGATTACTAATGGGAGTCGAGATCATGACCAATTTAGAGTTAATTCACAACATTTTACAAAAGTGTAAGCTACAAGGAAAACCCTTATATACATGAGCACCATACCAACTTGATTCTTCAAAGAGGATTTGGGAGGCTGATTTCTTAGCACGACATAGCCACAATCTAAGTGTAATACAAAGAACGAGCATAGAATGATGGCATTGGCAAAATAAAACTTAAATCTAACCTAAGCACCCCCATGTCCATTGTATACTCCAAAGTAATATAGCAGAGAAACTTAATTACGTTTTTTTATGAATTGTTGACAATGCAACCACCAACAATTCTATAGAGAAGAGAGAAAAATCTAAGCACAAAAACCATAACAACCTCTATCTTTAGTCTCTTGCTAGAGAATGGAGATATAGGTTGAAGATAAAATGTGGTTGTTGTTTATAAAACCACTATATTTTCATCGGGAAACACTACCTCCACTAATGGAAGGAACTAGAGGGAAGACAAATTTGAGGATCTATAACTACAAATTCTACCTCTAAAATCAACTGGCAATCAATATATAATGGAGATTAGTGGTGCTCCTACAATTAAATCTTCTAAAAAAACACGAGCAAGATTTATAAGAATGACAATAAAAGTTGTTTCAAATCCACAAATGTTTAAGGTTTTGACTATTAACACTTTTGTCATTGCTAGTTTTCATACCCTAAATTTCTCTTGCATTGAAGGTACCATTATCACTAGTAAATTTTAAAGTGGCGAGTTTCTTTCCGTGCTGACAACACCTCCTCGTCAATATTACAACTTAAGCTAAATAACTTTTAATTCTTTAATGATATTGTCTATGTCTCCACTAGTAAAGATGGAAAAGATGGCAAGGGCTACGCCACAGATTTTGATGTTCTTGTTCATCCCATAGATGCTCATAATTCCATGAGTTTTGTCAAAGGGTTCATAGACCTTACATTGATATGACCAATAAATTTCCATCTCTATATTATGCTTCGCCACAAAATTCCAAATCTTTACGCTATGTTATGGCACTAATAAATATATAAGTCACAAATACAATATACCTATCTACATTGTCTCGGCTCTTGCAAAGTCATAAATTCTCAGTATGTTTGACTTACAGACTATTGGATGTACTTTTGGTGGTATAGTAGCAACGACTAGATTTAATATTTAACCTCACCCATATTACTTTAATGAATTATCGATTCATAATAAAATAAATAAATAAACAAATAAAATTTATATTAAAAAACAAATTACAAATAATAATACATCACATATACTTTATCTTAAATTCCAAAAAAATAATATACCAAATAAATATAAAGAGTTGTCTACCGATGTAACAGAATAGTCTGATGGCAATTTTTTGCTAGAATCTAGTAAAAAAAAATTCAAAAAATCAGGTAGTTGGAGTGTTTGAATTGCATTTTTAACAGTGGAAATGGATTCAACACCATCAAAACCCTCAAAACACTCAAAATACCGAAGTTTAACAACTTAATCTAGATTTTAAAAAATCTTGGCCCAAAATTTTCATAATCTTACCAAAATTTCTAAATTATTCTATCAATTTTTTAAACTACAACTAAATATAATTGGTATAAAAATATAATATTGCTATATTTAACTTTCTAAACTTTTCCCACACAATTTTTTATTTTTTAACCTCATCTGTCATGAAAAACATCAACATTGCATTAATGCAAATGAATAATATATATATTTATATTTCCATGTAGAAAAGCTATAACTTAACAATAAATTATTAAAAAATTAATCTAAAATTGAAATATATCCCATATGTCATTTGACTCCATATATGGCCCATGTCAACGTTGGGGGGCTTGATTTCAAAACTCTCCAAACAGTGAAATGTGTATGGTACATAGGACCGCGTGCTTCTTCGCTTTAAACTCTCAACCACTACCCATCGTGTGTGAGAGAGGGGAGGTAATGAGCCTCAAATCCCATGTGCATAAGCTTGAAGCTCACTCCAAACGATAGTGCACAATCATTTGCTCAACAGCTATTTAAATCCGGATTGTCTCAGATATTGCGGTGTGGGTATTTACACTTTCATTTGAAAAAGGTCTGCTCCTCTTTCTCCATCTCAATCACATGAGCGGATTTAATCGGACAGACAGGTGGGCAGGTCATCCAGAGGAGGAGGAACAACAACATCAAGGGCCAAACCAAAGAACAGGCACATCGGAGGAGGTTTGAAAACAACCCGTGGAGGAAAGGGTAAGGGGCCGTACCCTGTTTGTCCATATAGAAAGTTTGTTTGCTTAATCTAAGGGTGAGATATTCCTGGGTCTTATGGCACCTTCCCTTAACTCAATCTTATATCCCTTGTTTTTATTTTTCCGTGTCTAGGAAATAGTTTGTACTTTAATTGGTTGTAAAGAATGAATACGTTTCCCTCTTTGGAATCTCATAGGCTCTGAGTTACAGTTTTATAACTCGATTGTCACCTCCTAGGTTGCGGGGTTGCCTTCTGTGTGCTTAACAAGAACGGTGGCAGATACCCATCGATAACTAGAAACTTGCTTCTACCCCATTGGTCAAGAGGGTTTCAGATCCCCGTTTGTAAAAACTTGTGCATTACTTGAATCTAAATTCATTCAATAATATGTACTGGCACCATATTTGCCCTTATTCACATGCCCAACTTCTGGATCTTTAAACTGTCTAGCATAGTTGCAGTTATGTCATGAAGTTCTCATAATTGGACGTGGCTGGACTTGCAGACAATATACAATACAGAAGTGCTTGGTTGTAAGGTCTTAGACAATCAATATTTTGTGGGGTGAGAGACCTGAAGAGTGTCTGATAATTATATAAGATTGCAACCTCTATTTTGGCTTCTTCTTCGGCGGCCCATAACTGGAGTGAATAGCACAAAGATTTCTTCTGTTTTCTGGTAAGCAGTGATTTTAACTTTTTTTCCATTTTTACTATCTCTCGAAGAAATTGGCTGGAATTTTCCACAATGGATTATAAGATAGTTTAGTTCAATGTATTTTCAAGTTTGAAGAGGTCTTGTAAAGGGCCATCTCCAGTTTTTGGCTTGTTTATTACGGTGGGTGGTTTTGGAATCCTTTTATATTCTATTTCAGCTGGGACTAGTCCTTGAAGAGAATGAGGTGGATTGATTACACAATAGATCTTCAGTTGGTTTTAGTTGGAAAAAATTAAATTTTGTTCCCGATCTTGAATTCATCATTAGGGTTGGGATTTGTTGAATTGTTGTTCTTGAATAATATAAAGACTTGCTGCGTATAGATTGTGGAGGATAATGCACTAGTTGGTTTTAGTTGGAAAAAATTAAATTTTGTCCCGATCTTGAATTCATCATTAGGGTTGGGATTTGTTGAATTGTTGTTCTTGAATAATAATATAAAGACTTGCTGCATATAGATTGTGGAGGATAATGCACTAGTTACATTGTGGAGGACTAAGGCATTGCAGTGTTATTCGGTATAACTAATGAACTCAAGCTTAAGGGTTTGTTCTACAATAAAACTAGGAATTTAAAAAGTAAAGGCCTGATATAGTGATCCCTTGTCTTATTGGAGACCGCAAATTTGAATCCCCTGGTAGTTTATTTGTGTATTGACACAAGAATCCAGTTTTTATACAAACTGGATGTTTATGCAGCTAGTTAGTCTATTATCTGAATTTCATGTCTGTTTCAGTTTATGTCTATACCTGATTCTCTCTGATTAGCAAGGATTGGGCTCTTTGCCATGCGGTGATTTTTTTCTGGTGGCTTTGTGGTGTGAAATTCTCTTCCTTCATAGTCAAGACATGAATTTTCAATTACTTTATCCGTTAATCAATCCATTTCTTCAATAATTTCCTTGAGTTCTTCTTGATGCTTTTTTGGTCCATGTGTCTGTCAGTCTCTTCTTGTAAAGTGGCAAGGGAGTTTGCATCTGTCCTGTTCCTGGATATGGGATGTAGTCCCTAATTTCCTTGCCAATCCATTGAGCTTGCGTATGCTGTGGATGCTTGGTACACACCATTTGTACCTCTATGATTCTTCAAGAGGCTTCACATTATCTCTGTCCCTGATTATTTCAAATTGCTGCTATTTCAAAATGTAGCTTCCCTGGCAGCATCCTTTTGGCTTTATCATTTCTTGCGAAGTCATCTCATGGGGTCTATGCCTTAATGTTTGGCTGGCAATGCATTAATGCTTTTCTGGTAATACCTTCAAGATTCCTGTTTGAGTGCACATTCCAGTAAGTCTTTATGGTATCATGCTGTATATTGCTATTGTTGTCCATGCTTTCCATGAATCATCTAATGACAGAAGTATTGTTCTAACTCCTGCCCAGTAACATTGAATAATTGAACTTACATTGAGTGATGTTCTTGCTTACATCCTGTGCTGGGCTGGGTGTTGGTTGCCAATCTTCTTGCATATTGATTTTCGAATTCATTAGAATGTCAAAACAGTTGAGTAAAAATGAGTGTTTTTTGTTTTTCTCTATATCCACTAACATTTGCATGTTTCTCCATAGCAGTAGCAGAATTCAGCTGAATTCTGCATGTATGGAATTTTTGCTGAATTCCTTTCTAAATTGGGAATCAATTTGGTCATATATTGGGTTCTGGGTTTTTTGATTTTCTTCACAATTTACAAAGTTGTTCTGTCTTGGTGTCTCTAACTCGGGTCATTTTCCTTTGTGTCCTACCTTGTCGTGCCTGCAATTCTCTCAGTTTAACACCATATAGTTGTGCATGATCTGTCTCATTAAGTAATAAGAGCTTCATCTCACAAACTGAAAGTCTCAAACAATAACTTAATAAGTACTTCATTGGTGATGGTTAGGATGAAAGTGCTTTTTGTTGTGTGTCCATTGTCTACAAAATTTATGGGTGCCATTTCGTGGTCCAATTTTATTGGAAACCATTTTGATTGTTGGTTTTGGGTCTCTATGGTGTCTTCGTTGCACACATTGCCGGTGTTTCTCTTGCTGCTCCTTGTCTGTTTGGTTGCAATCAAATGAACTATGTAAACGTTGGCATTATTCTTTTTATTCTCAACTTTGGAAAATTTGGAGCATGGCTTTATCTTTACAAATATTAAAAATTGAATTTTATGAGCCCTGCAACCTTAAGAAAGATTAGCACCTTGCTCATATAAGAAATTTTGGTTTTGGAGCAAGGAATATCATAAAGGCTCCTGTTTTTGAGGAATACCCATCACAAAGTCATAAGCTTGTAACACCATCTATCGTTATTAGTATAACCTCCATATTTGATTTGAATTGTATTTTTATTACTATTAGTGAGATATATACTCCCATATTTGTTTTGAATTGGACTTTTACTTTACTTTTATATTTGAATCTTTTCCAATATAGCTGGAGTGTGCCTAATGCTGAATAACATATGCTTTCTCGTTGGAGTATAGGTTTGAAGGAGGGGGGGGGCAGGTTATGTACATAAGCTGGGGTTCTATAGATTAAGCAGTGAAATTGCTGCATACATGGGTCCCTTGTAGAAGTTACTAATAAAAGTAGCCATGAGAGTTTTGAAAGAATGAATAAGGTTGAAATACTTTAGCAGTTCCATATCCATATAAGTTTAAGATCGAAACAAGGATCGACAACTGCCAACAAGGCAGGCAACCAATAAACCTTGCCCTAAACCAAATTTGAATATTGATCTCTCAAATACTACTAACAACTCCGAGCAAACCAACACTTTGAGAAGATGTGCTTCACTACTTGATACAACACCGACCAAGCAATAACACACTGCTTATAAGAAAGTTGAATGGATTGCCCACTTTGAATTTGATCAATCTATTTGTATTTTGAATTAGAACCGACACCCATCTTGCATTCTGTATAGGAGAGTGGGTTGGTGACATAATATTGTGTATCAACGGGAATTTTACTACAATAAAAGGTGACCAAAAATCCATCCCCATTCCCTCCAGAAGGCCTAGGAATATCGATATTTATTTAGAGAATATTAGTTTTTGAGATAAGCCCTCTCAAATCCATACTCATGAGCCAAAGGGTGCCAATCCTTCCAAGCATGTGAAGTTGCATCCCACAAGTCCCCTTAAAAGAAAATGCCCTTCCTTCTCAACTTGTCCTTGGAAGCAAGGAATCTCCACAATGCATGAACCTTGCAAACTCCAACTATAAATAAGGTAGCATGCTAGATTCCACCTTTCCTTACTACCCTCCCAATTCCAATGGACCAAACCTACAACCATTTTCCAAGTTGACCAAATGCTCTTGTAGATGAGTGATCGTGATACTTGAAACAAGCGGGGCAAGGGTATAATATCACATAAACTAAATGCCCTTGAATTGTGCTAGTGTTGTGTAATCATCCTTCGGTGTTAAAACAACGCTTGCCATGGAGCAAATCCCTCTAAACACTAAACCGCCCAATTAGCTCCAGGAATATTTCCTTGAGTGGCTACATCAATTAAACTATGCCCCCACTTGTCCTTGGGCATCATACATAGATCCAATCGTCCAAAGGAAGGCCTTGATGTCCACCATTCTTGGACCACAAATAGGACCAAAGGATTTGCTCTAAGTTGTTGAAACTTTGGTTGGCTAGGAAACCAATGGGAAATGTAAGAAACACGCGAGGCTCGAAGAATGTGACCATTGACCACATGCTTTAGAGAAAATGGGTGTTTGTTTTGAAGATGCTGTAAACACTAATCCCACATAGATACGAGTGGCATCTTCAAGTTGAAGGGGATACCCAAATATTGAACAATCACCCTAGTTAACACTCATGCAGAGGAGGGGGTCATTTGCAAAATGGTTATTAACCATTTTAGAACCATTTGGGAGAAGGATACTTTAGTCCAAAAAACAAACATAGGAGTATCTTCAAAATGAAATCTCAATCAACTTGATCATAGGTTTAATACCTTATTTTTGACCTCATAGTATTAATGTATACGTAATGGTGAAATGGCTATAAACCAAACATAAGTGATTTGTAATAGAGCCCCAAGGGTTAGCTCAATTGGTTGAGTCCCTGCTTGAAGTACTCCCAGATTGAGAGGTCATAGGATCAAATCTCCTAGCCGCCTGCGGGGTTAAGCCTCAGTGTTAGGTCAACAGTAATATCCCTTCGGGTAGGATTTACTGCGATTTCTTAAGATCGTGGATGTAGCTGGTACATATGTGCGGGCACATAGGAACGTGAACCACCAGGGAAAAAAAAAGTGATTTGTAATATGTATATTGAACTATTAATATATATACTTTAATGTTTGTAGAAGAAGAAGGATGAAGAAAAGGGGGCTATGAGTTCATTAGGGGGGAAAGAAAAGGGGTTTAATGTGCCAAGTGAGGGTAGTATTATTTTATTGCTACCATACGTTCTTTAACCGTATCTCTATTAAACCATTGCTTGATGATCATCCTAAGTTCTCTAACCTTGGGATTAATTGCTAAGAGACATATTCATGGGATTTGCATGCAAATATATTTCACGATTTTGGTCATGCAAGTGAGTATGCCTATTCAATATTCCTTGAGTTTTTTGCACAAAGCTTAAGTTGCCATCGTTTTACATAATTAGATTATGAGAAATTGTTGCCCAAGACATATGGGAGAAATATGACTACTAGAATAAATAGGAAGTTAGTTACAACTGAAATCCCTATGTTCCCAACAATAAAGATTCTCTAGTTAGTTTGTGTTGGATCATTGTAGGAGAGTGGGATATGTTGAGGGCTTGTAAGCAAAGAAGGGGATCCTATTGTTGGTGTGGTATAGGCTAAGAGGGGGAAGAGGGTTGGTTGAGTGGGATAGTTGTAGTGTTGGATTTATTTACTATTGAATTTTGGGAATTATGTTATTTGAGAAAAAATAGAGGCAAGCCATAAGAATTTGCCCTTGTGGATTCATCGCCTCAACTATGGTGTGACCTTTGTTATAGAGTAAGTGTGACAATGTGTATGGTTGGGTGGAACATCCTTCTTCTGTAGCCAATTGGTGAAGAATTTATATAAGGTAAGTGTTTTTGATTTGTTTAAGTATGTTGAATTATTGTTCATGTTATGGGTTTAATTGTTTCTAGTTTCTTTAGTTTTGAATCCATGTGTCAACCAACATTTATAATTGTGGGATCATAAGTTAAGTGGATTTTAATTTTGTTTGCATAAGTATGCATTATCATGCATGCATATTATAATTGGTTTAATACCATAACATTGAGGTTGTTAATGGGATCAATGTAAAAGATTTGGTGTGGTTTTGTTGTTATGGAGCACTTCATAGTGTCAACCATGCATAAAGGTTGTTGGGTATGTTATGGTTTGGTATTAGAGCTAATGGTTATAATATTGGGGATTGTATGGGCCAAAATTTACATGTACATGAAAAAATTACAACTTGTAGGCATGCTTGACAAAATGCCCATGAAGCAACTGAGTGTAAGATTGTAATAGAGGAATTTGTGGTATTTGAAACAAGACTATATGGTGTTTTTGATGGAATTATATGTATGGTGTAGAGGTGTCATGGATTGAATTTTGGTTACAAAGATCAACCTTGATAAAAAAATGGGTGACTTATAAATACAAAATTTAAATGGCCATTACTATAGTTTTATTGGTATGAAGTCAAAATTGCTAGGTGATGGGATTGAAATTTCTTTAGAGGAGCAAAATATTGAGCACAAGGTTGATTTGGAGAGGCCATGCTTGATGTTCGTGGTTGTTGAACTATGAATGGCATGGCCAAAGGTCAAGTGACCATTTGGAGTCTATGTGTATGTGTAATGTTCCATGTACTTGAAATCCAGAAGTACACGACATGTGCAACAATGTGAGTTTGGAGCACAACTCCAAGATAGATAATAGAGTTAAGTTACACCATTAAGTCCTTAAATAATAGGAGAACCTCCTTAAAATACCCAAATGCATCCAAATCACATGTCCTAATAATGACTATATGATTTCTATATATACCTATTCACACATTGCCCGTGTGACCCCTTCATTATGAGGTAGACCCTATTACATCTATGTTTGCAAATTACTATGCCCCTCCTTGGGGTCATATCATATTCATTTAACCCTATATATGCACCCCCTAGGGTCATGGCATAGTTCCCTCCTTTAAAAAGCTTTGTCCTCAAAGCATTGCAATTAAGGGTGTTACATTCCATGAAACCAAAAAATAGGATTTCCTTATACTTACACATTCTTCTTTCCATTGATGATGATCCATCCTTCCATACTCAATTCTCTATAGTATTAATCCTTTATGGTTAGTTGTTGCATAATTTTCTTTGCCTTGACTCCATATAGTGTTGTTGCGACTTCTCCAATTTGCAGTAGTTGTTGGTATTTGATAGTATCTTGTTGTATAATCATTTCTGCTCTCTTCCATGAATATTGATGAATATTCCATCTTCTTCCTTGGTAATGTTGATATTGATCTTCTTGTCTTCCTTGAAATCTTTCTGGTAATGAGGATGTTGACGTGGTTTCATATTTGATGGATTTCTTTCTCCTTGCATACCCATTTCATCTATTTGCTTTTCAAAGACAATGGCCTCTTCTATCCCCTTTGGATGATCTTTGAATACCTTAGCCTTGGAGATCATCCCTTCATATTTGACATTCACATCCTCTTGATGGAGTTCAACTTCTTCAAGTGTATTTGGTGACCTTAAATTTCATCTTCTTTATCCTTTTGATGCTGCAATGTGACCTTACCTATCAAATTTTGATGTCCTTCAAATTTGGATTTTATTTCTGATTTCTCCTCTTCATAATTTAGGGATTTATCAACTTTCTTTCCAATCCTCTTCTAGTTTTTTGAGATTATCCTCTTTAATTTTGGTGGTAATATCTTCATCCCTATCTGTCGATTTAGACTATTGTAATTGACTCTTCACCTTCTTAACATCGTGAAGAGGTTCTGATTATGCTTGCACAACCTTTTGATTTCTTCATCTTTTTATTTTCAATTCTTCCCTGAAATTATTCTTTTCCCCACTTTCTTTTGCTATTATTTTCTTTCATTTGAGCTCTTAACGTCCTTGATGAGTGATTCATTAAGTGATTGTAGAAATTTCTTGTTTCCCACCCCGGTTTTCAGTTTCACCTTATTTCTCCAATTAGTTAAATGCCCTTTCCCATAACCTTACATTCAACAAGCTGGAAAATAAATATTTGCTGAAAACACAAATTCTGGAAATTTTTCAGAATGCTGGAAAATGCAGAAATAAAAATCAGCAGATACAAATAGCCATTCAACACATCATAACACAGTAATTTTTGGTCAAGGTGACCCTGGAAAAACCCCCTACAACTCTTGGGGAAAACCAGTTTGAGAGCTCCTTCTTATTTCTGAAAATGCTTTTACAGTGAGGTAGAAATTATAGCAAAAATTTCAACAACTAAACAACTTTACTTATCTCGATTTCTGTGCATTCACTCCGCCTTGGAAAACGTGCCAAATAGGAAAAACTCAAAACATAAATTTTACAGTATTTATTACAGCATTAAATGCTGAATTGACTTTCTCGAAATGTGTGCCTAGCTGTACGGTTGTACTGCTGTACAGATTTGACAGCAAAACCTCCTCCTCGATTTCCGTGCTCCTTTGCCTCAAAATCTGTGCCGAAGCTGATGTACAGCTATTGTACGGATTTCTAGAAATTCGTGCCACCAACCAGTAGTCTCTCTCGATTTTCGTGCCCAGAATCTACCCAGAAATAAATGCTGAAGCTGCTGTATGGTCTTCCTCGAAAACTGTGCCTCTCTCCCTCGAAAAATGTGCCAACCTTCTGCTGTACGGATTTTTGCCTTGGGAATTGTGCCTCTTTGCTACTGTACGAATTTTGCTGAAGTCTCTATCAGCTGCCCTCTTTCTCCTCACTGCTCAGAAATCTCCCTTGCTCTTCTTCTCTCCTTCTCCCATTCTGCTCATGAAAGAATGAATGAACTTTTCCTCCTTTTCCTCTTTTAACCTAACCCTAAGTGACTTTTGGGGAATCCCTAAATCCAATGGCTGAAATAGATTGAGATCTAGGGCTGAGATTAAATGCTCATTTAAATCTCACTTTCTATTTTTTAATTCACCCCACTTTAATAAAGACCCATTTAGTCATTTATTTCCAAAGTCACTTTTCACTTTCTAATTTCACATTGACTTTATTAAAGTCACTTTAAAATTAGACTTAGTAACTTTATCACTTAAAGTCACTTTTAAATTAGATTTGACTTTATAACTTTATAAGGTCACTTTAGGAGAAAAATTAAATTCTTTGGACACTTTTCCCTAGGCCAAAGATCAAAGCCTTAGGGAACCACCTGTCCTCCGGTAACCAAATTTCAACACTCCCTCTTACCGAGGAAGGTGTTCCTCACCACACCCATCTTGTCTCTGAAGTAGACATGCTTTCCCCGTGGTAAGGCTTTGGTAAGAATATCTGCAACCTGCTCATCAGTGGGAATATACTCAAGCTTCACAGCTCCCTTCTGAACATAGTCTCTGATGAAATGATATTTGATCCCGATATGCTTTGACTTGTCATGAAATACTGGATTCTTCGTGAGTTTAATGCAACTCTGATTATCACAGTAAATCACTGAAGGTCTCAACGGCTGACCAAATAAGCCAAACAACATCTTGCGAAGCCAGATGGCCTCACAACTAGCTAGACTGGCTGCCATATACTCTGCTTCCGCTGAACTCAATGCTAATGACTGCTGCTTTCGGCTGAACCATGACACAACTGCCGAACCCAACCCAAAACAGCACCCTGAAGTGCTCTTCCTATCAGAAGCACAACCTGCCCAATCAGAATCAGTGTAACCTGCCAATCTCACTCCATCCCCATGCCTGTAGTCCAGACCATAATCCACTGTCCCCTGCAAGTATCGCAAAATGTGTTTTGCAGCCACCCAGTGAACCTTCCTAGGCTCACACATAAACTGACTCATCGTGTTGACTGCAAAACAAATATCTGGTCTAGTGTTGACCAAATAAATCAAGGAACCAATCAGCTGTCTGTACAATGTGGGATCCACCAACTCGGAATCCAAAGCATGAAGCTTCTTCCAGTTGGTGATCATCGGTGTCGACATGGGTCTACAATCCTCCATGTAGAATCTGCCAAGGATGTCCACAATATACTTCCCCTGTCCCAGGAAGAAATGCCCCTCCTCCTGCCACACCTCCAAACCCAAAAAGTAATGCATCAAGCTGATGTCCTTCATCTCAAACTCCGCCGCAAGATCTCTCTTGCGGTGCTCTATGAGTCTCTCTGCACCTGTAATGACTAAGTCATCCACATACAGCACCAGAATGAGAGGCTCCTCACCTATCACAATATAGTAAAGGTTCGGATCTGCCTCACTCTTTGTGAAACCCATCTCCTGCAAGTATGTATCTATCCTGGAGTACCAAGCTCTGGGAGCTTGCTTCAGGCCATAAAGGGCCTTCTTCGGTCTGCACACATGGGACTCCTTCCCATGCACCTCAAAGCCCTGTGGCTGCTCAATGTACACCTCCTCCTGTATGAAGCCATTGAGAAATGCGGTCTTCACATCCATCTGGTGGATCTTCCAACCCATCTCTGCTGCTATCGATATAATGGAGCGGATCGAAGTATGTCGAGCCACGGGAGCGAAGGTCTCCTCATAATCAACTCCCTCTACCTGGGAGAACCCTCTAGCCACAAACCTCGCTTTGAATTTCTCAATGCTGCCATCTGCAGCATGCTTTACCTTGTAAAGCCATCTGGAAGTAACCATGGATTTGCCCTCGAGCCTCGGCACCACCTCCCAAACATCATTCTTCATGATAGAAGAATACTCCTCCTGCATGGCCTCTCTCCAGACCTGCTGGCTAGCTGCCTCCTCATAGCTAGAAGGCTCAGAGTCAAGGATGCCGGTAGCCATTGCCATATAGCTACAAAACCTCTCAGGTGGTCTGCTCTCTCTGACCGGCCTCTTAGGCCCAACAACAGATGTGGCCTCTCTCAAGGTGTCCTGAAGCCACTTGGGCTTCCTCTTCCCTGAGCATACTTCTCCCATTGGAGAATGAAACTCCTCCTCCTCATCATCATCGGACCACGAACTCTGTTGTCTGTCTGTTTGTCCTCCTGCCCACCTTTCGAACCTGTGAGAAGAAATTTGGTCTGGGTGTGGGCATCTAATGGTGGACTCCACAAGTGAGCCATGACTTAGAGAAATCATGCTAGAAGCACCACCCTGCGACACCGCGAGCCACCCCGCTCGCGCGGACCCCGACATCGTCATCGATCTTCTCCGGATCCTCCGGTCCCTACCCAACGGATCTGTGATTGACTCGATTTCTTCTTTGAGGGTACGGCGGTGAGATACTCTAACTCACGTGACCTCCTAAAGGCCCTATCCTCCTCGAATTTCACATCCCGCCTGACAACAACTTTCCTCTGTGCAGGAGTGTAAATCCGAAAGGCCTTTGAGGTCTCACTGTAGCCCACAAAGATACCCTTCTCTGCGGTGGGCTCTAGTTTGGTCCTCTTCTCCTTGGGTATGTAGGAGTATGTGATACACCCAAAGTTACGAAGATGACCAATATCAGGCTTCTTCCCAGAAAAAGCCTCCTCCGGAGTCATATGCCCCAAGGCACGATGTGGACTCTTGTGCTGCCAAATAAACGATGGCATTGCTGGAGCCTCTTGCCCACAAAAACAATGTGGCCCCCCGATCATATGTTGGCTGGCGACCTCAGATGGATCTTGTTCTTCCTCTTTTTGCAACCACCGATATAGCAGGGGTTATGAGGTGATGAACTCCCTCCCTAATGCCGCCTCACTTTATTAGTCAACAAACTCTCCCGAGGGTGTACTCTCCTCCATTGTCCAGACCTCGGGGGACTTGATCTTCGACACATCTTGTGTCTCGAGGTCCTCCTGGAGTGATCATCAATGAATAAAACATAGTACTCATACCCACTCAAGGAAACATGAGACATCCGACCGCTCACATCGGAATGAATCAAATCAAGTATCCCGGTCGCTCTGCTGTCACTGCTGGGAAAAGGGGATTTGGAAAACTTGCCCATCGCACATCCTCTGCAAGTATCAAAGTGATCAGTACTGAAATCTGGCACACCTGTAGTGATCTCCCGCAAGGTCCTCAAGGCTCCATGATACATATGCCCCATCTGGGTTCTGAAATCACATAACTAAAGGCACTGGCTACAACGGTACCCTCTTTGCTTTCCAATGTAAAGAAGTGCGTACAAACTTGTACCTTTTACTGTGGCGTGCACCTATCACTGCAAGTGAATCGGTGGAGGAGCGCCTGCGGGATATGTAGGCACACAGCCTCCCCAGGCAATTATCTCATATCCTACTGTCCTCAGGCGAGAACGGTTATGAGGTTCTTCCCTCATCCACAGCATAAAGAACATCTGACACCTTCAAGGGAGGTTTGGGTTCCCTATGAAATGTCAGTGTTCCCACACTGACTGCTCTCACAACTTTGTCATCACCGAGTACTACCTCTATATCAGTGCCACTCTCTGAAAGCTCTGAGAAGTACTCACAGACTCCTGTCATATGACGTGAAGCCCCACTGTCCACATACTAGATACCCGAAGATGCTTTGCTAGTCGAGGGAAATACATGCTCCCTCTGAACCTCTGTGGCAGGTGATCCTGCACTAGAGGACTCACACGCAATGAACCTAAACTCCCGGTCAAAGTGATCTGTAAAGTCCTCAACCTCTGTTGATGCTGCCATGTTCTGGTTCTTCCCCTTCTTCTTCTTCTTCTCTGGACACACAACTGCATAGTGTCCCATCTTCTGACAATTCCAACACTTCACCTTGGAATAGTCCTTCTGTGTGTTACCCTGTTTACCTTTACCTTTGCCTTTGCCCCACCATTGCTTGTGGAAGCCTGCTTCTTCCCTTTGCCTTTCTTGCCTCCTGCCAACAATGCTACATCCTCATCCTGCTCAAATGGCTTGGCTACCCCAAGCTGACCTTTCCTGATCTCTGTTTGAATGCAATCATCCCAAAGCCTCTCCCATGTGGGAAGGGTCTCACGTGCACAAACCCCATCAGCAAAGTTCATCCATGAACTGGGGAGGCCATTCACTGCAATCCACACTAACTCAGTGGGTGGAATCACCTCTCCAACTGCTGTCAACTCATCTCTCACATTAGTAATCTTTGTGAGATATCCAGCTGCACTATCAGTCTCACCCATCTTAATGGTTTTCAGCTTCTCCTTCAGGACCATTTTTCGGTTCTCATTGGTACTCTGGTAGAGATTGGACAATGCTGCCCACATCTCATGAGCATTTCTCTTTCCTCTCACATGAGGAATGCAATGGTCTTTGACTCCGTCGAGAATCAGTCTCTTACCCTTGTTGTTCTTTTTATTATATGCTGCCAACTGAACAGCATCAGTGGGCACAACAACAGGGTTCTGTGTGGTATGCACCATGATGTCCTAGATTTCTGCCTCCTCAAAGATACTCTGCATTCTCTCCTTCCAAACGCTGTAATTGGTATGCCCATCCAACCTATGCTCCACCCTCAATCCCAATGACATCCTGCTGTCCTAAAAACTGAAAAATAGCACTGCTGTAGTAAAGATAAAAATTCTGTGTGAGAAAAATCAGCTTGCTGGAATTTTCTGAGTGAAAAATCAGTAGACTGTATTTTTCTTCTTGCTGTCCCAAACTGCACTTTCAACACTCAAGCTCTGATACCATGTAGAAATTTCTTATTTCCCACCTTGGTTTTCAGTTTCACCTCATTTCTCCAATTAGTTAAATGCCCTTTCCCATAACCTTATGTTCAACAAGCTGGAAAATAAATATTTGCTGAAAACACAAATTCTGGAAATTTTTCAGAATGCTGAAAAATGCAGAAATAAAAATCAGCAGATACAAACAGCCATTCAACACATCATAACATAGTAATTTTTGGTCAAGGTGACCCTGGAAAAACCCCTTACAACTCTTGGGGAAAACCAGTTTGAGAGCTCCTCCTTATTTCTGAAAATGCTTTTACAGTGAGGTAGAAATTACAGCAAAAATTTCAGCAACTAAACAACTGTACTTATCTCGATTTCTGTGCATTCACTCTGCCTTGGAAAACGTGCCAAATAGGAAAAACTCAAAACAGAAATTTTACAGCATTTATTACAGCATTAAATGCTGAACTGACTTTCTCGAAATGTGTGCCCAGCTGTACGGCCGTACCACTGTACAGACTGTACGGATTTGACATCAAACCCTCCTCGATTTCCGTGCTCCTTTGCCTCGAAATATATGTCGAAGTTGCTGTACGGCTGCTGTACGGATTTCTAGAAATTCGTGCCACCAACCAGCAGTCTCTCTCGATTTTCGTGCCCAGAATCTGCCCAGAAATAAATGCTGAAGTTGCTGTACAGTCTTCCTCGAAAACTGTGCCTCTCCTTCGAAAAATGTGCCAACCTTCTGCTGTACGGATTTCTACCTTGGGAACCGTGCCTCTTTATTGATGTACGGATTTTGCTGAAGTCTCTATCAGCTGCCCTCTTTCTCCTCACTGCTCAGAAATCTCCCTTGCTCTCCTTCTCTCCTTCTCCCAATCTGCTCATGAAAGAATGAATGACCTTTTCCTCCTTTTTCTCCTTTAACCTAACCCTAAGTGACTTTTGGGAAATCACTAAATCCAATGGCTGAAATAGATTGAGATCTAGGGCTGAGATTAAATGCTCATTTAAATCTCACTTTCTATTTTTTAATTCACCCCACTTTAATAAAGACTCACTTAGTCATTTATTTCGAAAGTCACTTTTCCTCTCTAATTTTACATTGACTTTATTAAAGTCACTTTAAAATTAGACTTTAGTAACTTTGTCACTTAAAGTCACTTTTAAATTAGATTTGACTTTATAACTTTATAACTTTATAAAGTCACTTTAGGAGAAAAATTAAATTCTTTTGGACACTTTTCCCTAGGCCAAAGATCAAAGCCTTAGGGAACCATCTGTTCTCCAGTAACCAAATTTCAACAGTGATTGCAACTTACATAGTTGATCACCCTTATTCTTAAGATCTTCTTTTAATTCCTTATCTTTCTATAATTTAGAAATTCTTCTTTAGATTCATTTAATTTATGTTCAATTCTATACATCTCTTCTATTTTTAAGTCCTTGATCCATTTATTTGAGAAGAGTTCTTCAAAATTTTTCCATGAGATATTTTGTCTAGTATCATCTTCAAGACTCATCCACCACTTTGAAGCTTCACCATCCAAATTATAATTTTCTTTAGAATCATCTTCTATTACCATCGTCAACCATTCCCTATCAATGATTTTATCTTTATCCCTATCTCCATAAATACAAGTATTGCCATTGATTCGTTAGTGAGGTCTAACCCAAACTTCAATATATTAAAAATAATGATTTCAATAGTTATGATCCTTTTCCAATTATATTCTTCTATATTTTATCTTTCCAATTGCTTTAGAATCATCTCAATCGGACATCCCAATCAAAGGTTATGATAATTTTAAGTTAATATGCCTTTTAAAACTTTGTTCTGGACTTTGTCCTTCTAATCAACCTTTCTTCTAGTGCATCTCTGCAATTCTGGCCCTTAGTTTGAATTTGAGCTTGTAGTACTCTGATATGTTTTCTCTGCAATTCCACAAGTTTGACCAAATTTGATTTGTATAGTGAAAGGTATAGTAACTTTTCCAAAATGTGTTGATTTTTGGCCTCTTCCCAAGAGCGAACTTGTATAGCATGCCACATATCCAAATTTTCAAATATGATTTTGAAATTTCCACTTAAGGTACTTTAGTATGCCCCCTTAGAACCTCGAAAATTTCATAGTTTGAAATTTCTCTAGGAAAATGTTACAATGAACCTACCAAGATGTCTTGTTTAAAAGATGGTTTTAAGACTGGTCACAAACCCTAAATTCCATAAGGTATATCTCCTAAATCATAGCGAACTAGAATATGAAATTTTGACCATATGTACCATGATGTTGCTCCTTCACAACCTCATAATTTTGTGATCTAAATCCTCCCAGGAAAATAATTATAATGAAAGTCAAGATGACTCGTTTGAAACTGATTTCAAGACCAATCACGAACCCTTACTTCCACTGGGATAACTTTGAAAATATAACAAACCAAAATATGAAATTTTGACTACTTTTATCTTGATATGTCTCCTCAGTATTCTAGTATTCTCAAAATTTGATTGTTTGAAGTTTCTCCCCAAAATTAATTCTAGCAAAAATTCCAAGATAACTTGTTTGAAACAGAATTCAGGAATAGGCACATACCCTAACTTCCTCATAATATATTGCAGAAAGTATAACAAATAAGAATTTGAAATTTTGGCCATAGGTACAACGATATTTCTCCTTAGTCGCCTATAAATTTCACTATTTGAAAGCTTCCTAGAAAAAAGTTATTGTGAAAATGCCATGAAGTCTTGATTGAAGGAGAAAAATCCTAGGATAATAGCTCCGATACCAAGTGTAATGATTCAAATACTTAAAACTGAGAAGTACACACCTTGTACAACAATGTGAGCATGGAGCACAACTCCAAGATAGATAATAGAGATAAGTTACAATATAACTCTTTAAAGAATAGGAGACCCTCCTCCAAATACCCAAATATAATTCATACATCCAAATCACATGTTTTAATAATCTATATGATTTCTATATATTCCTTCGCACATTGCTATGTGGTCCATTTATTATTAGGGCGACCCTATTACTTATGCATTTACCCATACCTATACATTTAACCCCATATATACTCATCCTTGGGGTCATATCATATATACGTTTAACCCCTTAGATGCCCCTCTTGGGGTCATAACTTTCTCTCTCTCTCCGAACACATTGAATTTTGAAGAGAAATGCCAAAATATTGATGTGGACCTAGTAAATATGAAGCTGAGCTTAACATACAATGTGGATTGATAGGATAGGTCAAGTGGAAAGCAAATTCTATAGTGCCTGGAAAGGAAAGGTGTTTTTTGTATCAGTGTCGTGTGGTATTACAGAGGTTGGAGAAGTAGATTTGGAAATTGTGATGTGAGCCTCTGTAATGGCAAAGGAAGGAATTAGAATGATGGTATTTGGTATTTGACGAGCCCTAAAGAGTGGCTTTCTGATACACATCCTAGGTTCTGGATGTTGAAGTATGTAACTAGGTTCGGTCTTCATAAATATGAAATGTACGCTTGATTCTTGTATATTGTAAAAAGAAAGAAAAAATATTATTATTATTTTTGCACCATGGGTTTCATGCTCAAGAATTTATTTGTAGATCAAGCACCCATTGAGTGCTTCTAGGGTTTTCCATAGAGTCAAGAAGTCAATTAAGTCATTGTCATTTATCAAAAGACCCCATTGGGCACTTTGTATCATGTAAAAGAAATTATTTAAGAGTCAAAAGAGGCAAATGTCTTCCTCCAAGTCCAAGTTGGCTTGCATAAGAAAAGTCGACCTAAGTAGAGACAAGTCAGTCTCATGAAGGGCTCTTCGACCTCATAAGAAGCCTATATATAGAGAAGTACTCGACCTCATTAAGGAGCATCCAACAAGTTCGGACAAGGAAGAAAAGGAGACCTAAAAAGGAGTGAAGAAGAAGGAGCAACAAGGAGACAAAAAGGTAAATCGAAATCTGAGTTTTTGAGCCACCTTCTCTCACACACGTGAGGAAAACTAGGGCACATTTTGCTACTACATAACATAAATTACAGTCACCTCAAAGAGCCGAAAGTTGGGGTCCAAAGGAACTAGTTTGCAGGTCGAGTCATCGAAGAAGGACAAGTACCCCAAGCAAAGGAGAAGGAGCTAAATTTCACCATCTCTTCTCACACGTGCAAAACTAGGGTTTTTGCAGTCAGGTCGAAAGTTGGAGTTAGAATTGCAGGTCCAAAATTTTGGTCAAAGAGAAGTTGCAACTGTTACAAGGCAAGTTTGACTTGGTTTGACTTTATAAGAAGCAAGTTCATCAAGAAGAGGTTTGACTTGGTCTTGGAGGAGTCTTTGTTAACGGTCTTAGGTCTTTGAAGATTCTTGAATTCGTCATTTGAAGATTCTATAAGAAGAGAAGAATTCTTGTGGGTTTTCCTCTGAAGAGGAGAGGTTTTGGCTTTGGATTGCATCCTATTTCCTGTGTCCTCTTGTCATTTGTCTTCATTGTTCGGTAGCTGTTTGATGATAGAGAACACAATAATAATCAAGTAAAAGAGGACACTAAAAATTGATACATCAAGTAAAGTAAAAGAACATCACAAGCAATTATCAAAGAGAAATCACCTAATCTAGCTGCCATAGATTTCTCAACATGGTATCAGAGCTAAGGTGACAACACCAAAAAGAAGAGGTAGCTTGAAGATCACTCCATCATAGAAGGATACATAAGGACTGAGCACAAGGAAGAGCATCAAGGAAATCAAATCATCAAGGAGAACTAAGAAGCATCGAGGACTATCCAACACATCACAAGGATGACATCATCACTTTGAAGAAGAAGAAGACCTCAAAGGCCCTACCTCCATTCAAAGGACCCGATTACTTGAAGTATTCTTGGAAAGCTTACACATTCAACAATAATCAATCAAAGGAAGTAAGAAGAACACTTCATCATCAAATCAAAGAGATCTCCCTCTTATTGAAGAAAGGATCATATCTCAAACATCCTTGAAGAAGATCATCTAGTAATCATCATCAAAGATGCATCTTTTATTGACAAAGGAATAACACAAGTCAACATCATCAAGAAAGCATCAAGTTGAAGATGTCATCATCAAAGGATCATCTTCACATGACAAGTACGTATTCTATATTTTATGTCTTAATCTACAATGACTTCTTTCAGCAAGGAGAACAAAAAATTGGTTGGGTCATCGAATTACCTTGCATGAAAGAAGAGAATAGATTTGATCCTCATAGAAAATGAAGTTAGTGAATACATCACGGGATTAATCACCAAACCTCTTCAAGAGCAATCTCAAGCACTATCAAAGTACATGAAGGGAGAAATAAGGGCTCAAAGAATCCTTATTCAGTCAATCAAGGATTCCCTCATCCCTTATGTAGAAAAGTGAAAGACATCAAAAGAAGTCTATGAAAAGCTGGTAGAATTATTCTTTGTAACCAATGCAGGAGAAATTATATCGTGAGAACCAAACTATACAATATGAAGGTATCAAAGGAAGAAGGGGTAGCCTCATACCTAATGAGGGTATCTCAAATAAGAGATCAACTACAAAGAGCTAGGAGAAATAATATCTGATTGAGAGATGACCACCCTTGTGCTCAATGCACTACCTGATGAATGGGGCAATTTTGTATAAAGCATCTATGGGAAGAAGGAAACCACTCCACTCAGTGATCTGTGGTCATTATGCAAAATCGAAGAAACCAGATTGAAGGCAAAGAACGACATTGGATCAAGTGAACAAACTCAAGCATATGCAACTATGGTAAGAAGGAAAGGGAAATTTGGAAAGTTCGAGCCTTTAAAGAAGTTTCAAAAGAAAATTAATATGTCTAAGATTTAATGCTATGAGTGTAATGAATTTGAGCACTTCAAGAGGAATTGTCCTAAACTCAAGGACAACAAGAAGAGAAAGGAAAGAAATGAAGCCCAGGTCATCGAAGAAGAAGAAGAACTTGAAAAGAAGAAGACAAAGAAGGAGGAAGTGAAAGACCTTACCATTACTAAGATAACATCATATACTTAGTTCTTTTCAGTTTATAGAAGGTAGCAGTCACGATGGAAGGCACCACGAGCATGATAGGGTGCATTATAGCTGAGATTGAGATGACGTCATGGAAGGATATCCGAAGTAGAAGTTTATATGGCTGAAGCAATCATGTCACATGATAGAAAGTAAGTAGCTCGCGACTTCATCATTAGAATCATAAAAGGATAACCAAAGTAGTAGTCCATATGGTTGGAGAAAGTCATCTAGCAAGATAGAGGATAAAAAGATCATCATACATCATCATCATTAGAAAGAAGCATTTGCAGAATGAGGAGCATCAAGATCCTCCATTGGAACCTTTGTTAGAAAATTTACCTCTACTTGGTTGTAGATAGAATGGTTGAATGCTCTATCTCATGAGCATGACCGAAGAAGAAGGGATTCTTATGAATGATGCATGAAAGCATGATGACAATGTGCCTTGAACTCTTCTACATATTGACATGATATGACCTCATGGAGAATATGAGGTGGTTGGCAATCATGGTTCCTATAAAGAAAGAACTATGTATAAATAATCCTGTGGAAGCAATATGTGAAGAAAAGTGAAAGAAGAGTTCGTGTAAAATGTGTCGATAGTCACATAAAATAAAGATATCAACATATGATAACACAAAGGATTAGCTATGACATCTCAATAAGAGAAGGTATGAAGACCCTAATGTGTATGCATGCTATAAAAGGAGAACCTTGGTAATGAATGTCTTGGAGATGGATTCATACATGTGCAGGATGTTGATGTTGCAAGAAGCAAATGTCATAATGAAAGGTCATCATAAAGAGGTAACTTTGATTTGATGTGCATTTTGATTTTTGAAAGCATCTGGATTGGGTTAAAACAAGGCTACCAATAGAGGGTTGCAGAAGTCACCTACAACTAGTACTCATGAGATTGGATGGAAGATCTTGAAAGAAACATGACTTGGAAGAGGTAGCTATATGAACGATAGCCAAATGTGGACTAGAAGAAGGTCACTTCCTGATGAAGAGAAGGATGACATGACTATTGGTTCAACCCTATGTTTCGTTGAAGGGAAGTGATGAAGAAGATGGCCGATGCCCTACAAAGAAAGTTATAGAAGAAGAAGGCTCCACAATGAAGAAAATGAAGTTCATCCATGACATGATGCCGTAAGGAGGAGCCCTACAAGCAACAGATAGTACCATGATCTTCACTGAAGAGCGAATAATTGCTATTGGTAACAGGTCCCTAGTTAAGAGGGAGCTTCAATACATTCCTTTTATAGGAATGGGTAGATCCTCCCTAGTTGAGAGGGGGAGATATACACATCATTCTTGTCTTCTTTATGAAGAAAGAATGGAGGATTGGGTAAGCATCTGGATTCTGATACTCTTTGAGGATGAGGTAGGGCATCCAATAGGTAAGAGTAGTCGAAGAGGAAATTCCTTGAGGATGTGTTAATCTAAGACAAGAATGGTCCTAGGACATACGTTGTGAACATCCGGATGGGGTATGTGCCTTGAGAGACAATGATGAATGTGTCTATAAGTCATTGTCTCCCCAACATTGTTCTTTAATCTTGTGGAGAGATAGAGCTGTTAGGCAAGGCCTTGCTATATGACAATGTTGGTTGATATGATGAGATGCACTGATATAAGCTGATAAGATAGCTTATAATATGGCTTACCAATCTGACTCTTATGAAAATTCTTCAGTATGAGAACGTCCAAGGACCTTGCATGTTTTATGAATACGTCCCTAGTTAAGAGGGTATGAAGACCTTGATGTGTATGCTAGAAAATGAGAACCTTGGTAATGAATGTCTTGGAGATGGATTCATACATGTGCAAGATGTTGATGTTGCAAGAAGCAAATGCCATGATGAAAGGTCATCATAAAGAGGTAACTTTGATTTGATGTGCATTTTGATTTTTGAAAGCATCTGGATTGGGTTAAAACAGTGCTACCAAAAGAGGGTTGTAGAAGTCAACTACAACTAGTACTCATGAGATTGGATGGAAGATCTTGAAAGAAACATGACTTGGAAGAGGTAGTTGTATGAAGGATAGTCGGATGTGGACTAGAAGGCCACTTCCTGATGAAGAGAAGGATGACATGACTATTGGTTCAACATTATGTTTCGTTGAAGGGAAGTGATGAAGAAGATGGCCAATGCCCTACAAAGAAAGTTCTAGAAGAAGAAGGTTCCACAATGAAGAAAATGAAGTTCATCCATGACATGATGTCGTAAGGAGGAGCCCTACAAGGACCGGATAGCACCATTATCTCTACCGAAGAGAAAATAACTTCTAGTGGTAACAAGTCCCTAGTTAAGAGGGAGCTTGGTTACATTCCTTTTATAGGAATTGGTAGATCCTCCCTAGTTGAGAGGGAGAGATAAACACATCATTCTTGTCATCTTTATGTAGAAATAATGAAGGATTGGGTAAGCATCTGAATTCCGATACTCTTTTAGGATGAGGTAGGGTATCCATTAGGTAAGAGTAGTCGAAGAGGAAATTCCTTGAGGATGTGTTAATCCAAGACAAGGACAGATTTTGTGAACATCCGGATGGGGTATGTGCCTTGAGAGACAATGATGAATGTGTCTATAAGTCATTGCCTCCCCAACATTGTGCTCTAATCTTGTGGAGAGATAACGCTGTTAGTCAAGGCCTTGCTATGTGACAATGTTGGTTGATATGATGAGATGCACTGATATAAGCTGACAAGATAGCTTATAAGATGGCTTACCATTTTGACTCTTATGAGAATTCTTCAGTATGAGAATGTCCAAGTACCTTGCATGTTTTATGAATACCTCCCTAGTTAAGAGGGAGTGTTGAAGTATGTAACTAGGTTCGGTCATCATAAATATGAAATGTACTCTTGATTCTTGTATATTGTAAAAAGAAAGAAAAATTATTATTATTATTTTTGTAGCATGGGTTTCATGTTCAAGGTCAAAATTAGTAGGTCAAGCAACCATTGAGTGCTTCTACGGTTTGTCATAAAGTCAAGAAGTCATTAAGTCATTGTCATATATGAAAAGACCCCATTGGACACTTGTATCATGTAAAAGAAATTATTTAATAGTCAAAAGAGTCAAATGTCCTCCTTTAAGACCAAGTTGGCCTGCATAAGAAAAGTTGGCCTAAGAAGAGACAAGTCGGCCTCATGAAGGGCTATTCGACCTCATAAGAAGCATATATATAGAGAATTACTCGACCTCATTAAGGAGCATTCAACTACTTCAATCAAGGAAGAAAAGGATACCTAAAAAGAAGCGAAGGAGCAACAAGGAGACAAAATGGTAAATCGAAATCTGAGTTTTTGGAGCACCTTCTCTCACACGTGCGAGGAAAATTAGGGCACATTTTGATGCTACATAACAGAAAGTACAGTCACCTCAAAGAGCCGAAAATTGGGGTCAAAAGGAACTTGTTTTCAAGCTGAGTCATCAAGGAAGGACAAGTACCCCAAGTGAAGGAGAAAGAAGCCAGATTTCACCATCTCTTTTCACACATGCAAAACTAGGGTTTTTGCATTCATGTCGAAAGTTGCAGTTAGAATTACAGGTCCGGAATTCTGGTCAAAAGCGAAATTGCAACTGCTACAAGGCAAGTTTGACTTGGGTTTACTTTGTGAGATTCAAATTCATCAAGAAGAGGTTTGACTTGGTCTTAAAGGAGTCTTTGCCAAAGGTCTTAAGTCTTGGAATTCGTCATTTGAGTATTCTATAAGAAGAGAAGAATTCTTGTGGGTTTTCCTCTCAAGAGGAGAGGTTTATCTTGTGTCCTCATGTCTCATTGATCTTCATTTTTTGGTAGTTGTTTGATTATAGAGAACACAATATTAATCAAGTAAAAGAAGAAGCTAAAACAAGTACATCAAGTTAAGTAAAATAACAACACACGCAATTATCAAAGTAAGAGAAATCACATAATCTAGCTGCCCTAGATTTCTCAACACTAGAATGGATAATAAAAGGATGTGTGTTGGAGTGGTTTTCCAATTGTGGAGGGTAATGATCATGTTAATGTTTCGTGGAGTTCAACCTCTGGAATTTGTTGATGATTGCCATGTGGAGCAAGTGGGATTGCCATTGTGTGAGCATGCATGCCAAAGGACAAAGAGGTTGATCCTCAAACACATCATTTGAGATTTAAGTGGACTGATAGGATATGGGTCAAGTGGAAAGCAAATGTTATGGTCGATGGGAGGGAAAGGTGGCTCTTGGATTATTGCCTTGTTGTATTCCAGAGGTTGGAGAAGTAGATTTGGAAATTGTGAGGTGAGCCTCCGTAATGGCAAAGGATGGAATTGGAATGATGGTAATTGGTAGTTGATAAGCCCTAAAGAGTGGCTTCTGGAACCACATCTCAAGCTCTGGAATGGATAAAAAACGACGTGTGTTGGAGTGGTTTTCCAATTGTGGAGGGTAATGATAATGTTAATGTTTGGTGGAGTTGATTGTCATTGTGAGCATGCATGCCAAATGACAAAGCGATTAATGCTCAATCACGTCAAGTGAGATTTAAGTGTTGTGTGGAAGAAACCAATAGTAGAATAAGGATTAGGTGGCCCACTTTTAATTTACTAATATATATATATATATATATATATATATATATATATACACATAACAAATGAAAGGATTTAAAGGACCATGACAACATGGGGAAGGTGATGTGGAGGGCAAGTATATGACATAACATTCATAGGTATTGGCACGTGGATATTAATGCCACATAAACACATATGTCATGCCATGTCAACAAAAGAAAACTTTTCTATTAAAAAAATAAAGTTTGTAGCTAAAATATTATTTTGGCCATATTAAGAGCAAATGAGATTATAATTAGGTGAAATTTCATGTGGCGAGGATTGTAAAAGTATCAAGGAGTGTTTGTAGATTTAACTTTAGAAATTTGAAAAATGGAAGTTAGAAGGTATTCATCTTCAATAGCTCAGTTGAATGTAAAATTCAGATAGTGTGGAAAAGGAGAAGGTGTGAAGAAAACCAATAGAGGGTTTGGAGTGGTGTTAAAGAAATAGTTTAAAATCCACTATTATTGTAGATTATTGGAGACAAAACGATCTAAGACATGAAAACTTGAATATTTTCATTACTCAACTTTTGATCTCCTCAGTAACTTGGACAAATGCAGAAAATTGGGCAAAATGGTAACTTCAAAAGCTTGCAAGTTTTGGCTCATGACTTAGTTTGGGGCATGCTTGAAGATTTAGATTCTAGAAAAGAATTATTGAATTTTTCTAGAATTTGGGAAGAAAGGGCTTGTAGCCTACATCTAGAAGAAAATTAATAATGCGGATAACTTTTAGAGTATATAAGGAAATTCTCCATATTTTGGCAATGGAATTTATCTAACAAATCTAATTGTATGGATACTTCTTGCAGTTAAAGTGCTATATCAAGAATAATTCATTCTTGGAATTGAAGAAGTATGAAGGATTGACAAAATCCTTACGATGATGACGAAGAGGCCATAAAACTAAATATTAGTGTTGAAAATGAAGAGATAGAATCTAATGGATACAAAGGAGATTGAGCCATTGGAGTTGGTAGAAACTCTAAGAAGCTTAAAGATGAAAGTTAATAGTTGTAGAGATGATAATGCAAAGATAATAAGAGCTCAATAGATAGATAAGGAATGGATTGGGTGCAAGGCATGAGGATGAAGGTAAAGCTCACTCAAGGAGGAAGCCTTATGGAAAGTATAGACATTTAAGAACTGCTACTAGGGATTGAAAGTATCCTTACTCTTCCCCTCACTCAAGGAAAGAGTCTTATAGTTTTGGTTAACTAATGAGCCACCTAGAGGTGTCTTCAATTAGACATCAAATAATGGCATGAGCAAGAAGATTTGCAAGGAGAAGAGCTTAAGAAGATTAATCCACCAACTTTCGACAAGAGAACAAAAGGGGACAAGATGCTGAGCTTAGCTATTGGAATGAGGAAGTACGATTATTGGGAATGAGGAAGTTTTTTCTCTTGCATAACTACTTATCCAACTTAAAAGCTAGAATTTTTATCTATAATTGAGAAGGAAATGCTTCAATTTAATGGGACCAATTGAAGCAAGTTAAGCATATCAATTTTAGGAGGATTTCTTGGAAGCAATTCAAGAAGTATTTCTAGTGAAAATATATTTTTGAGCATTGTTGTGACAAGAAAATCTATTTCTTTGAATTTACTTTGTGGAACATGACCATGGAAGAATATGATAAAAAGTTCTTAGAGCTATTAAGGTATGTTGGATATATTAGAGATGAGAAGGTCAAGATATTTATTTGATTTTCCATCATTCTACAAGGATGAATTACAATTTGATGAGTCTAAGACTCTTGAAGAGACAATTGGGAGGGTGAAATACTTGTATAACCAAACTGAAAACATAGGGATAACAAGGTCTTAGCAAGACTAAAGAAAGAATGGATTTAAACGTCTTTTCTGAAGAAATAACCTTAACACATATCAACAAATCTCTCTAGCTCCAAGAGGATCCAAGATCGTTGAGTCTTTGGAAAAAACTTGAGGCAACCAATTAATTGTTGGGGATGTGGGGAAGAACCTATGGTGCATGTGTTTCTAGAATATTGGAATGTTGCGAATGTGGATACGTGTCTAAAACAACTAAAAGTTTTGCACATATTTGCAAGAAACATCATGTTGGGAGTGGCAATATTATAAAAAGTATTCTGGACTATAATATATCCAAATAATGATGCATACAATCTATTATACTATAGTGGATGGTGTGTTGATATATATCATATTTCAATTTATAATATGCTTGAAGGTACTACTTACCAGTGTTCATATAACATTTATGGTAGATGAAGACACTCTTCACATATTTGGCTAAACTCAAAGTTTAGAATTGTAATACAATGCTAACATTAGAATGTTCTACCTCTCGTAGCAATGTCTAGAGTTTAGTATTTATTCAATCAAAATGTAGGCCGTTCTTGAATTGTTTTGTCTCCTAGCAATGCTGTAGATCTTAGTATTTAAGTTTCAATTCAATCATATTGGAGGCCAATCCACGATAGATTTGCCTCCTATTGTTTGTTGGAATTGCTATATATATTAGACTTCACTACTTTAGTATATTCAATTGGTCAACAAGTTACAAGTAACCCAACTTAGCCACAAGTCCTTATAAGAAAGCGTGGGAAAAAAAACTTCAAACATGTTATAAGTTATTACTATTTGGCTTTAACAAACCTCATAGGCAATTACAATAGTAAAATCACATGATAGAAATTAAGAAATCATGCAACAAAACTTGAAATCATGCAACAAAACTTACCACGTTATCGAAATTCACACAGCAAAATTGTGGACAAGCATACCTAGAAAACATTAGTCTGAGAAAATGACAAATAATGATAGCTAGTCATGAATTCTCACACCATTGCTCACAATTATTAGATGACTAAATGGTGGCAAGAAACCTCCCATCATTTCTCACGATGCATTGCTCATAATGCTCCTCAATGCACCTCACTCACCTGTGGCGCTTCAATTTTCCTCAACCCCCACTCATTAGTAACCACACAATACACCTTGGACCTCCTCACACAAGACTCACAACGCTTCTCACTCACATAACAATTCACAATATAGCATGATGCCAAACAATGCCAAAGACCAAACAATGCATATTCTTCACAATGGGGTAGCTATTTTATAGATTTAAATTAGGGCTTCTAAAATTATTTTATGGTTTTTTTGTGTGGAAATCATGAAATTAATGCTGAAACAATGAGGGAAGGATGCATGTTAAAATTGGCAACTAGGGCTAAACTCCACTTTAGACAACTCATTTGATGGAGATAATTATTACATTGAATTCCTCTTTTCGAGAGGACCAAAATCGACCTGAAGATCACTAAATTTGGACAAGGAGAAATGTGTTTTTGAAGTGAAGCCCACACATGTGCAAATTATCAATGTCGACCACATCATCATGTAGGCTCATGAAGCCCAAGCGACATCTCTTTTCACCCACATTGGCTCATATAAATAAGAGAGACCTCCAACCTCATTTGGCACCATCACAACTCATCATTTCTCTCTCCTCATCTGATTGGGTCGTACAAAATTGTAGGCAACTCAGTTTCTCTCACATGTGCAGATTTCAGGAGGCTCTTTTGATTGCGTTGACTTTTTTGTTTTAAGTTGAAGTTTGACCATCGTTGACCAATGTGTATTTGACCAATTTTGACTGTGATTTTTGGAGGAATATTTTTGTTTGACCAAGGCACATTGACTGGCACAAAAATCGAGATTTTTGTGCTGTTTGACTTGCGTTGATTATAGGGTGGACTTTAGGTTGACCAACTTTCATTGTAGATGTGTTGACTGTTTTAGGTTGAATTTGACCAACAAGAAAGGCCAAATTTGAATGGGTTTGACCGATCTCCAAGTGGACTATTTGCTGCTGCGTTGATTTTATGGTTAGGGCTAATTTGACTACTGTTGACTGAGGGAAAAATTGCAGATTTGACAGGGTTGTTTTGGACAGTGATTTGGCAAGTCAATTTTGACTATGACTTTGCATTATTGTACTCTCTCTCTGTTGAACATTTGAAATAATAATAAGAAGAATTGATTAAAGGGTTTTCTCCATCTTGGGGTTTTTCCTTGGAATTTGCCAATACTGGTGTTCTATTGTTTTGGATTGTCTTATGCATTTATTGTTTATGTTCTATCTACAATTACTATTAATGGGATTAATGGTTAATGTGATTGCCATTGAAAATTAAGTGAAAATTGTCTTTGCGTTGATAAAAGAACATTGAAGTAATTGTTGCAAGCATAGAACATACCATTGTTATCTAAAATTAACGATGCAAAAATTTGGGGTCCACAATCTTGTGAGCTTGTGGGAGCTCCTTGTCAGATAAAGAGCTTCAATAAACTTCATATACTTGAAACTCATATCTAAGCTCCCATTTCCTTGACTCTGAAGCTTCTAGAAAGTATCAAAGTTCTTGGAATTGTTTCCAGTTAATTGGGAATGTACTTGTTCACAAGCTCCCAAAAATGTTGGAATGACGAAGATGAGTGTTAGAGATGTCGAGAGTGGTTCTCATGCAACTAGGGGAAAATCACATGTATAGAGATTACCCGCGACATCGAGATAGGATGAGGATTGTAGACAACATTCAAGAAGTCACTATAGTGGATGTGGCGAGTAATTTACCTAGAATCTATTCACACTTGCATTATGGACAAATAGTTCATCAGTCGAGCATGATTGAGGTTGAAAGTAAGATTGCCAAAAAACTTATTGTAATATTATTTGATTTAGTCAAGTCATAGTTTTATTGCTCCTTGTTTGGTTGAAATATTTCAGCTAAAGAAAGTAAACATAATAAAAATGGTTGGTTCAATTGGCCACTATGACAAGAAAGAAAATCAATGAGATAGTAAAGGGCTTCCCATTAGATATGAATGGGGTCAATGTTGTGGCAAATTTGAATATATTTCCCCTTGGTTCTTATGGTGCCCTTATTGGAATGGATGAGTTAGATGCAAACCATGTTGTTCCAGATTGTTATAATAATATTTTTACTTATGTCGATGAAGAAGGAAAACAAATGATAGTGAAAGGCATTGCAAGGCCTATTTCGATAACGAAGGTTCATCTTAGCAAAGTGCAAAAGCCCAAGTCTTGAGGACTTTTTAGTGTTGCAAGATTTTGCAGATGTGTTTGAGGGAATTTTAGGATTTCCACCAAAAATATATGTTGATTTCTTTATTGATTTGATGTTAGGAGCTACACCATTCTCTAATACTCCCTAGAGAACAAGTACACCAAAGTTGGATTTGCAAATGTAGTTGGAAGAATTGTTGAAGAAGGGATACATATGCCCAAGTGTATCTCCTTGGGGAACACTGGGACTTTTTGAGAAGAATAGGGATGGAACATTGAGGTTGTGCATACAAGATCAGAGTAAGAAGTAAATATCCTCTTCTAAGGATTAATGACTTGTTTGATCAATTGAGAGTGTTGATAAATCTAGGGGCAACAATAATGGACGATTTCTCTTCTTCAGTAATCGCTTGTGGTATATTTTTACTTAACTTGATTAGCTTCTTCTTTCATATGTTTATTATTACTGTTTTCTTCATCAAACAGTTACCCAACCATAAAGAACAATAAGACAAAGGACACAAGATATAAGTGATCAACCAGGGCCAAAACCTCTCCAAACGAGAGGAAAACCCACAAGAATTCTTCTCTTCTTATAGAAATTCAATTGACGAATTCCAAGATCTAGACCCTTGACCAAGACAAAACAATTCTTTCATTTAACACTTCTTCGACAAAGTCAACATTGGTCAAAATGAGTGCAACACTACAGACTTGGACTCTTCTTCGCTTTTTGGCCCCTATCATAGATCTGCAATTTCGGTCTGGCTGTAATCTCTGAAATTCCACGTGTGGATTGAATAGGATAGATATTTAGGACTTCTCTTCTTCACTGGGGATGATCTTCCTTCATTAACAACTCGACTATACTTACTAATCCTTGACACCTTATTTTCTCGGCTTCTTGAGATGACTACAACTTCGACCTTCGTTGCCACAGAAAGTAGCCCTAATTGTCTTGCACGTGTGAGATGAATGACCCAAAAACAATCCTTACAATCTTTGTTTGTGTCTTTCTTTTCTTCTCTCCTTCTCTCCTTTTCACTAGATTTACATGAGCTTCTTCTACTATTGAACGAACTTGATTTATGCACTAACAAATGAGGTCGAGCTCTCTATTTATAGTCTTCATGTCACTGCTTGTGGGCTGATTTGTTAGTGTCCCTGGGCCGACTTGTCACTGTTTGGTAGGCCAACTTGTTGCTTAAATCTTGACAAGGTCTTGGAGGGTTCTTTGACTCTTTTTGACTCGAATAAAATTTCTTTTGTAACATGCCTCAAATGGGTCATTCATACATGACAATGACTTAATGACTTGTAGACTCAATGACAAGCCCTAGAAGCTCTCAAAGGGAGCGTGACTTATAAAATACATTTTCTTGAGCATGAAACCCATGCCTCAAGAACAACAATAATAAATTTATTTTTCTCTTTTTATTAAATACATGAAATCATGAGTGCATATGTCATTATGAAGACCAAACCTACTTACATATTTCAACAGAGAGGATCAAAGAGCTACTCAAAGATGGATTTGAGATTGAGTTACCATCAAGTAAGGATAAAGGAGGAAGACCTCATTAAGACAACTTTCAAAAATAGATATGGGCAGTACAAGTTTGTAGTGGTACCATTTGGTTTGACAAATACACTATCTGGTTTCATGTGCTTGATGAATGGAATTTTTAGGTAGTATTTAGATAAGTTTGTTATTTTGTTCCTTGTTGACCATGAAGATCACTTTAGGTTAGTACTAGAAGTGCTAAGAGAGCATCATTGTTATGCTAAGTTAAGTATTCCTTCTATTAGAGCAAATTCATTATTTTGGGAATATTATTTTGGAGGAAGGGATAGTACTAGATCTAGTGAAGATAGAAGCAATAATGGGATGACATACACCTAAGAACATTTTAGAAGTGAGGTTGTTTATGGGACTTGTTTGATATTACAGAAGGTTCATAAAAGGATTCTCCAAAATTGCACATCCAATCACATCTTTATAGAAGAAAAGAATTGAATTTGAATGGACCTCGGAGTGTGAGGAAAACTTCTAACTATTGAAGGAACCACTCACTAGTGCACCCATTCTCAAGATTGTTGATCTAATTGAAGATTTTGTGGTATGCATAGATGCATGAAATGAGGGAATTGTCGGAATTTTTACCAAAAATGTGGGTGTTATTTGTTATGAATCTAGAAAGCCCAAGGAGCACGAGAAGAATTGTCACACATGACTTAGAGCTTGTTGCCATTGTGTATGCAACATTGAAATGTGGAGACACTATCTGATGGGGAGAAAATTTGAGTTAAGAATAAACCATGGTGGTCTGAAATATTTATTTGAACAACAAACTTTGAATGTCAAACATACAAGATGGTTAGGATTTGTTTGTGAATTTGATTTTGACATCAAGCATATTTAAGGAAAAGAGAACAAGGTTGCTAATGCACTTAGTAGGAGGATACATGCAAAAGATGCTATAGCCATTGCCATGTGCAAATCATATTTGAAGAACAAAATTCTTGAGGTTGTTATGTCAAATGAACGTTGTCTTTAGGTCGAAGAAGGATTATAGGAGGAAAACTTATAACAAAAATATGATGATCATAAGTTGGAAGATGATGGAAATTTTATGTTTAACAATAGAGTTAATGTTCTCAAGTCTTGTGAATTAAGGAAATTTGTATTAAATGAAATGCATATTGTTCCATATGTTGGACATCATGGTACCAAAAGACAAGTGTGGCAGTAGGGAACCAAGACAACAAAGCAACAAAATAGACAAAAGTTGCTCACTTCATTCTAATTAAGTTAACCTTAACCCATAAGGTAGCAAGTCTAGCGTAAATATACATGAAAGAAGTTCACAGATTGCATGCATACCTAAGGCAATTGTTTTAGACAAAAATCCAAAGTTTACCTCAAATTTTTGGAAAGGGTTATTCAAAGGTTTTGGTATGAATCTAAATTTCAGTATTGCATATCATCCACAAACAAATGGGCAAACAAAGAGAATTAATCAAGTGATTGAGGACATGTGGAATGTATGTAATGGTTAAACCAGTAAAGTGGGAGGATAACTTGTATTTAGTAGAATTTGTATATAATGATGGACATCTTGCTTCACTGAAAATGAGTCAATTTGAAGCTTTTCATGGCAGAAAATGTAATACCCCATTGAGTTGGGATAATCCAATTGAAAGAGTGATCCTTGCACTAGAGTTGCTTAAGGATATGGAAGAGTAGATGTTCAAAATGAAATAAAACTTAAAGGTAGCATAGGATAGGTAAAAGAGTTATGCAAATAAAGGCATAATAACACGAGAATTTAAAGTTAGGGAACATGTATTTTTGAAAGTGAAACCAAAGAAAAGTTCTTTGAAGTTGGGGAGTTGCACCAAGTTGGCAGCTAGATATTGTGGTTCTTTGCACATGGAAATCTGCACCTATTGCACCTATGCTTTCATTACCTACTATCAGAAAGGGTCATAATGTATTTTATGTATCTTTACCAAAAAACAAGTACTTGATCCTATCCATGTCATTGATTGGACTTTGATCCATGTGGAACCAAAAGGAGGCTTCTAGCTACAACCAATATGCATCCTATAAAAGGAGGTCACTTTGGTCAAGAATAGAGCCATAGGGCAGGTAAAGTTCCAGTAGACTCATTACAACCACAAAGAAGTGAAATGGGAGTTGGAAGAAGGTATGCAAGAAGTGTACCTTTATTTGCTTATAAATTTTGATGTTAAAGTGTTTGATATTGTACATAGTTTTGATGTTGCTTCGAGGGTGGTGCAAATTTAAGAGGGAGGGGACTGTAATACATTGTTTTGACCCCACAATATTAATGTATATATACTCATGAAATGGCTAAAGTTGAACATATGTGACTTGTAATATGCCCATCGAACTATAATATAATATAAATGCACTAACAATTGTAGAGGAGGAGGACAAAGAGACAAAGGCTATGAGTCCAAAAGAGGTGAAAGAAAGGGGGGCATAAGGAGCCATTGAGGATAATATTATTTTATTACTACTCTATGTTCTTCGACCTTAGATTTATTCAATCATTGCTTTAAAATCATCCAAAATTCTTTAATCGTGGGATTAGTTGCAAAATGAGAGATACATGGGCTTCTCATGAAGGCACTTGGCCTTCTCTTTTGCATGCAATTATATTATAGTATTTTGGGAATGCAAGTAAGTATTCTCATTCTTTATTCCTCTAGTTTCTCTCAGAGCTTAGGTTGCTATTGTTTGATAGCAATAAACATATGACATAAATATGATTGTTGAACAAAGAAGAATTTAGTTAAAATTAAAGTCCTTTTCTTAGCATTAGAGATTCTCTGGCTAGTCCGTGCTGGAGCGCTATATAGAAGGCAATCCCACTCTTGTTTTGGTACATGTTGATAGGGGCAAAGGAATGGTTGAGTGCGATAGTTGTAGTGCTTGTTTTATTTACTCGTGATTTATGGGAATTGGGTTGTGTGAGAGAAATTAGAGGCAAACCATAGGAATTTGCTGTTGTGGATTCATAGCCTCAACTCAGGGGGGGGGGGGGGGGGGGCTTTGTTATAGAGAAAGTGTGGCCGAGAACCTATGGTTGGGTGGAACACCTTGAAAATTGTTTGAGTTTGCAATTGCACTCAATCCAAAATGTTATTCTGAGAGCCTTGGGAGAGTGCCACTTGAGGTGGAGACTTTCAAAAAAGTGATTTGCAGAGGAAGCAAGGGTTATCCATCATTGATTTCTATGTCTTGCTGAATTGGATTACTCCAACTTCATAAGGGAGGGAATATGGATTGACTATTGACCATTAAGAACAATTTAGATGGTTGAGGATGCACTTCAAATAATAACTTACCATGAAATATGAATATTTCAGTGGAGTTATGTCTTCTCTCATATCCCAAAACACTAGCATTCATATTATGTAATAGTGATACAAAAAGTGATTGTTGGAACGAGTATTTTGGATCTTAGTAGGCATTTGCAACCTATGGATGTTTCGCCTAGATATATCATCACTAGGTCGACACCTTAGCTTCATTCCTTCGCTAAGCTCTGAACAAGGGTGAGAGAAAGAAAGATGAGTGGTATAGGCATTATGGCTGCTGTTAGAAAATAAAAAAGGCTGAAAGATTTTCTTATGTTGATAATTAGTTGTGTTATTCTTGTGTTCTTATTATCTTCTTTATGTTCTTCTTTTATCTTTGTATCATCGAGCAATCATCAAAACAAAACATGAAGATCAACGACACCAGATGTAGGCACTCAACCATGGCTAAAACCCCTCTCTAGGGGAAAACCCAGGGAAAACCCAGTCAAACTCTTCCACTAAGCAAATTGAGATAGACCAAAAACTTAGACTTGACCAAAAGACCTTTGTTAAATTTGGACAACTAGGTCCAAACTCCATGTTATGATGCTCAGATTAAGAGGCTAATATTTTTGTTGGATTCCTCTTTCGGAGAGGTGTAAAATCCATATATAATATGTCTTAATCCGATGAGCAGAACATTTATTTTGAATTTACTATTCATAATAAATTATATGTGCAGGTCGGCCTTAAGGTTTCACACCCCCAGCAGATGTGTCACACGCCCCAATGATGGATATAAATACAGGCAAAGTTGGAGAGCTTTCACAACAACTCAACTCACATCTTCTTCTCTCATCTGATTTAGTACGAGCTCCTTGAAGGACGAGTTCAGCCCACACGTGTGAAGGAGAAGAAGGACAAATCTGTACGGCTGAGCTGAAGGACGAATTTCTGCAGTTAGGGTTTTGCAGAAAGTTTGACCAGCGTTGACTTTGGTCAACGCATGGTCCAATTGGGCTGAAATTTGGTGAGAAGTTCGATTTTGGAAGGCCGTACTGTTTGGCACAGAAATCGAGGTCAAAGGGTTGACCAATTTGCTGCTGCGTTGACTTTTAGCTTGCTGCCCTGCGTTGACTTTTTCAGGACAGCGTTGACTTTTTGGAGTTGACTTGGGTTGACTCGTTTGCTGATTGGAGGACTGTTGTGACACATTCTGGGTTGGCTGACCAAGGAGACTTTGCTGGTTGAAGCATCCTGTTGACCGCCATAACGCACCACCACATTTTTCCTGTTTCTGATTTGTCTTCTATAAGATCCACTTATATGTTCTATCTGCATTTTACTTAACTATTTGTATGATTGCTGTGAGAAAAGTAAAGTTGCTCCAAGCATAGAACATCTACAAAAATTTACATGGTATCAGAGCTGAGGTGAAGACAAACTCTATCTTTAGCAATCACCACCGGAAGAAATGGGTTCCACAAGTCTTGAATTCAAGGTGAATGACAAGCTGACTGGAAGGGATGACTTCCATGCCTGGAAGATGATATTAGATCTCAAATTGGAAGACCATGATCTCTTGGATCATGTGCTGGGTAAGATTCAAGAACCTCCATCCAATGCTACCGCTGCTGTTAGAAACAAGTATAAGAAGGGAGAGATCAAAGCAAAGCTGATGATCAGGGAATCCATACATAAGAGCCCGGTTGCCTATATATCTGAACTAGGCACATCCAAGGAGATGTATGACAAATTGATCCTTATGTTCAAGGTAAACAATGTGAACCAAGTGCTATTCCTCAAGAACAAGTTGAAGAATATGAAGAAGGGCCGGGATGAGTTTGTTCAAACTTACTTTCTGAAATTGACCGAAACAAGGAACAATCTGCTAGCTATTGGGGAGACAATAGCTGATCGTGAGATGGTTCTCACCGCACTTGGAGGACTTCCATATGAATGGCAAGTATTCACAACTACCATTCTCAAAAATAATACCATTCCTAACTTTGATGAGCTTCTGTCTAGATGTATGCAAGAAGAAACAAGGATGAAGGAATTCGATAATGACAGAAATGCTGCCTATGGTGCACATTCTCGAAAGAAGAACTCTGGTGGTCCTAAGGACAAAGGAAGAACGAAGACTCAAGAAAAGAAGGGCAAGTGTTTCACTTGCCATAGGCCTGGTCACTATGCTAGAGAATGCCCCTTCAAGAAGGATTCTCCCGATAGTGATGATAACAACAACCGAAGGAATGGGAATCGAAGAAATGACAAATCCAAAGGAAAGAGGAAGGCTCACATTGGAGGAAACAATCAACCTTCTAAAAGGTCCAGAAATACCAGGTATGAGGAGTCTAATGTTGTTGATAAAAGAAATGAGTATATTCTAGTATCTGCTCTCTCAGCTGCATCTCCGCCCGACACTATGGATGTCTGGCTAATCGATAGTGGTGCCTCAAGACACATCATCGGATTCAAGGAAGCACTTTCTGACATGGTTGAAAGGGATACTAATCTAGAAATTATCCTTGGGGATAATGCCACTTATCCTGTGAAAGGGACAGGGACTGTGACCCTCCACTTGTCTCAAGGACAAGTCCTACGATTGCAAGATGTACTCTATGTACCTAAATTGAAGAAGAACCTTGTGTCTGTATCCGCCATGGAAGACAAAGGATTCAATGTAACTTTCTCTGATGGAAAGGTGCTCATGTGGAAGGAGAGCTTCAAGGAAGCTATCTCAATTGGTTTTAGAGTTGGTACACTCTACCAGGTCGGAGGGAGTCCGTTGAGAGCTATGACTTGTGATACTATCCGTCAAACCGAACTATGGCACCGAAGATTTGGACACCTTCATTACAAGGCCCTTCCCGAAGCTAGGAAGGTGGTGACAGGGATGCCTGATTTTGGAAATAATCATGAAGGTGTATGTAAGGGCTGTGCTGAAGGAAAACATACAAGGGGACCTTTCCCCTCAAGTGTCACAAAGACATCTGATATTTTGCAATTGGTCCATTCTGATCTATCCGGTATGTTGCCCGTGACATCCCTGGGGGGATGTTCTTACTACATGACATTCACTGATGACTTCTCTCGCAAAACCTGGATATACTTCTTGAAGAAGAAGGATGAGGCTTTCATGTGGTTCCGTACCTTCAAAGCCTTTGTGGAAAATATGACCGGAAAGAAGATCAAGATTTTGAGGACCGACAATGGTACTGAATATGAGTCAAATGAGTTCAAAGACTTTTGCAGAGAAGCTGGCATTAAGAGGGAGACTACCACTGCATATACTCCTGAGCAGAATGGTGTTGCTGAACGCAAGAATAGGACTATTGTGGAAGCTGCCCGTGCCATGCCATGTGACCAGGGTCTACCGAAGTTTCTGTGGGGAGAAGCTGCAAATACTGCTGTGTACATTCAAAACCGATGCCCTCATTCCGCTCTGGACTCCAAAACTCCCGAAGAGGTTTTCTCTGGTAAGAAACCCGATGTCTCACATTTTAGAATTTTTGGATGTCCTGTCTATTTTCATGTGCCGAAAGAAAAGAGAAGTAAGCTGGATGCTACTGGGAAGAAAGGAATGTTTGTGGGCTACAGTGAGACTTCTAAGGCCTATAGAGTCTATGTACCTGGTCAAAGGGAAGTAGAGATAAGCCATGATGTCACTTTCGACGAAGATGCTTCCCTAAAGAGAGTGGTAGATCTTCCAAGATCTGGAGAAAATCATGAAGAAAGGCCTGGAAATCTGGAAGAACCGTAGGATGAGACAATGCCTGATATTGAAGGACCAATGGACCCTATCGATCCATCTCCTTCACTGGGAAAGAGACCATCATGGCTCAGGGACACCCTCGAAGATGCTGAGGGTCATGCTGCCCCAAGGGGGACATTCCGAGAAAGCAAGAAGCCGTGTAGATACCAAGGGTATCTAGCTGCCATGAGTACTATTGTACAATCTGAACCGGGATCTTTTGAGGAAGCCGTAAAGCATCAAGTTTGGAAGGATGCTATGCACGAAGAATATGAGTCCATAATGAAGAATGATGTCTGGGATGTGGTCCCGAGACCGAAGGACAAATCAGTTGTCACCGCAAAATGGCTCCACAAGATCAAACATGGATCTGATGGGAGTGCTGAAAAGTTCAAGGCAAGATTTGTTGCCCGTGGCTTCTCTCAAAAGGAAGGAATAGACTATGATGACATATTTGCACCTGTGGCACGATATACCACCATTTGATCAATCATAGCCCTTGCTGCTACGCAAGGATGGAGTCTTCATCAGATGGATGTCAAGACCGCTTTTCTGCATGGTGCAATAAAGGAAGAGGTGTGTGTGGAACAACCTCTGGGATTTGAAGTTCAGGATCGAGACACTCATGTCTGCAGGTTGAAGAAAGCCCTCTATGGGTTAAAGCAAGCACCCAGAGCTTGGTACGAGAGGATGGATAGTTACTTGATGAAGCCGGGCTTCACTCGAAGTAATGCTGATCCGAACCTTTACTTCAAGGTTGTGCAGGGGAAGCCTCTCATTCTAGTGCTGTATGTGGACGACCTCTTCCTGACAGGTGCTGACCCTCTCATTCATCAATGTAAGAGGGAGCTCGCTGCTGAGTTCGAGATGAAGGACCTAGGACCGATGCACTACTTCCTAGGCCTGGAGGTCTGGCAGAGACCTGGAGAGATTTTCCTTTCTCAAGGAAAATACATTGTGAAGCTTCTGGAAAGATTTGGAATGGTGGACTGTAAGTCCGTGTCGACACCGATGGAACTCAACTTTAAGAAGTTGAGTGGCAGCGCTGCTGGGCCTATCTTGGCCAATCCTACCGAGTATCGTCAACTCATAGGAGCTTTGATGTTCTTAGTGAACACCCGTCCGGACATATGTTTTGCAGTGAACACTTTGAGTCAACAGATGGTTGAGCCTCATCATTTTCACTGGGTTGGTGCCAAGAATCTTTTAAGATATCTTCGGGGCACAATAAACCATGGGCTGAGATACACTGCCGGGAGTGTGATACTCCGTGGATATACTGATGCCGATTGGGCTGGCAGTGTGGTGGATCGTAAAAGCACATCTGGATGCTGCTTCAATCTTGGTTCTGCTTCGATCTCATGGATGAGCAGGAAGCAGAAGTCCGTGGCTTTGAGCACCGCGGAGGCCGAATACATTGCTGCTAGTATGGCCTGTTGTGAAGCAGTTTGGTTGCGGAAGCTCTTTAGTGAGCTGTTTGGACATGTGCTAGATACCACTGTGATACTCTGTGATAATCAGAGTGGGATTCGTATGACTGAGAATCCTGTGTTCCACGACCGATTCAAGCATATTGATATCAGGTACCACTTTATCCGGGATATGGTACAGCGAGGCGCCGTAAGGCTCGATCATATAGGAACTGATGAGCAGGTCGCGGATATTCTCACTAAGCCCCTGGGGAAGGTCAAGTTCCTAACCTTCCGTGAGAGTCTTCGTGTCGTGGAAAGACCCTATGATGTGGGTCCTGTTGGACGATGAGCTCTGGGAGCTCTGGGGGGCTTTGGGGATAGCTTCTCGGAGCTATAAGCACTCATAATGCTTCTGCCCCACCTTTGTGATTATTGAGCTGGTTCGCCTCTCATTTATCTGTGCCCCGTATGCATCCTACCCATTGAGTTCATGGCTCATGGGAAGTACCTCTCATTTGGCCAATGAGGTGGGAAAAGCTAGAGACTATTAGCAAAGACTGATGGACGCATCAGAGATTGCCGTACTCTCTATCTAGGATGGCACGGCCCAACCACTTGATCTGGGATCAAGTTTAGTGAGGTCTGGGACCTCTGCCTGACTTCGGGTCAGATGAACCAACTTTGGGTTGGTTGGATACTCTTTATGAGTTTGATAGAGGTTTTGAACCTCTGGACTGATTATGTCAGTCGGGGGATGATGTCTTTGTGACTGACCCACTTTTGTTCTGAAATAAAGAGGCCAGCAAAGCAAGTTACGGCGGGATGACGCACGATGTTTGATTGCACTGATGGATGGAGTTCTCCCTAGTTGAGAGGGAGTGTTAAATTTGGACAACTAGGTCCAATCTCCATGTTATGATGCTCATATTAAGAGGCTAATATTTTTGTTGGATTCCTCTTTCGGAGAGGTGTAAAATCCATATATAATATGTCTTAATCCGATGAGCAGAACATTTATTTTGAATTTATTATTCATAATAAATTATATGTGCAGGTCGGCCTTAAGGTTTCACACCCTCAGCAGATGTGTCACACGCCCCAATGATGGATATAAATACAGGCAAAGTTGGAGAGCATTTCACAACAACACAACTCACATCTTCTTCTCTCATCTGATTTAGTACGAGCTCCTTGGAGGACGAGTTCAGCCCACACGTGTGAAGAAGAAGGAGGACAAATCTGTACGACCGAGTTGAAGGACGAATTTCTGCAGCTAGGGTTTTGCAGAAAGTTTGACCAGCGTTGACTTTGGTCAACGCATGGTCCGAATGGGCTGAAATTTGGTGAGAAGTTCGATTTTGGAAGGCCGTACTATTTGGCACAGAAATCGAGGTCAAAGGGTTGACCAATCTGCTGCTGCGTTGACTTTTAGCTTGCTGCCCTGCGTTGACTTTTTCAGGACAGCGTTGACTTTTTTGGAGTTGACTTGGGTTGACTTGTTTGCTGATTGGAGGACTGTTTGTGACACATTCTGGGTTGGCTGACCAAGGAGACTTTGCTAGTTGAAGCATCTTGTTGACCGCCGTAACGCACCACCACATTTTTCCTGTTTCTGATTTGTCTTCTATAAGATCCACTTATATGTTCTATCTGCATTTTACTTAACTATTTGTATGATTGCTGTGAGAAAAGTAAAGTTGCTCCAAGCATAGAACATCTACAAAAATTTACAACCTTCCTCCTCCACCAAGTCAGCCTTCGAAGAGATGATTCAACAACCTTCAATAGTCTCTTTCTTGTTCAGCAGCTTTAGCCCAACAACAACCCAAAATTTTGACGCCCAACAACTCTAGAATTTTGGCCTAACTACTCTAGAATTTCGACCCAGCTACAGTACTGCAATTTCGGCCCTTCCAGCAACCCAACAACTTCACATGTGTGAGACAGAGAGAAAATTCAACTTCTTATGCTTGATAAAGACTTCCTTCTTCGCTAGGGTTTCCTTCCTCTTCCTTGAATTTCACACCTTTTTTTGCCTCCAACAACTGCAACAAACTTCTTGAGAATGTGCTCCAAATGAGTTGAGTTGTTGCCCTTTTATAGTGGTTTCTGCCTCTCTCATTAGGCCGACTTGTCCAGGTTGACACAGACTTGGTGGAAGAGGCCTAAAATACCTGTTTTACATAAAAATAAATTTCTTCTTTGATAGATGAAGCCCACGAAGGGTCTTTTACATATTGACAAAGACAACGACTCCTAAAACCCATGCATAAAAACTTTGACCCAAGCATAAAACCCATGCTTTAATACGTCAATTTCTTTTATAATAAAATTCCTTTTTCTTTCTTTTGACAAATACATTTCAAATACAATTCTGAAGATCGACACTAGTTGCATTTTTCAACACTCTCTCTTAACTAGGGAGGTATTCATAATTACATAAATATAGAGGTACATGGAAGATCTCAAAGTGATATACTCTATGAAGAGTCACAACACACGCAGTGCTACAGATTAAATACCTTACCATGGTACTCTATTCAAGTGAGACTAAGGTGTACTCAAGCTTTAGTCACTTTAGGTACCATCGGCGTTTTAAGCTCTAACACTAACCCGAGGCTCTAGATGTGTATTCAAGGTCAAAGCTCCATGACCAATGCCACCCTCCCTACTTTGGGATCTAGACATCAACACATGGGCCAAGCAGATTTCCTCCCAAGCATCTTGTTGCCACAAGATGCTTCATCTCTCCTTATCAACTAAATTAGTTATGTTTCAAACATTCAAACTTTTTACGGAGAGATCCTACACAATCACAACCCCGATCAGTGATAAACCTTCAAATATATATAGAAGTAAACACAAACCTTCTTGGTCCTCAATCATACTGATGTTACTCATATCATCATCAAATACAATTTGTCGAAAGCTTTCATTTACTTTCTTTGGTAGCATCAAATACAGTGTCATTACTTAAATTTTTTGTTTGCAAATCTATCTGTAGTACTTTCATTCTTCGACTTTATTCTTTCTTCAAGGTATTTACTTGTCACAATATGCCCTCCCTCTCAACTTAGGGAGATCAACACCTTCTTTTATAACATCGGAGAAACTTCAACCTTTCGAGGCTTTATGACATCAAGGTCATCTTGATCATCATCATTCTTATAGCTTCCTTTATCATGCTCATCATTATGAACTCCTCAACATCTTGAAGATCATGTACCTGCAAAACTTTAATAACAAGTACAACCAAGTACAAATATACATAAACATGAAGCTAACTATATGAAAGTCATGTCATTACAGTGGAAGCATCAAAAGTTAAAACATTCAAGCATTAGACATCAAATACCTAAACCTAGTTAGGTTCATAATCAACAAGGGTTACATCTTTTACATCTCTTCAACATCTTGCTAGGGTTTTGTCATAAATCCTAGATTCCATCTATAAGACATAAAGCTTTTAGATATTATCAACTCAACCATGAGCTTTTAGAATTACATATCAAAATCTACTAGGGTTTATTGCAAACCCTAGATTTTATCATCAAAACTAAATCATACTAATTGAAAACGATATACTTCTAGGGTTTCATCACCATGCCCTATAATATTAATCTATACTAGGGTTTTATGACAAACCCTAGTTTTCATAAATTAAAACATGAATATCAGCAATTAAGTTAACTTACTAGCATTACATCTCTTATATCAATCAATTTCAAACATCAGTATATCAAAGTTAGATATACAACAATTTTGACCAAGGTTAGGGTTTCTATCATATGGACGAATATACATCTAGGGTTTCATTCCTAGGATCTTAATTTAGTTATTACAAGGGTTTGTTCATAAATCCTAATTCACCAAACCTTAAAGATGTAGGGTTTCACTATATAACCTAGACATTAACAACAAACCCTAAAGGGACTAGGGTTTTTACCATAACATTATCAAAGCCCTAAACTTAAAAAGAATAGGATTTCTAGACTTTATCAACAACCCCTAAGTAGATTAGGGTTTCATTATTTAACATCGACATAGCCGTAGCAACAAGAGGCTAGGGCTTTACCGTGAACCCTAAGGGTTAGGGTTTCACAGGAATGATCAAATGACGAGATATTATAACGAGGGTAGATTCAATCTAATGATTAATCACCCTTACAAGAATATTTAAGATTCAAAACCCTAGACATGAGAGACTTAGTAATATGAAGCAACCTTTAAAAATGAAGAATATTCATACCTTCTTCTGCAACAAGTTAAATCAAATGAAACATACCTTGAGTTGTTCTTTTTAGCAAACCTTGTAGGACGCCAATCCTTGAAGGGATTCCTTTGCAACAAACTTCTTTCATGATTCAACTCTATCCTTTGAAGTTTTCTCCATAACCTTTGTGTATTCTGTAAGCTCTCCTACCAAGGAAAACATAAAGAAAAGATTGAGTATATAATACAAACAAATCTCGATGTGAGGAAGAAATCAAACATAAAAGATGAAACAAATAACAAGATACTTATTTTTTGGTAAAATGGTGAAGGCTTCTTAATTAAATCTTTTTGAGTGAAACCTACAATTTATCAAAACAACTCCAAGAATTTCTAACAAGACATATGAATCCTAAAAATCAAAACATAAAAGAAAATATTACAAAACTTAAAATAATAGATTTAGGATATGTGTGAGAAGACTTAATAGTAAAAATCTTTGACTTCAAATTCTCCAGTCTTGTTCTTCTCATAGTTCCACCAAGTTTCTGGGGCGTGGGGACGGGGGAGTGGGGAAACATAGGAGCGGCCTATGCAAATGCTACCCACCAATTTTTTGGAAACGTTGGGAGGACGTCGGGGTCTTTAACACAAGGGACCCCGACAAAAATAGCAAAATACTAAAAAATTTATAATTTATTTGTCTTTATCATTATATAACACTTACGTCATGAAGGATAAATCGATGAGTCATATAATTGAAACAAATTTAAAATGAAAAGCATGATACGATCATACATGTAACTGTAACATTGTACAATAAAAATAAAAATTTAAACCATATTGAAGTTCCAACTGTGAATATTGAAATAAAAGTAAACTCTGATACATCAAGATTCAAATTTTTATAAAGTCAAGTCTAATATATCATATATCAAGATTCAAAACAAACTAAAGGCTACAATTGAAATTTGAAACAGAAAAGCATATAACATAAGAACATATCAAATGAGAAATGAACATAAGTGCTTAAGGTAATGCCCCACTAGTCTCTGCATGAATAAATCACAATCAACCATGTCACCATCTGAATCAAAATCACTTGCATTCTCAAACATGCTAAGTGGCACACCCACCAACCCCATCTGTGTCTCATCAAGTCCCTCCTCCATATATACCTGTGCATCATCCTGTAGATCAACATCCCATTGTGTTGCTGGTCCCTTCAAATATGAAATAACCAAAAACCCTCCCCCCATCAATTTATAGTATATTTATAATGTTTTATAATTTTTTTTAGGGATTTAACTATTTTTTTTTAATGATTTGACCTCAATTTTTTTTTGGAAACACATGAAATGTTTCCTCTTTTGGGAGGAAACGTCCCCCAGACGTCCCCACGTCCTCGGAGCGTAAGGAAGTTCGGGAACGCGTTTCCCAGGTGAGGGAACGCGTCCCCATGGAACACTTGTTCTTCTTAGGTGGAGCTTCATTTGCAACATTTGCATGTTCTCGTTCTCTTTTCCTGTTTCTTGGATTTTCAGGACATTGAATTTTGTAATGTCCCATTTTGTGACAATTGTAGCATTCAATATTTGATAGATCAACCTTCATTTTTGGTCCTTTGAACTTCTTGAATGTTCCCTTCTTGTGATGAGCAGAGTAGGCATTTGAAGTGTTTTCTTTTTCATCTTCCTTCTTGTTGCTTACTAATGAGATGCAGGCTTGTTCTTGATTGCATGCATTCCACATTTGTTCAAAGGTTGGTGTATCCTTCCAACTACTAATTCTTGATGCAAAAGCACACCAAGATTTTGGTAGACCTAGTAGGGCAACAATCACGAGTTCCTTTTCTGGTACAACTTCATCTATAGCTTGGAGTTCATCTCTTATACTAGAGATTCTTACAAAATATGATGAAACACTATCATCTTTCGTCATCTTATTAGTTCTTAGTTCATTCTTGAGACTAGCTATCTGACCAATATTCTTGATGGTGAACTACTTGGAGAGGGCTTCATACATTTCTTGAGCAGAATCTATATTGGATATGTATGGGATTAATTTATCCTTTACTCCATCTACTATAAGATTTATGGCCAAGATGTTGGTTTCCCTAAATTTCTCCTTTCCTTGAACAAGATCCAAAACTTTATGCTTAGCGAGAATTATATGTATCCTTTTCTTCCATGCCTTATAGTTGGAGGCTCTTTCTAACTTATTTTTAGACTTCATTGTCATGACTTCTTTTATTGATATAGGTAGTAGACCTTCCTCTTCTCATATGATCATTTCCTTTGACCCTTTCATTAGATCTTCAAGATGCCTTTTACTTCCTTCTTCACCTTAGCTTTGGTACCATGTTAGAAAATCAGAAAGGCAGAAATATTTTCTTATGTTGATAATTACTTGTGTTATTTTTATGTTCTTATTATCTTCTTTATGTTCTTCTTTTATCTGTTGTATCATCAAGCAATCATCAAAACAAAACATGAAGATCAACAACACCATTTGTAGGCAACTCAGCCAGGGCTAAAACCCCTCTCTAGGGAAACCTAGTCAAACTCTTCCACTAATCAATTTGAGATAGACCAAGACCTTAGACCTGACCAAAAGACCTTCCTCCTCCACCAAGTCAACCTTCCAAGACGATTCAACAACCTTCAGTAGTCTCTTTCTTGTCCAACAGCTACAACCCATTAACAAGCTAGAATTTCGCCCCCAGCAACTCCAGAATTTCGCCACCCAGCAACCCCAGAATTTCGGCCCAACTACTCCAGAATTTTAACCAGCTACAATACTGCAATTTCGGCCCTTTTAGCAACCCAACAACTTCGCACCTGTGAGACAGAGAGAGAAAATTCGACTTCTTATGCTTGATAAATACTTCCTTCTCCTTCGCTAGGGTTTCCTTCTTCTTCCTTGAATTTTTCACCCCCTTTTTTGCCTCTAGCAATTGCAGATCGAACTTCTTGAGAATGTGCTCCAAATGAGTCGAGTTGTTGCCCTTTTATAGTGGTTTCTGCCTCTCTAATTAGGCCGGCTTGTCCAGGTTGAGGCTGGCTTGTTGGAGGAGGCCTAAAAGACCTATTTTACATAAAAATAAATTTCTTCTTTGATAGATGAAGCCCAAGAGGTATCTTTTACATATTGTCAAAGACAAGGACTCTTGACATAAACCCTAGAAGCCTACAATGGAGGCTTTGACCGGAAAACATTGGCCCAAGCATAAAACCCATGCTTTAATAAGTGAATTTCTTTTATAATGCAATTCCTTTTTCTTTCTTTTGACGACTACATTGCAAATACAATTCTGAAGAGCGGCGCTAGTTACATTTTTCAACAGTTGGGTCCTTATGGGCCTTCTGTACTTACTCGAAAAGCAAGAGATTTGATAGCTGGCACTTCAGTTATTATCACAGGTTGTCTGTTTGTCTGTTGGTTAGAGAGAATTGGTCCACTTGTCCACCAGAATATTCTTAGGGAGCAGAGAAGTCAGTATATATACCAAGTAGAATTTGTCTTCAAACAAAGGAGATGCAAAAGTACTTGCAGGAATTAACAACATATTGGGATGTTGGAGTGAAGGAGGATGCTATACAGTCTGCTTAGTAAGAGCCTATATAAGAGCAGTTGGGATTGGTTAATCTGTGACTGGCTGACATAGAAGAGGATGATAGTAATTGTTACTATTATAAAGTTGAGGAAGCCCAAGGACATTTTGAACGGTTCAACAATGATGATGACAAGGATGTGCTTTGAAGTTTGATTGTGCATGGTTTCATATAGATATTGTCGATTCTCTATTAGTTTATCATTTGACACTGATGTAAATCACGATTTGTGAATCTGATGTTTTGTTACACTAACATTTTTCCCATTGATGTGACAACTGAGCTTGATATATCATGGTACTGTTGTCGCCTAAAATGTACACCTCTATGTGGGCAAAATGCTAATCCCGCCAGTTGTAATTTTAGAGGCACAACCCTCAGAGTAGGGGTATAACTGATAAACTTTCAGTGACATGACAAACAATTAATCAATAAAATACACTTCATACATAATGGGTATAACGTAGCACCTTTCAATCCCTTTCCACGATCCATTTCCATTCAGCATAATTCACGGGCCAGTTGCAATATATTCTTTATTGATTAATTGCTTTTGTTGCTACTTTAATAGTTTGCAGTCAGGTGAAAGATAAATAGTAATTGCAATGTTTGATGCATGGTTACTTTAAAATGATAATCGCATGTGGGACATGAATTAAAAAGTGTTTGATCTTGTTATGCCGATAGGCATGTCTATTTTGGAATAGAGTTTCTAGAATTTTAATTTAATTATCAATAGTTATTAGGTGTGGTAGAATTTAAGCTCCATAGAATATTCTAGAATATTCTTAAGTGGTAGTCACAAATCAAGTTTAAGATTTATCTAAAAAGTAGTTATGTTCTTCTTTCCTTTGCATTAAATTGATTAATTAATTTTTTTTTGCATGAAAAAGTATCATATGAAATGAGATGGTTTTTTTGTTTTGTGGTATTGATAAGCCATGATATTGACCCATGGTACTGTAAGAAAGCCTATTTAAATCTTAAAAATCTCCATGATTAAGAATCTTGTTTCATGTTTCTTTAAGTGTATATATGCTTAAGTTGTATATTAATTCTTTTTATAAATAATAATAATAATAATAAAGTTATAATTTATTAATTATTATGATTTTTATTAATCTTGGCAATGTGAGATGTATCATAAAGTAAGTGTTCTGATGTTTCTCATGGATTGATGCCTATCAGCCTTTATCAGCCATTTAATTTAAATGGCTGCGCTAGTTACATTGTTTACTTGCTCTTTACATGAAGGGTACATGTCTTGATTGTAACAACTCAAAGCATTTCTATTCAATAACTATTCTCTTTGACACAAGAAAATTAATGATTGCAGCCACCAAAGTTGCTAAATATGTTAAATACTATCTCAATGGCTAATACACAACATGCAAGGCAAATGATGAGATCCTGGGTATTCTTCTCATTTCTACAATTGTTCTTTTGGTTGTTCTCCTATCGTTTACGTTTGCAAGTCTGTTAAGTGGAAATTTATGTTGTATGATTCCTCAAATTGCACTGTTTAAGGTGCGAGTCTACAAATGCCAATTTTCTCATATCTGCATAGTCATTGTAATTCTGCAAAATAAAATCTTTTCACAACACCGTGGACAGGGATATAGTCTTGTGACTTGTCACATGTGGAAGCAGTATTGACTGGATGCTTCTGCTTGCTTCTGGGTCTTCTTCTGGGTCCTCATACTGTGAAGACCTGCAGATATTTACAAATAGTAGTTTGCCAGTCCTTTTGATTTGCTGGTTGTTGATTCCTTATTTCTTCAGTGCACCAGTGCGTTAAATTCTCTTTCCATGGACTTTTATGCTAAGGATTTTTTAAAGGACAATAGCCCTTTGGGATACGAATTTATTGCCTCTGTACTATATATTGTTGTCTCCAAGGAGTTGGTAATACCGGAATACATAGCTTTTATATTTGAAATTATTTTTGTTCGATGCAAGTATTTGAAGCTGACAGCTTGTTAACTTGTGTTTTTTTGTTTGCTCAGTCAATATTTCAAGATGCCAAAGGATCTGAAGTCATGTGATAATCAGATTTCACGGAGGGCTAGGAGGTCTTGTCATCATCCTTATAATAATTCAGAGAAAACAATCTTAGATGGTAGTTCAGAAGGTGTGGACTTAGATGCTCAGAAGAAAGAGTGGGACAATGCCGTGTGCCTCATTTGTTTGGAACAACCACACAATGCTGTTCTGCTGTTGTGTAGTTCCTATGACAAGGGCTGCCGGCCATATATGTGTGACACAAGTTCTCGACATTCAAATTGCCTGGATCAATACAGGAAACCAAGGGCAAACTGCAGAAACATGTCATCCGAAGGCATTGAAGTCTATGTGGATCATGGACAGGTTGAAGTGTCAGGTTCAAGAGCACATGCCAGCTTGGATGTTGCAAATTTAGATGGGCCAAGAAGAATGGGAAGAAATCTTTCTGGATCATGGATATCAAGATCAGGGGAATCAGCTATATCGCATAATAGGAGTGCTTTGCATGGCTTGTCAGATTTGCAAGCAGACAGGAATAGAGATGTGGTAAGAGATATTGCTGTTACGGAAGGGGAAACATCAAGTATCAACATTAGGCCCGATAGAAGTGGAACTATTGAGATACTTGTGAATGATTCAGTGGAGTTGAAATGCCCACTTTGTCGAGGGGAAGTGAAAGGATGGCAGATTACTGAGGCTGCTAGGAAATATCTTAATTCAAAGCCAAGAAGTTGTTCTTACGAGTCATGCACCTTTAGTGGTACCTACAGAGATCTTCGTAAACATGCAAGAAGTGTTCATCCTACAGTGAGGCCAGCAGATGTAGATCCAGCTCGCCAGCGTGCTTGGCGAGACTCGGAACTATCTCGTGAGTTTGAGGACATGTTGAGCACTATTCGTTCAGCTATGCCCAATGCAATTGTGCTTGGGGATTATGTTATTGATAATGAAGATGGAATTCATGTTGACCACGATGAGGACAGTGACACCCTGTCAACTACCTCTGGAAGCTGGTGGACTAGATTCTTTTTGTTTCATATGTTTGGTCCCATTGCTGCTCTGACTGATGGTAGACGATTCTCAGCAAGATGGAGAGCTCCTAGAAGGCAACGTAATGCTGCTGAAATACTCTCTGGGCAATCTGTTTTATGGGGAGAAAACGGAGTAGATAATGACGACGAAGAGCTGGATAATGCTTCAGTATTTAACAGTGCTCCTGGATCTAGGAGGAGAAGACGTTCAAATGGTTTCAGACTAGACGATGACATTCTGTGAAATGTCAGTCGATGTTTTTCAAGGCATCAATTTTTAACTTTTACTGGCATGCACTGATGTATCAGTGGGTATGTTTTGCTCCCGTTTTTCACTTGTAGAGATATATAGAGTTATTTCCTAGGATCATTAAGTTTACATGCTTGGATGCCCACAGACATATTTATCATGCTTGTATTGTAATCTGGTGAAAGTTCAACTATAGCTTCTAGCTGTTTTATTTTGCTCTCCCTATCCAAATGGTTTTATATGATTTTCTAGATATGGAAGCAGTGGAGAACTAACTCATTTTCCCCTTGTTGGATTTGTTAATTTATGAAATTAAGCTCAATTCATGATATATGAAGTTAACCTTCATGGTGTTGGTTTTTGTAGGTCGTGAATGTCAGTCAGTAGGTCAAACATAAGAGATATCCTCTCTTATTAACCGGTTTGAAGATGCCACTTCATAGTGCAATTATAAATTATACTCGCTAGGCAGGGATGCTTATTGCCCAAATATATTACGATCATATTTTGTTTCAAGTCAATATATTTTAAAATATTCTGAACAAATCTCATCATAATCAGAAGGTTCGAACAGCTCTGGGATCAGATTTTGGAAGCCAGCGATGTAATTAGATATTTTTCTGATCCAAGGGGCATTTAAACTTTTTAGTGCTTTGCATGATTACTCATATTTTTATATTTATTCATGAAAGCTTCCATCTTGCTGTTGGTTTTTTTATAGAAATCTCAGATATATGGATGTAAAGTGAATTATATAAATCTTTGGACTCAACGAATCGAAATTGAAAGGGAATCTGTGAATGTCCGAGTTGTAGTCTATTACATATAGTCAAATAACAAAATTGTTAAATTGTTAATTGCACATTCCGCTATCTGTTACTCATTGGTAGCTGAAACCAGCGCCCTGGATGATCACGATGCAAGGTTAAATTGTGTGATTGTGAATTTCCAATTGATAAATAATTTTTGACTTTAGTCCTGCGGTGGGGATGTGGCTGTCAGAAAAAATGAAGGATCATTCTCAACAATCAGCAAGTAATATAACCCAAACTCGTTCTCAAACTTTATATGCATTTTCCAAATTCTGTGATGGAAGTTCATATGTTCATACCGAGTGGTTTATTCATAATATTGAGATTTACTAGACCAGATAGGCCAGATATAGAGAACAACTATCCCAAATTTGCTATTTATCGCCGCCACTGATACTTCATGGTACAACTATCTGTTTCCCTGAAAATCATTCGATCTAATTTGTTGCCTGGACTGTGATCAAACTCTCAAGTTTCTAGTCTTTGTTTCAAATAAAAGAACCCGGGGCTTGTTTCTAGTTTTTTTTTTTTCTCCAAGTTTGGTGAGTGACGATGTTCAAGAATAATACCAAAATAGGGCAGGGATTTAACCAGTGACTTTACTTAGAAGTGCCTTAACAACACATCTTATGGACAAAAAAAATCCTTTTTAATTTATCATCATTATTATTATTATTGAACTTTACTTTGCAGAAATTACTATATTTTTCTATTAAATTCAAACCATCTCATAATATTACTTGGTGAAAGATATTAATGCAATAAGGATCTCACATCCCATCACTGGTAAAAGAGGATTTGAGCTCTATTTATTATATTTTTTTAGAGTGCAAAACAAATTGAACTGCTCTTTCTTTAGTTATATATGGCGTTTATTATGTTACAATCAACATTGAAAATTTAACATTAACCATTATCTAAATAATGGAATATATAAATATCAAATTAGATCATGGAGGTGACTTCTTTCTCTACACAAAACATAGTCATTTGTTTGTACTTGAAAAAGTGCTGAGATCATGATTCACAATAATGTCATCTTAAAATATAGTTACTTCTTTTAAAACTAAAAAGAACTATTTGAATTAGAGTTAGATACAATCTTTTGGATTTAATATACACATAACATAGTGAAGTGTGTAACCAAACTATGGAGATAATTGGTAAATAACCAAACTATGGAGATAATTGGTAAATATTTATCATAATAATGTGTGTAATTAAATCATGTAGATAATTGGTAAATATTTATCATAATAAAGACTTCAAGTGGGGTGTTAAGCATACTCGTATTTTAATCTCATTTTTAATCTCATTCATCATAAGCGCCCATTAACATTCATGGTCATTTTCAATGCCATTGAAACATATTGTTATGGGTTATCAATACCTGTAGTTTCACATTGTTAACATGAGAAAGTTGAATAATTGGAAGTGGAAGTAATGGTTAAAGGCTAGAAAGGTTAGATTATTGAGATGGTAAAAGAATTAGTACAAATTTATACTCTAGGATCAAATGTATAGCTTGTGAAAATTATAAGAATTCTAGGAGCTAAATTTTGTCATTTATTTAAATTTCTATGTTTTTTTTTTTTTAAAAAGTAATATGTCAATTTCATATTATTATTATTATTATTATTTTTGTAAAATTTGAATTTTTTTTCATTCAAATTTTACTTTGGAACTCACTAAAATTTTCAAAAACTATTAACAAGAATAGATTGCACATTCACTCACAGGGTTGAATTTGTAAACTTATCTTATGCTCTTGAAGTCTTCAATGCGTACTTCACAAGATAAAGAAGAAATTCAATCACAATACATATAGGTATAATTCACAATAAAGAAAAGAAATACAATATTAAATAACTCAAAATATCGTTGAGTTAAGGATTTGTTGTTAAAATGCACATCTCTAATGCATAAGGTATTTAACAATCACAATTAGAATGCTTAGGCTATTTTGATGATATCATTATTGTTTTTGAGGAATTGCTATATTATGAAGAATTTATGTTTGAACATTTTTGTAAAGAGGGGAGTAATATGAGTTGAACGCCCTCGACTTTAGTTTGGCATCTTTGTCTTCTTCTTTGTTCCCTCTCCTTGTGCAATGGCTGTATTTCAATGTGGCTTTGTGGTTCTATTTCCTGCATGGCGAGAACCATCTATGTTTTCTCAATGCCCCCTCCTTTAGTTTGCCTAGTTCTCACTAGAGCTCGTCTTGGTGATTTTGGGTAGTATAAACGAGCTTCTCTAAACATGTCTAGTTGGTTGGGACTTGATATGGCTAATGGTTTTAGATTTGGTTCTCTTCCTCATAATGGAAATCTAGAGTAATGACTCTTTCTACAATATCGAGAAGAATGTTCCTCATTTTTCTTGCTTTCTTGTTCAGGGAGCTCAAACAATCACTATTATCATAGTGAAAGGTGCTTCCAATTATGAGGGACCTTCTACCACTCACATGGGCTTGTTTTTCGATTCATTGGCCTTTGGCCTTGTTTAATGGATTTTCATGAATGGGTTTTTGTCTCCTTGAAATTTAAATTGAAAGATGCAACCTTTTTACTTTTGTGCTAAGGGTTACATTATTGAATTTGATCTTGTTGAAGATAGGGATTTGATTTTTAAATGCAGGTCCCTGGTTTTGGGGCAACTCTAGTTTATGTATGAAGCCATCAACTCCTTCCTTTGATCTTCTAACTGATTCCTTCTCAGCTTCTGTGTGGGTTAGACTTCCAAATCTTCCTTTGCATTTTTGGGGTTTTGACTTTCTTTGAGCCATTGACAAAGCTCTTGGAGGATACTATTATAGGCATTGAAACAAGAGGCAAAGCACCACCATATATGTTCATCTATGTGTTGATATGGACTTTAGAAAAGGGTTTCCAACGAAAATAATTTTCCAAGTTGAGAACTACTCATAGACCCAAAAGCTTGATTATGAACATGTTTTTTCCATTGTAGATCATGCTTTCAAACATAGCACCTAGCATCGAATTGCCAAAAGGGCCAAGGAAAGTTAAGAGGCAACAACAATAGCCAAACTTGTGGGTTGGAGCTAAGGAAGAACTTCCAAGGAAGATTTGCTTGAACTAGACTCCCTACATAAGAGACAAGTGGAATTGAAAGAAATTATGGACACCTCATGGGAACTCGAGCAATCAAGGGATACACAAATGACACAACCCTTTAACTCAGTAAGAATTGACACAACAAGGCTTAGTGGCAACTCAAAATATAGAGCCTCTTATAGCAAGTTGGGCAGATAACACTGAAGAATATGAGATACAAGAGCAATTAGAACCCCCAAATCTGGATAAACCAGGAAAAGCAGGGAAAACAAAGACCTCATCAAAGACAAAGCAAGTTTGAAAAAAGGAGTAAAGAACAAAAAATCTCCTTCAATGGCACAACCAATGGTGACAAAAGGTTGGACCTATAATCCTACTTAGTAATGCAATTTTTCAATCTTTTAGTATGTTAACCATTCATCATTATTTACTCATGTTATAAATATTGGGATGTTTTTGTGTACATAGTATTTTATGTTTTTGGCTAATAAAGAACTAGAAATTTTGCTTGAAATTCAAGGCCAATAGATTTTGTAATACCACTCGCTATGTGCTTTTGCCACAAATTTTTGCTTAATACAATTATATCCCAGGTCCTGTAAAAAAAACAAGTGGGGAGGAATCTACACTATTTAAGGATTTTGATGATTGACACCACCAAGCGATCATGGAAAATTGTATAGAAAAACTAATAGTTTTGGTGTTATTATTTATGATGATTGAGAAATCTAATTTGATATTATCATCCTTTGTCTTTCCTATCGAACAACTATCTACAATAGTTAACATTTTGTTGCAATTGAAGATTAATCTTAGAAATCATCTATCTCCTATCCACAACTAAGTTCATTCATAAATTGTCCTTTTATACAACTACCCTCTATTGTTATTGACAACAAATGGTTATCATCCTTTATGCATAAGTTTTGTTGCCTTGTTAATGTGATGGTTATCATCCTTTATGCATACGTTTTGTTGCCTTGTTAATGTGGTATAGGTTTTTAATTGTAATTTATTCTAATGGGAGTTGAAGGCCAAGGCTCCATTAATTGATATGTTAGTCTATCTAAGATTAGTGATGCATTAGTGATGTGCATATACAACCTAGTATAGATGAAATGTGAAGTGGTGTAACACTAATTATGTTGATTTCAATAAAGGGCTTTGTTGGCCCTCAATTTTGGTCAATTTTGCTTATTAAAAATCCACTTAATTTCCATCATTTTCCACATTATTTAATTCAAATATTTCTTATTTTGACTTTATTATGCATTTTGAGGTAAATAAATGATGTTTTTCAATTTTTAGATATTTTTGTAAAAATTGGGTTTTAAGAGTATTTTTGGACAGAACTGAAAATTCCCGTAATTGTTTCATGAAAGTCATATATGCAGGACACCTGGGCACGAGATGAGCATGGATTTGAAAAGCTTGGGAACCACAGATGGAAGATCATCTATTGGTTCGGTCAAACTGAGCTAAAGCATGCTCAATCAAAGCTGGTCAAACATGACCTGTTTTTAAGGAATTCTTAGGAAATAGGGTAGAATTAATAGTTTTTGAGATTTTTCCAGATTTTGTGTAACTAAATGGATGAGTTCAACCTAGATGGATGGATTTAGGATAATATAAGGCTGCTAGAGACATTGTAGCATAGTTTGTTTATCATTTATCTATTTATACCAAGCTTATGAACTATTCAAACATGGAGAATTTGTATAATTTCATATTGAGACTTATGAATATTGTGAGTTAATTTGAGGAACCAGTGTCAACTTATTTTTGCTGTTCAATGCTGTGGATGATTGACTAAGTTTGCAGTAGCTGATAAGTTCTTCAAGTGTGCAAGGCAAGGGTGGAGGCTCTCCACACCAAGCTAAGTACATTTTTTGGTTAAATTAGCTTAATTTTCATGAACTAGTTTTGCTTCAGATTTGTTCAGTTATTTATATGAATGAATATTTCTTATGTTTGCTGATGAATCTTGGTTTACTTCTAATTTGCATATGAAGGGACAAACAAGTGTTTAAGTTAAACTTTCATTCTATTTGATTTAAGAACAATAACTATAACTCATCTTTTTTTCCTTGTTAAGTGATTTACTTATGTTTTGCTAAAAAATCTTGGTTTAATTCTAATTTGCATATGAAGGGACAAACAAGTGTTTAAGTTAAACTTTCATTCTATATGATCCAAGGACCATAACTAAAATTCATCTTATTTTCCTTATTTTCTGAATTTCTAGTTTTAAATACAATGGTAACAATGATGAATGGAATTGTGAAAGACAACATGCTCCTCCTCAGTTAGGAGCCTCTTCTCTTACTTTTTATCCATCATAAACTATTATCCATCAATTAATTAGTTTCTCTTCATGGAAGTAGGGCCGCGGGGAAGGACAAACAAGATCTCCTAAGTTAGGTGCTTCTTCCCTCACTCATTACATATTGAATCATAAATTACTTCGTTAGATTTTATATTTGTAATATGCATTTCTTTAAATCTTAGAATTTAGAATAAATTTGTAATATGCATTTATTTAAATCTTAGAATTTAGAATAAATTTGTAATATGCATTTCCTTCAGTCTAAATATTTTGTCTTCTAAATATTGACTACATCTAAGATCCATATAAATTGGACATGTTTCCAAGTTTACAAACCCGGATTGATAATTAAATACTTGTGTTAATTTACCTAGTAAATTGACCCAACATTTTTGACGTCGTTTCCGATGAAACATACATCAACATAGTTAATTAGGAGGATAAAAAAATATAAAAAATAAAAACACAACAAAAACAACAAAAACTTAGTTTTTCTTTCAGTTATGTTTCTTTATCACTAGAGAAAAAGATAAAAAAGGTAGATTTACTAAACAAAACCCCCCAACAATTCAACCATCCATAGGAGTAGGACCATCAGGACTAACTACACCAGTTGCTGAGAGACCAACTGTAGAGGAATTAGAAGAAAAACAAAGATCAGGACAAATATCGACTCTTATTGAAAGATAAACCTTGTTAGCCTAAGAGGTGAAAAGAAAGAAAACACCAAAAGAAACCCCTTTCATAAAAAGACAAAAGGAAACAAGGAGACCAATTATTAAACAATTAAAGAAACCAGTTCTTAAAAAATCAAAATAGTTGAGGAAACATCAATTTAGCCTCATATTGAAACATTACAACCAACTAAAAAAGAAATGACTGAAGAAGGAGAAGGATCTAATATATCAATTATGACTTCAGAACAAAGTCTTTAGCGTGAGAGGCAACAAAAGGAATGGTAGAGAAAAAGAGAGGAAGATAGGAGAATAGAAGCATAAAGAAAAGGAGAGGAAGATAGGAGAATAGAAGCAGAGAGAAAAGGAGAGGAAGATGCAAAAAGAGAGTATGATAACAAAATATAGAATGATATAGAACAATACACTGATCAGGAAGCTACCTTTGGCTTCCCAGTATTAGACACAAGAGCAATACTAGGAGAGGAAGTGAAAATGAAAAACATTCCTCCTTCTGTTTGCCTAATTTTTATGGAATGTCAAATGAATATCCGAACTCATTTATGTTTGAATTTGATATCTTATGTCGAACTTATGGCTACACAAATGATACACATAAACTTCGTCTCTTTCCTGCTACTTTGAAAACAACAACACTAAAATGATTTATGGGTTTAAGAGAACATATCATTGCTTCTTGGGATGACATGAAGATAATTTTTCTCAAAAAGTGTCAGGCCTATTGCAGGGCTAGAAACTCAAAAGAAGATATTTTCAGAATGACACAACAAGAGGATGAAAGTTTGGAATAGTACTTAGAAATATTCCTCTACAAAAATCCAAACAACATTCTCTGAATCTCGATACCATCCGCACAATTTTTCTTAAAGGTATTAGAGACGAATACTTAGATATTCTCAATGTGATGGGAAAATGGGACATCTTAAACTTTCCATTTGATGAGATTGCTGAACTATGTCAAAAATATTCTAGGGGAAGAGCAAAAAGTGGAAAAAGAGATGTTACATCAAGAGCTTTCAAATCTGCAACAGGAAGAGTAAGAAGAGCAGAAATAGGAAGTTTGCTAGAAAAGTTTAAAACTAAATTTTTGAGCACGTTAGGAACACAAGTTGATGTTTTAAAAGCAAAGAAGAAGAAAGAAAAACAATATCAAATCTTATTAATTTTATTTTCCTAAGTGTAGGAAGAAACATCCACTTAGAGAAGTCCCTTGGATAATATGTAGGTGTGTGGACTTTGTACAGAGAATCATGCAACTGAAAAACTGTCCAAAGCTTAAAGAATTGCAAATGGAAGAAGTACAAGGGACAAATTCTCTTTACTATATGGCACCAAAGAGACCTTGGAAACCAAGGATTCCTCAGCAATTCCCTCAACAAAACCCCTAGAATTATCAGTATCCTCCTCAGAATTCATGGAGTACTCCGATGCCATTGCAGGCTTGGCCTCCACAACAATACCAAAACCAACCTGCATAAGGTTGGAGAGGATATAGTTATGGAAACTAGCCACCTAAACAAATGTATCCACAACAATACCAATAACAATATCAACAACCATACCAACAATCATATCCTCAACAACCATTCCAATACCAAAAATTCCAACAACATCCTCAACCAATGCCATTTCCACAACAAAATCCCGCACCATTATTAACTCAACCTCAGTAGCTTCGTTTGCCTTCTAACCAACCTCCACCTAGACCAACTCAATTACCAGCTCAGCCAACAACAATTCCAAGTAACAAAGTGGAGAAACCAACATACAATGTGGAATAAGCAACATATTTTCCTACATACTCTATTCTTCCTGTACAAGATGTCCACATAAGGTATGGGAAAGTCTTATGCAAAGATTCTCCACCAATCATAGAATAAAAAACTGAACAAGGAGAACAATTTGAAAAATCTAATCGAGGAAATCAAATTTAGAAAGGAAAAGCTATTATGACTCAAACACCACCTTATCTAGAGAGGTTAATAGAGCAGAAAATTCCAATGTCTCTTCCTAAATTTGATATTTTGGACGAATTGAAGAATTTTTATGTCAAAATCCCTTTGTTGCAAGCTATAAAAGATATCCCAATTTATGCAAAAACAATAAAGGAGTTATGTATTAATAAAACTGGTAGAAAGACAAGAGATCCACCCATAATCCAGGGCATTGGTGTTAGCCACCTATAAATTTGTTATAGCAAAAGGTGGCTAAAACTTTTGGAGCCTTCAAGGAACAAATTTCATTGCTAAAAATTGTTGGCTCTTGAAGACTCTTGAAAGGCCTCATGCCTCTGTCCAAAATCTTCATTACCTTTGCCATTTTATACTCAGAAATTCTGCTGAAATCATGAGAAGAAACTGCTGCAAAATCATCATTTTCCCCCTTCTCTCACTCCAACTAACCTTCATTTTCTCCCATTTTTCTCCATAAAAACTCCCTTGTTTTCATGATTTCTCTTCCTCCCTTCATGAAAATCCACTTCACATGGTTAAAAACTCACTTTTTAACTTTACCGAAACCCCCCAAATCCATTGAAAACCTTGAAAATTTTCATAAAAAACAATGTTTTATTGACTAAGGACTTAAGCCCCCTTGGGCTAAGTCCTAAACCACTTCCCCCACATGCCCACACCCTAGAACCACGTGCTAAACGGTTTTGGCGCTTATCACATTGCAAAGTTTCAAAGTGCACAAGTCTTTTGCCATGATCCAAAAGTTCCGATGCGATTAGCCTTTTTGTGTTTAAAACCTCGATCGCATTATCATTTCATATAACCCATAAGCCCGCCGCCATTATGTTGGTGTCCCGTGTTTTGATAGTTTGGCAAATCAAAAGACAAGGCAACATCAGAACCAATATTTAGAGTTACAGGATCTAGTCCTCCTGTTCTCAGAGAGGGATCTCTCAAATGTTTGTTTGCAAAAGTTTATCTTGTGTGCTTTGAGTATTGGTTTTGTAGAAATTTGCTGAATAATGATTAATTATTCAACGAGAATATCCTGATCACATACAATTCGAATTTATATGCAACACATAATCTCTTCCACTCAGATCATCACACATGCGGAAATAAAATCAAGCGATAACACATCAAATCATCATACACATTAACACAGTATGTATGGGGAAAGCTTATAGCTGAAAACCCCGCAACTATTGTGTATATTATAATGGAGAAATCAAGTAACAAACTCAGTACAATACTCCTCACAAGTACTCAGTACTTTCTCATGAAGTTACACGCAATCTAGCTCAGTTTTGAACAGGTTACTGGTTCAAAACTCACCGCCAATTGCCTTGCCTCTATTGCGCAATCCAGGCTTGTCTATATAGAGATCCAAGGTTCGAATCTCCTTGGCTTGACTGCACAATTGTCATGGAAAAATCCTCCAAGTGTGGTGCAATTCTCATGCACAACTGATGTCGCCACCGATAGCTAACTCCACCCTTTCATCTACCTCTTTCACTGGTCTCCACTGAACTGATCATGCACTGTAGTGAACTGATGTGTTCTTGAGTTGAATAATGAGTTACTAATTAATGAATTAAATAATATTTAATCCACTCCACTCATAACTAATTGATTAGCTAGTTAAACTAATCTCAATCAGTTCAACTAAAATAAACAGAACACAACTCCACTAGCTGTCCCATTAACTCCACCAAACTTCTGCCACTGAAGTCCTAACTGAAGTCAACCATGCATGATGCCATAAAACCCTTGGGAATAGCGTAATTCCTCTGTTAGATGCATGAGCCACTTCCAAGGCTCGAACTGAAGTGCTCCAAGAGAGTAAACTGAAGTTTAGAGTCCAAATATTATTAAGGGTAAATAATATTTGACTTCCCTATTTTTAGGATAGGCAGCCTAAAAATAGACTTCGACCTATAGGTCCAAAAAATAGAGGTCCATCTATTTTTACCAACATGACCAATACTCCAAGAATAACATACTGCAATCCCCGGACCATGCTCCATATGTCTAAAAATAGACATAGTCTAAAAATAGACTTTGCGCCAGAATTTGCCTGCGGGACCACTTAGTGAAGGCGACTTCATTTCACTAAGCTCCATCATCTTGCTGCATTCTCAACACTCCCTCTCAGCAAGATATGGATTATCTGCAATCCCTATCCTGCCTCTGTGGAATTCGAACTTTCTCCTGGTGAGCGCCTTCGTCAGGATGTCGGCATCCCGATCCTCCGTGGGAACATATGAAAGCATCATGATCCTCCGCTGAACACAATCTCTGATGTGATGGTACCTGATGTCGATATGTTTGGACCTATCATGAAATACTGGATTAGCCGAGAGCTTGATGCAGCTCTGGTTATCACAGTAGATCACTGTAGGCTCCAAATGCAACCTGAACAAACCCGCGAGGATCTTCCTCATCCAAATAGCCTCACATGCAGCCAAGCTTGCTGCCATGTACTCGGCCTCTGCTGAACTGAGTGCCACGGATCTCTGCTTCCTGCTGTACCAGGAAACTGCTGTCGACCCAATGCTGAAAACTCCTCCAGAAGTGCTCTTCCGGTCCGTTGGACTCCCTGCCCAATCTGCATCATTGAAGCCAGAAAGCTTCGCTCCATCCTCCTGTCTGTACCATAGACCATATCCCGATGTGCCTCTGATATAGCGCAATACATGCTTGCCTGCCTTCCAAAAGAGCTTGGTAGGCTTAACCATAGCTTGCGAAAGCTGGTTAACTGCATAGCATATATCGGGTCGTGTATTGACCAGACACATAAGCGACCCCACCAACTGTCGATAGACAGTGGCATCCACTACCTCCGCTGAAGTAGCATCCTCCTTCCTCCAACCACCAGGAAGAGGAGTGTCAACAGGCTTGCAGCCTTGCATGTTGAACCTCTCCAGAATCTCCCGGGCATACTTGCCCCGAGAAACAAACAGTCCTCCACTGCGCTGCCAAATCTCCAATCCCAGGAAATAATGAAGGATGCCCAGGTCCTTCATCTCAAACTCTCGTGCAAGATCATCCTTGCATGAAAGTATCAACTGCTCGTCGCCAGTCAAAAACAGATCATCTACATACAGTACGATGATCAACAGCTTCCCCTCCACCACAATCTGGTACAGGTTTGGATCTGCCTCACTCTTGGAGAATCCAAGCCCGGTGAAGTAGCCGTCTATCCGAGTGTACCAAGCACGAGGTGCTTGCTTCAGCCCGTACAGTGCTCTCTTGAGTCGGCACACATGCGACTCACTGCTGAAGATCTCAAAACCTTCACGCTGCTCTATGTACACCTCTTCCTCAATAACTCCATTGAGGAACGCAGTCTTCACATCCATCTGATGAATGTGCCACCCCATCTGCGCTGAGAGAGCAAGGATCGTCCGTATGGAAGAGTACCTTGCGACAGGTGCAAAGGTCTCCTCATAGTCAATCCCCTCGATCTATGAAAATCCATGGGCGACAAATCTTGCCTTGTACTTCTCCACACTCCCGTCAGCTGTCTGCTTCACTTTGTAGATCCATCGCGAACCCACCACTGATTTCCCAACCGGTCTTGGGACAATCTCCCATGCACTGTTCCTGACGATTGAATCATATTCTTCGATCATGGCATCAACCCATGCGGGTTCCTCCACAACTTCCTCAAAAGAGGATGGCTTCGTCACAACACATTGAATCACAAGAGCCATGTATCCAGTGTACCGATCCGGTGACTGTCTCTGTCTGCGCTGTGCTGTAGGTGGTCCTACAACCTTCTCTGCATCCCGAGCCAGTCGCTCAGCTACTGTAGTGCGCATGCACCCTCTGATGGTTGGCACTGCCTGGGTGGTTTCTTCCACCTCCTGAACCTCCTCTTGTGGATGATCCACATCCGGAAGCTCCTCATTAGGAACTAACAGCTCCTCATCTGCATGCAAGTGTAGCTCCCTCTCAAGTGAACACTGCATGGCTTTCTCCTCCTGAAATTTTATATCCCGTCGCACAATAGTCTTGCGACTGTCTGACAAATACACTCGATAGTTGTGAGGTGTATCAGTGTACCCCACAAATATTCCAACCTTTGCAGTCGGATCCAGCTTCCTTCTCGCATCCTTCGTCACATGCATGTAGACAGGAGAACCAAAGATCCGCAAATGGGAAATATCAGGCCTCTTGCCAGAATAAGCCTCCTCCGGTGTACTCATGCCAAGAACCTTGTGAGGACAACGGTTCTGCACATACACTGCTGTATTGCATGCCTCAACCCACAAGTGAAGGGGTAGGCCCTGATTATGCATCATCGCCAGTGCAGCACCCACGATCGTTCTTTTCTTCCGCTCAGCCACCCCGTTCTGCTGTGGGTTATGGGGTGCAATGAGCTCTTTCCGAATCCCTTCTGCGCTGCAGAACTCCTTGAATTCAGCCGAGATGAATTCACCACCGTTATCACTCCTTAGAGCAATCACCTTCTTCCCCGACTCCTTCTCGACCAGTGCTTTAAACTCACAGAACTTCGCGAATGTATCGCTCTTCTTCGGCATGAAGAAGATCCAGCACTTTCGAGAGAAATCATCAACAAAGATCACATAATACTTGTGCTTTGTTGTCGAAGCAACTGAGAAAGGACCACACACGTCTGTGTGAACTCTCTCAAGGATCGTCGTGGCGCGACTATCCTTCTCGTGAAAGGTGGCTTTCACATACTTCCCCAAAGCACACCCCTTGCACTGATCTGACTGTGCAAGGGTGCCCTTAGGAATCCTAGTAGAAATATGCTGTAGAATCTTCAAAGCTCCATGGTGAAGGTGGCCCAATCTCCTGTGCCACAGTTCGCCCTCATAATCCCGGCTCACCACTTCTCCCGCCTTGCATGCCATAGCTGCGCAGCCATCTACCTGCAACTGATAAAGGTTCTTGGTCCGAACCCCTATCTTCCGGGTCTCTCCAGTAGTCTTACTACGCAGGAAGGCTTTTCCTTCGCTGAAGACCACATCATACCCCTTATCCTCCAACATCGCCATAGAAATCAGGTTCTTCTTCAATCCAGGTACATGCATGACATCCTTCAAGACAAAGGGTTTACCAGACTCCCTCTGAAAGGATATGGTACCGATACCAGTCGCACCGTATCTACCATCATCGCCCATCTCGATGTGCACACCCAAATCTTTGTCCTCCAGATCTGAGAACAACTCCCGATCTCCCGTCATATGAAATGACGCACCGCTGTCCAAGAACCATACCGATCCCAGCACACTTGAAACCAAGCATGCAATCAGTGAAAAGTCAAGCTCGAACTATGAAGCCAAAGCTTCTCCATCTGCAGATCTTCCCGCTTGCTTGTTCTTCTTCTTCTTTGGACAATTGGTAGCATAATGTCCGTGATCATGGCAGTGAAAACACTTCACTTTCGCCATATCCTACTTCTTTCCCTTTGCACCGGAATGAGAAGTTTTCTTACCCTTCCCCTTCTTTTCTTTGGCAACCAAAGCGCAATTTTCTTCATCAGCTCCCTTTGATGAAGATCCATCTCGAGTAGTCCTCCTTATCTCCTCCTGCATGAGATCCGCCCAAAGGCGCTCCCATCCCGACAGCTTCTCCCGACCATTTAAACTATCTTGATATGAGTGCCAAGCCTTTGGAAGACCAAGGAGAGCCAGGTCGACCATGTCCTTGTCTTCGACAGTCACCCCCACACTTCCCAGCTCATCTCTGCATTGAGTGAACTTCGTGAGGTATTTGGCGATACTGCCGCCCTTATCCATCTTGATGTTCCTGAGCTTATCTTTGAGCGCCAGCTTCCTTTGGTCGCTCTTACTCTGGAATAGATCCGTCAAAGCTTTCCACATTAAATATGGAGTAGCCTTTCCATGCAGGCTAGATACAATATGATCCTTGACGCCCTCCAACAGGATCCTTCAACACTTCGCCATCTTCTTTTGCCATGCTTCGACTTCAGCAGGATCAGTGGGCTTTTGGACATCCGTATCTACGAACTCCTTCAGACCATTATCTTCTAATACTGCCTCCATGCGATCCTTCCATGCAACATAATTCGAACTCCCTTCAAGAGCATATTCGAGTCGCAAACCGTTGAAAGACATTTTCAACACTGGCACCAAGAAAACAAAACTGCTGCAAAATTTCGAATTCCACCTCAAAGCTCGGCCGCTCTAGATCTGTGAGAACAAATTATTTCTAGCACAGAGATTGACTACAAGGGGCATTTACCAGACCTTTCACTTTCCGAAGAAAGATGAATCCGGAGACTACCTGGCCCGCATGCAGACTCTGTCTACCGAAATAAGTTTGTAATCATTGTGATGATCAATCTCCGCTTCAATAGCTCTGATACCATGTAGAAATTTGTTGAATAATGATTAATTATCCACCGAGACTATCCCGATCACATACAATTCGAATTTATATGCAACACATAATCTCTTCCACTCAGATCATCAAACATGCGGAAATAAAATCAAGCGATAACACATCAAATCATCATACACATTAACACAGTATGTATGGGGAAAGCTTATAGCTGAAAACCCCGCAACTATTGTGTATATTATAATGGAGAAATCAAGTAACAAACTCAATACAATACTCCTCACAAGTACTCAGTATGTTCTCATACAGTTACCCACAATCTAGCTCAGTTTTGAACAGGTTACTGGTTCAAAACTCACCGCCAATTGCCTTGCCTCTATTGCGCAATCCAGGCCTGTCTATATAGAGATCCAAGGTTCGAATATCCTTGGCTTGACAACGCAATCATCATGGGCAACTCCTCCAAGTGTGGTGCAAATCTCATGCACAACTGATGTCGCCACTGATAGCTAACTCCACCGTTTCATCTACCTCTTTCACTGGTCTCCACTGAACTGATCATGCACTGTAGTGAACTGATGTGTTCTTGAGTTGAATAATGAGTTACTAATTAATGAATTAAATAATATTTAATTCACTCCACTCATAACTAATTGATTAGCTAGTTAAACTAATCTTAACTATTTCAACTAAAATAAACATAACACAACTCCACTATCTGTCTCATTAACTCCACCAAACTTCTGCCACTGAAGTCCTAACTGAAGTCAACCATGCATGATGCCATCAAACACTTGGGAATAGCGTAATTCCTCTGTCAGATGCATGAACCACTTATGTAGCTCGAACTGAAGTGCTCTAAGAGAGTAAACTGCTGTTTAGAGTCCAAATATTATTAAGGGTAAATAATATTTGACTTCCCTATTTTTAGGAGAGGCAGTCTAAAAATAGACTTCGACCTCTTCGACCTAAAAAATAGAGTCTTATCTATTTTTACCAACATGACCAATGCTCCAAGAATCTCAAACTGGAATCCCCGAACCATGCTCCATATGTCTAAAAATAGACAGTCTAAAAATAGACTTTGCGCCAGAATTCGCCTGCGGGCCCACTTAGTGAAGGCGACTTCATTTCACTAAGCTCCATAATCTTGCTGCATTTTCAACATGTTTTAGACTAGTTATTAAGTGCAGGTGTTTGTTTGGTTGGATTGAATTGATACAACAGAACATGAAAGGTCTAGGAAAGATATATAGGACAGAGAAATGTATGGTTCATTGGGCAATGGAGTCAAGATAAGGTCATAAAAAACTCATCAATGGATATGGGATATCAGAGGGAAAATCTAACTTGGACGCAGGATCCTTTGGTTTTGGAATGAGGTGAACATTAATGATTTGGAAAGAGAAGTTTAATTATCAACAAAGGGGATTCAAAAGCATAATTTGAACAATAAAGAGCTTTTTGAAAGACAGGGCTAACCATGAAATCTTCAAATCACACCTTTAAGCAAATAATTATTTCAAAACAACTTTTAAAATGAAATCTAAGATTCGGGGAACACCCTATTTCCTCAAAGATTTATCTCAAATGACTTAGAAAACATAAAAGATTCACTGATAATTGTAGTCATAGAAGAGGGAACACCTAAAAACATCTATGATGATAATTATAACGACCTTTAAGCCAACTGTTTAAGTGAGGACAAAGGGCAAGATCAAAACAGACCTCTTTGATTCACTATAAGCAAATACCTTCAAGAAAAGAGTCTTCAATAATGCGCTTTTAATCGGCAAGCATGTTGCATAACCACAGATCATGCTGAAACCATCTATTCAAACTATTAAGGAAATAAACAAGCATGAAGACTAAAGAGAAAGATTAAAGCCTCTAAAATACTTAAGCAGAAGAAAACATAAAACAATGAAGGATGAACAGGTCTAAGGTGCTTTCAAGAGTCATTTCTTAGCCTAAAACTTTATATCCTAATGTAGTAAGAAATTATGGAACAGAATGAAAACAGGAGAAAACATCAAACAATTCAGAATACTTCACCAACAGCGAAGTTCATGGATCCACTGATAGAGCCTTCTCAGGAAAAAACATGCAACAACATCATCAAGACCTCCAAGACTTCAATTTGTTCTTCAACTTCAACGGACTATGTATTTATTTCAAAGAGTTTCAGTATTACAACTTGTGATCAAACAACAACCAACCAACCAACAGTTTCTCATCTTCTACAGAAGTATTTATAGAAGGATGAGGAGGTGAGATCTGATAAAATATCTCCTAAGGTAATTAATACAGATTCAAGACTTCTTGGCCTTTTGAGGGGCTCGATGGAGAAGTTACAGGTGGATGCACTGTATTAACTTTTACAATTATGATTTAAGCTCGGTGGGAGCTTTATTTGACTTTTAGGCTTTGTGTTTTGTTTGGAGTAACTATGCAGATATTTTATGTATTAAACTCCTGTGGCAGAATTAACTTCTTGGCAGCGCTGGAGGCAGATATTTCCTTAATCAATAACTTCGGCCTTTGTTTTGAATGGTTTGAGGTAGCAGGTGGCTCTTGTAGTAGCTGAGGAATCAATTTGCCTCAGTTGAAGTGGTGGAAGCCTTTCTGTCAGTGAAACATTTATGATTTTCTGTTCACTGTGTTTTAATCCAAGGAATTAGGCTTTTGATAATCATTCTTAGCCGTAATTCTCCAGATCTATCTTTAATCTTCATCTGCTGTGCTTTGTCTTCAAACTTATACTCTTTAACTGTTTTTTGAATAAAACAGTGTCTTGTCGATGTGCAGGGCCGCACAGGCCATTTTACGTGCTATCAATGCTCATGAAACATTGATAAATCATTGAATTCAAACCTGTGAATGGTTTTTCTTAATAGCTCGAAGGCGCAGGAAACGTCTTTCCCAACCCTCGGCTTTCTTTCATTATACAATGGAAAACCATTAAAACACCTGAAAAACATAAAAACAATTAAGAAATCCTGCGTTTTAAGGTTTAGACTACTTCAGATGGCGGGGAAAGGAGCGTAGCCGTTGGATGGCATCATCCAACGGTTGGAATTAATCGGGAGAGATCGCAGAATGGGCGGAAGAAAATTGAATCTGAGCCGTCGATCGCGCAGAGATCGACGGTCGGGAGCGGGGTTTACACATATATGACCCAATCGCGTGATCAATTCTTTTCAATCAACCCATTTTATTTCTGCGATCGCGCGATCAGTTCTTTTCAATCAACCCATTTGATTTCTGCGATTGCGATCGCGCGATCGGTTCTTTTCAATCAACCCATTTTATTTCTGCGATCGCGCGATCGGTTCTTTTCAATCAACCCATTTTCATATTCAACACGTGATTTAAGTTTTTTAATTAAAACTTTGGAAAAGTGGGTTTTGGGTTTTTACAAAGAAAAAGAATGATTGGGAGTGAAATATATAGGGGTTTAAGTGCCTGAGGCGGGCTTATGGGTTATATGAAATGATAATGCGATCGGGGTTTTAAACACAAAAAGGCTTATCACATCGGAACTTTTGGATCATGGCAAAAGACTTGCGCACTTTGAAACTTTGCGATGCGATGCTTTTCGAAACCGTTTGTGCGACCGTGGTTCCAGGCATGTTGGGGAGGTGTTTAGGACTTAGCCGTCTTAAGGCTTGTCCTTAACACAAAACCTTATTTTGCATATACCTTGAAGGTTTTCAATGGATTTGGGGGGTTTCGGTAAAGTTAAAAAGTGAGTTTTTAACCATGTGAAGTGGATTTTCATGAAGGGAGGAAGAGAAATCATGAAAATAAGGAAGTTTTTATGGAGAAAAAGGGGAGAAAATGAAGGTTAGTTGGAGTGAGAGAAGGGGGAAAATGATGATTTTGCAACAGTTTCTTCTCATGATTTCAATAGAATTTCTGAGTATAAAATGGCAAAGGTAATGAAGATTTTGGACAGAGGCATGAGGCCTTTCAAGAGTCTTCAAGAGCCAACAATTTTTGGCAATGAAATTTGTTCTTTGAAGGCTCCAAAAGTTTTAGCCACCTTTTTCTATAACAAATTTATAGGTGGCTAACAGTGGCTCCACTTGGGGATGGTGCCTTCTTGAAGGCATCAAAATTTAGACTTGCATTCTCTGGGAGGCTGATCAGTTGCCTCATCCGTTGTTCTTTGGGAGGCTGACCTGTGCCTGATCCATTGGGCTGCCCTTCCTTCGCTGGGATGATCTTCTTTAAAAATATATTAGCAGCCATAAAAATAATGGATCTTTCATCAACAAGCTTCTACCTACCCAATCCTACAGATCTAACATTTTTTCTTCATTAGAGTGCACTTGGATTGGCAAAATCTTTTCACAACATTTTATTCTTTCGAAAGCAGGAAATCTAATCCATTTCTACTTCTTGTTTCTCCATGGATTCAGATTAAACAGTTGAATCCATATAATTCTCTACCTAATCTACCATCTGTTGGGATTACACTGTCCAACAGATTTTCATTCTCTAAATTCTAAAACATAAATTTAAAAAACATTCAAGTCAGGATTGAATAGTATAACTTGATGCTGATCTATGGCATAAAAACAAGTTGCACACAGATTATTATTTGCAGAAAATTTAAAAAAAAATGATGAAGGTTTAAGATCTGAAAATTTAAAGCACTTCCTTCATCTTTTTACAGCTCTGTTTTGACTTTATTTGAGCTGTTTCTTCCTTTTTCTCTGGTTCAAATTTTGAGTATGTTTGAACCTTTGATTTCTATTCTAATCTATCTACTGATAATCCAAGATTAAACAGTTTGGCAAATCTAATTCACTATCCTATCAGCAGAAAATTTAAAGACTAATTAGTCAAGATTAGGCTGTTTGACTAACTAGAAGTGTGTTTTACAGGAGTGGCATTTAAGCTTGCACACTTTCAGATTTTTTTTTTTTTTTGGTATGGGGCTGTACCTTTCTTGTTTTAAAATTTGCCCTCTTTTCTCTTTTCTATTGTTTTTAGATTTTTCTTTTTCTTACAAGACAAAAATCAACAACTAACTAAATGCTCAAAGCTGAGCTTTATTGACATTCCTATCTAACCTAATCTACTCTTGGAATATTTACATGTTTAGCTAATGAACTCTATTTTTCAGTACAACCAATCCAGTAAATGATTCCATGATTGGTCCTTCTTCATCCCTTTGGGTAGGCTGGAAAAACAGGGCCACTCCCATTCTTTTTTTTTCTCAGCAGTAGGGTTAAATAATCTTCTTGCTTTTGGTAATACACTACTCCTAATAACCTTTATCCCTTCTTCAAATATTTTCAAGAAGTGAGCATAGGGATCTTGAAATAGTGCCTGATTAAGAGTATTTGGAAGATGTGTTTCAACCAGGATTATCTCTTTTTTCTCCATTGGATCAAGGCAAAGATTCTCTTGAGAAAGAAACTCTTCCTCATCTTCATTATTATCTGAACTAGAGGATTCATCATATATTGCAGTGTTGTCCTCTTGTAGTTCTGATACTGTCTGATTTAGTGGACTGTACTCTGTAAAGAGATCATCATATTCTTGAGCAGGGGTATCTTTTATTACCTCAACCCTTTCAGGAGGAGGCTCCTTATATGCATCCTGTTCAAGAAATTCCTCTTTCTTTTTAATATCAACCTTACAACTAATAGATTGCTGATTCCCAATTATGTGAAAGCTATTTCTGATGGATTGGATTGGCTGATTACTGCTCTAAAGATGATGATAATGAAATTCATGACACCAATCTACTGCTGGTTTCCCTGCATGATTAGTTTATGTTTGAAGCTCATCATCATCATCAGATTGATCAGAAGTTGAAAAATCATTAGTATACACAATTTCACCAATCAAACATATTGGGTTATCATTTTGTTCTTTTAGTTGATCTACAAGTTTATTTTCTATTTCAAGACAACAACATTTAGTAGAAAAATGAGCAGAAGTGTTTTGTTCTAATAAAGAAATGAGGGCTGACTGTTTTTTTAATATCTGATCAATTTTTTCCTCTGTAAAAAGAGAAGGAATTTTCTATTTGCTTTGGACAGAAGAACAACAGTCCTCTCCCTCTTTTGTTGACTGGTTTTGACGCTGGATGTCTTCTTGAGCCTCTTCTAGGGAATGATTACTTGTGCTTGCAGGGGAATTTTGAGGATTCTCTTCCTTTTCCTGATCTATCTCAATTTCAAACAACACCTCATGATTTTCATGGCAGTCACTTTGACTGTAAAGTTCACGAGTTGTTTCAAGTATATTGTCAGGATGCCATCCTTTTTTAATAATCTGAAATGAGTCATAACATAAAGGAAGAGACTCTGGTTGTGTTGTCTCTTCTCCTATTTCGGATTTTGTAGGTTCAAAATGGCTTATGTTTTCCTCAAGGGACTGCTCACTATGAGCTTTTGCAATCTGGTTATGGAGTTCTCTTAATAGTATAATACAAGAAATAGTTAGGCAATCAGGAGTTTCCTGACAACCTTCTTCATTGCTCTCATTGTAATCTTGTTCATCATACATATTTTGTAGTTTTTGGGTTTGTTCTTGATTTGAAAGGAGCATGGGCTGCTCTAGATCATCAATATTTAAATTGGCCTCATACCTTTCAAATATTTTCCTAAGTATGTACACCATTTTCTCCATCACGATCAGTAATTTTTCTTTATTATTTTGTCTATAATATTGCTCACCTTCTTCTATAAAGTCTTGATCATCATCTATATGTTGCTCATTGTCTAGGTCTTGTAATGGTTGATTTTTGTGTTTAAGGTCACTGTATCTTTTCAACCAGTTCAGAGTCTTCTGCTAGTGGAGTTATTAGGGCTTTTGGGATAGTGAAGTCGCCAGGTGGAAGATTTTGAAAATTGCTGTCCACCAACAGCATGATTGGGTTTTCTCAATGCATTCCCAAGGGAGTCTACAAGGACTGGAAGGGTAATAGGCCTTTTGGAGGCCAGTGGAGTCACCAGGTGGAAAATTTTTAGCTTTTGTAAAGGTAAAATGTTTTATGGTTCCACCACCATGTTTATTATGAAGCCAAACTAAATATTTTGGGTTTTTCTGAGTTTCTATGGTTGTTTGAAAGACTAATGAGTCTATAAGAGCTTGCTAGGTAACTATGAACTCAGTGGTCCCACCGTGATCGCCATTATGTTGGTGGCGATGAGGTGGCTGGTAATCACTGGATAGTCTTTGAAAATTATGGATTTCTGGAGTCCTAAGGGGTACTTAGATTGTCACTGACTCAGAAGGGTCCCACCGTGATCGCCATTATGTTGGTGTCCCGTGTTTTGATAGTTTGGAAAATCAAAAGACAAGGCAACATCAGAACCAATCTTTAGAGTTACAGGATCTAGTCCTCCTGTTCTCAGAGATGGATCTCTCAAATGTTTGTTTGCAAAAGTTTATCTTGTGTGCTTTGAGTATTGGTTTTAGACTAGTTATTAAGTGCAGGTGTTTGTTGGTTGGTTGGTTGTTGTTTGATCACAAGTTGTAATACTGAAACTCTTTGAAATAAATACATAGTCCGTTGAAGTTGAAGAACAATTGAAGTCTTGGAGGTTTTGATGATGTTGTTGCATGCTTGTTCCTGAGAAGGCTCTATCATTGGATCCATGAACTTGGCTGTTGGGGAAGTATTCTGAACTGTTTGATGTTTTCTCCTATTTTCATTCTGTTCCATAATTTCTTTCTACAGTAGGATAGAAAATTTTAGGCTAAGAAATGACTCTTGGAAGCACCTTAGACCTGTTCATCCTTCACTGTTTTATGTTTTCTTCTGCTTAAGTATTTTAGAGGCTTTAATCTTTCTCTTTAGTCTTCATGCTTGTTTATTTTTTTAATAGTTTGAATAGCTGGTTTCAGCATGATTTATGGTTTGCCCTCCTTGTCTGCCGCCACTTAAAAGCTGTTATTGAAGTCTCCCTTTTGAAGTTCTTTTCTTATAGTGAATCAAAGAGGCCTGTTTTGATCTTGCCCTTTGTCCTCACTTAAACAATTGGCTTAAAGGTCGTTATAATTATGATCATAGATGTTTTTAGGTGTTCCCTCTTCTATGACTGCAATTATCAGTGAATCTTTTATGTTTTCTAAGTCATTTGAGATAAAATCTTTGAGGAAATAGGGTGTTCCCTGAATCTTAGATTTCATTTTAAAAGTTGTTTTGAAATCATTATTTGCTTAAAGGTGTGATTTGAAGATTTCATGGTTAGCCCTGTTTATCAAAAAGATCTTTATTGTTCAAATTATGCTTTTGAATCCCCTTTGTTGAGAATTAAACTTCTCTTTCCAAATCATTAATGTTCACCTCATTCCAAAACCAAAGGATCTTTCGGCCAAGTTAGATTTGCCCTCTGATATCCCATATCCATTTATGAGTTTGTTATGACCTTATCTTGACTCCATTTCCCAATGAACCATACATTTATCTGTCCTATATATCTTTCCTAGACCTTTCATGTTCTGCTGTATCAATTCAATCCAACCAAACAAACAAACAAACACATGCACTTAATAACTAGTCTAAAACCAATACTCAAAGCACACAAGATAAACTTTTGCAAACAAACATTTGAGAGATCCCTCTTTGAGAACAGGAGGACTAGATCCTGTAACTCTAAAGATTGGTTCTGATGTTGCCTTGTCTTTTGATTTTCCAAACTATCAAAACACGGGACACCACAATTGGAAAATTAGCTAGTCTCATGTTTGCAAAAACAACAATTGAAAAATATATTGATCCTGGGATCCCTATGGTTACCATTTCAGTCAATAAATTTTCAGTTCCAAGTACTTTAATAGATTTGGGGAGAAACTATAAATGTTATGACCACATAAACTATGAAATACTTGAAATTGGCCAATATTCGACCTACTATTACAATTTTGGAGCTAGCAGATAGATCTAAAGTTGTACCAGAAGGAATATTAGAAGATATCATTGTTTCTTTGGATTTATGGGAATATCCTGTAGACTTTCTAATCTTGTAGCCAAAAACAAAATTATGAGACCATCCTTTAATTCTAGGCAAACCATGGTTAGCCGCAGCAGATGCCTTCATTGGATGCAGATCATGATGTATGATCATAGCACATGTGGATGAAAGGAAACATGTTACACTATATCTTCCAGCACAATATCTTTCTTTATTGTCATGGATTGATGAACAACAACAACAAGAAACCCAATCTGTTCTCAATATTAATCAAGTCTTTAATTTTAGAGAAGAGGAAGAAACTAAGGATCTATTAGACCTTTTCATCTTAGAACCTGATATTTTAGAGCAGCTTAGAATAACACAATATGAAGCTACAAATCATATTTTAAATCAATGTTTCTAGGAAAATTGTACTATTAAATCATTGCAAAATTCATTTGAAAGTATTTTTCCTGTTAACTCAATTACCAATTCACAAAGTAAAATCATTGAAATCAATCTTGGAAGGAGTTTGAATATTGGTAATAATTTACAATCATCATAGGAACAACATGTAATAGCATTATTACAAAAATATTCAAAATATTTTGCCTGGGATTATACAGACATGCAGGGAACGCATCCAACGACATGTATTCATCACATCTATACTGATGATCATATCAAACCAGTGAGACAACCGCAAAGAAGAATGAATCATATGATGAAATAAATAGTGAAAGAGGAATTGTAGAAATTGTTACAAGTTGGATTCATCTATCCTATTTCTGATAGACAATGGGTTTCTCCCTTAGTTGTGGTGCCAAATAAAAATGGAAAATGGAGAATATGTGTAGACTATAGGGAACTGAATAAATCCACATTAAAAGATCATTTCCCATTACCATTTATTGACCAAGTACTAGACTCATTAGCTGGAAATAAATTATTTTCTTTTCTTGATGGACTTAGTGGATACAATCAGATTAAGATAACATTGGAAGACCAGGATAAAACCACATTTACTTGTCCATGAGGAACATATGCATATAATTTTTTACCCTTTGGATTATGTGATGCACCTGCTACTTTTCAAAGAGTAGTCATTGCAATCTTTGCTGATTTAATTCGTAAATGTGTAGAGGTCTACATGGATGATTTCACTGTATATAGAGGAACATTTGATGATTGTTTGAATAATCTTGAAAAAGTTTTAAAAATATGCATATAGAAAAACCTATCCCTCAGTAATGAAAATTTCTTTATGATGTTAACTGGATGGATAGTGTTGGGACACCATATCTCTTCTTTAGGAATCAAGGTGGACCCAGAAAAAATACAAGTCATTGTGAACTTGATCCCCCCAACAACACAAAAAGAAGTAAGAATTTTCTTGGGATATGTAGGCTATTACAGGAGATTCATTAAAAATTTTAGTAAAATAGCTCTACCTCTATTCAAGTTACTTGAAAAATGTTGGGTATGTCACACGATTTGTCACACGCGTGGGGGAGTCATAGCGGGGGCGACAACCCCTCTTGTACGTTGCGTCGAGCACAGCAAGGGGGGTCACAGGGACCATATTTTTCGGTGGGCGGACCCGCCCATGGTTTTGTGCATGGTTTGCACATGGTTTTGGGGCATGATGGTTTTTCGGCCCCTAGTATTTTGTAGATCTGGTCAAGGGAACTAAGGTTATGTTATAATCCAGGGTTAATGGATTAAGGTTTATGAATGCTTCAACATGTATATATGTGTTGTAACACTAAAAAGAATATAATGAAAAATCAAGCTGGTAGTCTCGATTTGGGATCTAGGGGGAAATATCTGTGTATATCTGTTTTATGTTTCATTCTCTCGCTATTGTTTATTTTCTATTTTTAAGATTCGTTTGCAGATAATTTCTATACAGGGTTAAAACCTACATTTGGTATTGGAGCTATTTCAGCTTCAAGGGGACGCCTTTGCTACTAAGGGGTTTTTTGCTTGGGCTTGTGGTATACCCTGTTCAGTGGGAGATCTGTGGGATCCATTCTTGTGGTGAAAGAAGATGGAGATCAATGGAAAGATAGAGATCGAGAATTTAATGGTCAGAGTTTTGAGTTTGGAAGCTCAATATGGAGGATCTGCTGGTGGATAAAGATCAGTGGATCGTGGTAGATCCGGGTAACCAACTACAATGTCAGATGAAGACTGGAAGAAGTTGGATCAGAAGGAAAAGAGCACAATACGGTTGTGTGTCTCAGATTCGGTACTCTTGAATGTATCTAGGGAAGCTACGACGAAGACTTTGTGAGACAAGCTAGGGACTTTGTACTAATCTAAGTCTATGGTGAATAAATTGTTCCTATGGAAAAATATGTATAACCTGAGGATGAAGGATGGAGACTCTATGACGGAGCATCTAAATGCCTTAAATACTATGGTAATTTAACTTTTATCTGTTGATATTAAAATCTCAGATGAAGATAAGTGCATTAATTTTTTGTGTTCTCTACCAAATTTGTGGGATACTCTGGTTATTGCAATACATAACACTACAACTACCTTGAATTTTGATGACATTTTCTCAGCCTTCCTGTCAGAGGAAATGAGATGGAGAAATATGGAGCGCCAAAATGAAGATGCCTTATCTGTACGAGGAAGGTCCCAGAATAGAAACAAGAATAAGGTTTTGAGTGGGAGATCTAAATCTCCAGGAAATTTTGTAAAGGTGTGCTGGAAATGCGGAAATAAAGGGCACTAAAAAAAGGACTGCATATCTAAAGCTCCTGAGAAAGGAAAGGGATCTAATGATGCTCCTTCCGCAGAGGCAAAAACCACCTCGGATGAAGGTGGGGATGTGTATTTGGCTTCTTCTTCAAATACACATGTAGATCACGAGGCATGGTTGATTGACTCAGGTGCATCCTTTCAATTCACTCCCCATAGGGATGATAGGAAGGCCAAAATATTCAGACGTGAAAAATTCAAGCTGAAGCTGCAAGGTGGAAGAATTAGAACACTTTCTGGTGTTCTGCATATTCCTACATTGGCCATAAATCTGATTTCTGTAAATAAGATGGATGATGCAGGTGTAAAAACAGTGTTCGAGAAAGATACCTGTAAGATGGTTTGGGGAGCACTGGTATTAATGCGGGGAGTTCATATTGGAACTCTGTACAAGCTTCAAGGTAGCACTATTATTGATGGGTGCAACAGTTCTGTGGTTCCTAAAAGCGGAGCGGAAAGCCTAGTGGTCTCTGGAGAAAAGACCATGCTATGGCATCAAAGGCTTGGACATATTGGAGAGAAGGGCCTTCAGATACTGCATGGAAACGGTATGGTAGAAGGTACGTCTAATTTATCTCTGGATTTAAATTTCTATGAACATTGTGTATATGGGAAGTATAATTGGGTGAGTTTTCCTCTTGGTGCTAAGAGGGCGAACAAAATATTAGAGCTTGTATACAATGATGTGTTTGGACCTATGTCTGTTCCATCACTGGGAAAGTCTGTGTACTATGTTTCATTCATAGATGAATTCTCAAGGAATACATGGATATATTTCTTAAGGAAGAAATACAAAGTCTTAGACAGATTTAAATAATTTAAGGTTCTCGTGGAAAACTAGACAAACAAGAAGATAAAGGTGCTAAGGATAGATAATGGTGAAGAGTTTTGCAAGAAGGAATTTGAAGAATTCTGTAAGAAGTGTGGTATAGCACAACATAAGACTAATCCATACACACCTCAGAAAAATAGAGTTGCAGAAAGAATGAACAGAACAATGATGGAAAAGGAAAGAAGCATGCTCAGTGGTATCAGCTTAGGACAAGAATTCTGGGCAAAAGCAGTGGAGACTACATGTTACCTGGTTAACAGATCACCTTCATCAACATTGGAGGATAAGACTCCACATGAGGTATGGACTGGTAAGAAACCCTCTCTTTCACATCTGAGGGTATTTGGATGTGATGCATATGTATATGTTCCAAAGGAGAAAATGACCAAGTTGGATAATAAATATGAAAGGTGCATCTTTATTGGGTATACGGATGGTTTAAAAGGTTACAAGATTTGGAACCCAGAAACAAGAAGGATGTGTACAACCGAGATGTGGTGTTTAGAGAGGTGAAAGATGTTAAACATGAAGTCCTACCAAAGGAAGATGAGAAGTTGGAGTTTGAGCTAAAGGAGGACGAATCAGATTCTACAACAGAAGAAGATTCAGTGAGGAAGAGCCACAAACTCCAGTTGTGAGAAGATTAGTTTGGGAAAGAAGGCAACGAGAAAGGTATAGTCCATCTGCTTTTTGTTCAATTTTTTTTTTAACTATAACTGATGATGATCCCAGAACTGTCAAGGAGGCAGTAGATTTAGAGGATGGAAAACTTTGGAAGGAGGCCATGGTTGATGAAATGACATCCTTGCACAAAAATGAGGCATGGGATCTGGTGGAGTTGCCGGCTGGAAGGAAGCCCATCGGGACCAAATGGATTTTTAAGAAGAAGATGAATGTAGAAGGCAAGGTGGAGAAATACAAAGCTCGATTGGTAGCAAAAGGTTATTCCCACGTGTCGGGAATTGATTTTGGTGATATTTTTTCTCCTATTTCCAAGGTTACTTCTATTAAATTACTTTTATCTATTGCTGTTGCCTTTGATTTTGAGGTAGAACAGATGGATGTGAAGACAACGTTTCTTCATGGGGATATGGAAGAGGAGATCTACATGAAGCAACCTGAAGGCTTTATGGTGAAGGGTAAGAAAGAACTGGTATTCAGGTTAAAAAATTCTCTATATGGGTTAAAACTATCACCAAGGACGTGGTATCAGAAATTTGATACCTATATACAGGGACTTGGCTTCATCAGAAGCAAAGAGGATCACTGTGTATATTTTAAATTAACTGGTGACCGTGTTATTTATTTGGTCTTGTATGTGGATGATATGTTGCTGATTGGAAATGAAAAAGAAATTATCCGGGATTTGAAGACCCAATTGTTCTCCAAATTTGACATGAAGGATCTTGGTGTTGCAAACTATATTTTGGGCATGGAAATTAAGAGAGACCAGGAAAAGAGGAAGCTCTGGTTAAACTAGAGGAAGTATGCCGAGACAATATTGTAGAGGTTCAATATGCAGGATAGTAAACGGATGAAGGTTCCTATTCTTGTAGGTGTAAAGCTATCTACTAAACAATATCCCAAGACACAAGAAGAAGAGGAGGATATGTCCCATGTTACACATGCAAGTGCAGTGGGTAGCCTGATGTATGCAATGGTCAGTACAAGACTAGAAATTGCACATGCAGTGGGAGTATTGTGCAGGTTTATGTCGAAATCAACTAAGGAGCATTGGACAACAGTGAAGTGGGTTTTCAGATATTTCCATGGCACTAGTTATTATGGTTTGTGCTACCAGGGAAAACCAGGATAGGACAAATTTTTGGACATCCATGGTTTTGTTGATGCAGAATGGGCTGGAGATCTTGACCAAAGAAGATCTACAAGTGGGTATGTGTTTAGCCTATTTGGAGGTGCAGTCAGTTGGATGAGTAAAAGACAGTCTGTAGTGGCTCTTTCAAATATAGAGGCAGAATACATGACAACCACTCATGCAAGCAAGGAAGCAGTTTGGTTGCAGAGATTGTGTTCAAGTACGAGGTTGGTGCAGCAAGCTATAAGGATAGACTGTGATAGCCAAAGTGCACTTTTCTTGTCTAAGAAACCTGCTTATCATTCAAAGACAAAGCACTTTGATGTTCAACATCACTTTGTGAGAGATATGGTTGAGGATAAAAGGGTGTTGCTGGTAAAAGTGGACACTTTGAAGAATGCTGCAGATGCGTTGACGAAGTCTATGAGCACTCAGAATTTCTCTTCATGTAGAGAAACAATGGGTTTTGCAGAGCTGTACTAATGACGAAGCTCTCTTGTGGCCCCTTACTGAAAGAAAACAAGTGGGAGAATATTGGGTTTGCACATGGTTTTGGGGCATGATGGTTTTCTTCCCCTGGTATTTTGTAGATCCGGTTAAGGGAACTACGATTATGTTCTAATCCAGTGTTAATGGATTGGGGTTTATGAATGCTTCGACATGTATATATGTGTTGTAACACTAAAAGGAATATAATGAAAAATCAAGCTGGTAGTCCCTATTTGGGATCCAGGGGAAAATCTCTGTGTATATTTGTTTTATGTTTTATTCTCTCGCTATTGTTTATTTTCTGTTTTTAAGATTCGTTTGCAAATAATTTCTGTACAAGGTTAAAACCTACATAATATGTTGAGTTCCAATGGGCAAAAAATTGTCAAAACACATTTGAAATATTGAAAGGAAAATTGTCAGTTGCACCCATTATTCCAGGACCAAATTGGTCATTGCCATTTCATATATCCACTGATGCCTCTGATACAACTATAGGAGCATCACTTGGACAGAAAGAAAATCAGTTCAATTATGCCATATATTTCATAAGAAAAAATTTAACACCAACATAATTGAACTATATAGTCACATAAAAAGAAATGTTAGCTGTTGTGCATGCAGTTAATAAGTTTAGGAATTATATAACAGGCTATCAAGTATTCATTCATACATATCATTCAACCATTAGATACTTAATGAACAAAGCAATTACGATGGAAAAATTACTAGATGGCTGTTATTAATGCAAGAATTTAACATCACTGTTCAAGATCGACCAGGTAAAGACAATAAAGTAGCAGATTTTCTATCAAGGCTTCATTCACCTAGTGATTTAAATCCTGTTTTAGACAATTTTATAGATGAACATTTATTTTCTATAAGAGTTAAAACCCCATGGTTTGCAGATGTATCCAACTATTTATCATCCGGAATATTACCATCCCATTTTACCAATAAAAATAAAAGGAAAATAATAAGAAAAAGTGAGAGACATAGTTGGATCAATGGTGACCTCTTTTATACTAGTTTTAATCTATTAATAAGAAAATGTGTTAGAGAAAATGAAATTCAAGATATTTTGAAAGCATGTCATGACGAGCCATGTGGTGGCCATTTTGCAGACAAGCATACATCATAAAAGGTGCTCAAACTTGGCTACTACTGGCCAAAAATCTTTAAGGATTCGAAAGCCTATGTTTTTTCTTTTTTCTTTTCACAAAATCGGTTGCTGATTGGTATTCAAAAAAAGAGAGGGAGACAGATCTCCAGCTTTACAAGATGGTGCTGGCAAGGGGGGGGGGGCAACAATAGATGCGACTGGTGTCAATTTCTATTTTACAACTTGTTTCCTTCACTATGAAAAAGAAGGAGACAGTATATATTCTAACAAACTGTAGTAATATAAAACAGATTTTACATTTCATATTTAATTTTGCAGGTGTGACGCAATTGCCGCCCGTTGAGGTAGTAATATTGCCGCTCGATTAATTCAAAGAATATTTTGTTTGACGGTCTTTGACTTGTCTTCAGGGCAGCCTGTGAAGCTCACAGGGGCGAAAACAAGGTCGCAAGAGGACAAGTTCTGGGGCAGAGAAACTCTGTCTAGGTGGACAGAGACGCAGAATTCGTGGTGCAGTGTTCGAGATGCGACTGAGATCGATAGAGTGAAGTTGGAAAGAGATCAGTTGGTGTTTGTAAGCATTCGAATGAGCACGAGAGGTTAATTACACAGGGGGCGCGGAGCTTAATGGAGGTTAAAGGGGCAATCCAGAGAGAGTAAGGTTTTGATGCTGTAGAGGTTACATCTGTGGGGATCACTGCCAGTGGACAGAAGGCTGAAGAGTGAGTCTTCGCAGAGAAGCTGGGCAAAGGGCTTTGGAGACCAAGAGCAGTGATCTCCTGTGGGGTGGATCTGTTGAGGAAAAAGAACCTGATCATGGCAAGAAAAAATACTGGTCAGAGCCATTACACCGAAGGTTGCCAACAGTGTGAGAGCATGCTTTGTTTGCCAATTCATCAGCAGTTTTGTTGAGTGAATGAAGGACATGGTAAAATCGATTGCCTTTCATCTGCTGGTCAAGAGATTGGCATCGCTCTATAATTTGCTGTAGAATCAAATTTTGCGTTTTTTTGTTACTTACCAACAGACCTATAACAATGGCAGAGTCTCCAATTATTATAGCCGTGGTTATACCAAGTTTCTGAAGCTGGAGCAAACCTTGGAAGAGGGCGAAGGCTTCAGCCCTGTTATTGGAAATAGAGCCCAGTCCCCATTCATATTTTGTTAACACAACACCATTACTGTTGCAAATGAATCCTCCAGCCCCAGCCATTCCTCGGTTGGACTTGGAGGCTCCATCGAAAAAGAGATAATGGGTATTGCAGTTCCTGAGCCATCGAGCAAATTCTTCTTCTTTCATCCTAAGTTTCCAGCTACACTTGGAGCTGTCTCTGCTACTGGGATTACTTCTATTTTTTTCTATGTTGCTTCTGTCTAGAATATGCCCTATGTAATTCCTTTCTTCAACATGTAGATCCAGCACATTCAGATTCCCTTGACATTTTGTGGACATAACTTCCAAGTTGAGACTCCAAGCTTTGTTATAGAGCTTTCTAACATTGGTTTCTTTACCTTTGAAGATCATGCTGTTTCTTGCCAACCAGATGTTCCATAGAAGGGTATAGGGCAAGGCATTCCAGACCCTTCGAGCTATGTTGTTTGTTTTTTTTCCCAACGGGTAGCTTTTTTTCCATATGTGCAGCGCTTCAAATATGCTAGTGCCAGGTGCCCAAGGGGGATTGTGGCTCCGAAAAGCTTCCTTCCAACAAGCTGAGGCAAATGGACAGTCTATGAATAGATGTTGGCTTGTCTCTTCTTCAGATTGACAGTTTGGACAACGAGATGGCCCATTTATTCCTCGCTTTCTGAGGTTATCTGAGGTGAGGGCTTTCCCTCTTAGGAGGATCCATAAGAAGAATTTAATTTTTGGGAGAGTTTCTGCTTTCCAAACTAGTCTCCATTTCGCCCAGATAGCCATGGGATATTTGATGTTGGAGATCTGATGATAAGCAGCCTTAATAGTATAGATTGTGCCTCAAGGGTCCCATCGAAAGTCATCAGCAAGGTAGAGTTTGGAAGGTGCTATACCATGAAGGTAATCTTTCAGGTTGTTGAGACTGATTTCTGTATCTGCTGGTATGTGTGGGAAGGTCCAACCTTTCCAGGTCTGAGAGTGGGCTTCCCATTGAGAGATCTGATCCAGAGTTTGTATCCCTGCACTGTTGAGAAAAGCTAGAATCTGCTGTGTACCAGGCCATTGACTTATGGGCTGTTGCCCCATTATTTTTTCTTCCCCAATTCTTATGTAGCTGCCGCCTTTGGGCACTTTGGAAGTGTTTTGTTCAAGAAATGGTATAGCTTTCTTACACATCCTCTAGATTTTTGAGCACGTTCTGTTAGGTAGCTCATGATCTAAAAGATGATGCCTTGGGTAGCCGAGATATTTTTTTTCTAGAACTATCTTCCACCAAGCATTCCTGCCAGATATGAGTCTCCAAACCAGTTTGCCAGCAAAGGCAAGGTTTAGAAATTTAGAGGATCTGATTCCCAGCCCTCCACTCTCACATGACTGAGTGACCTGCTTCCAGCTTACCAAATTGTATTTTTTTTTCTCTGTTCTCCCTCCTTGCCAAAGAAAGTGACGAAGGAGAGCATCCATTTTAATATGAAAATTGGCAGGGGCTTGTATGAGAGTAAAACAATACAAGGGCAGGGAGGAGAGGCCTGCTTTAAGAAGAATTAGGCGCCCTGCTGGGTTAAGCCAAGAGGTGCCCCAATGCTGTATCTTCCTTTTCATCTTGTCGATAATAACTTCCCAAGCTGCTGCTTTCAAGTTGCCGGCACTCACAGGCATGCCCAAATAAGTAAAATGCTCCCAATCCAGCTTACATGGAACCCCAAAAATATTAGCAATCCTATGGAGAACTTGTGTCGAAGCGTTCCACCCATATATACATCTCTTAAGGTAATTTATCAGACATCCATAATAGCTCATGTATTTATCTAGGAGAGCTTTGAAACGATGGGCTATGATGTTTGAAGCTCCCCCCATTAGTAGAGTATCGTCAGCAAACTGAGAGTGATTGATGTTCTTGACTCCATTATCAAATTTTATTCCGGTGATGAGGCCCATACGACGGTTGTAATCTAGAGCTCTACTAAATGATTCAACCATCAAAATAAAGAGATAAGGTGAAAGGGGGCAGCCTTGTCTAAGACCTCATGAGGATTGGAATGGTGGTCCAGGTCTGCCATTAATAAGAGGGGAGATTCAAGGTCCTGTGATGCAGGCTTTGATAAGGCTGATAAAGGATGTGGCAAATCCCATTTTTTCAAGAACAAAAATTAGGAAGGAATGCCTGACACGATCAAAAGCATTGGATAAGTCTAACTTTAAGATGAAGCCTTTCTCATTTCTAGTTTGACTGGAGTGGATAACTTCTTAGACAAGAAGGATGGAGTCCGAGATTTGCCTATTGGCCAAAAAACCCCCTTGATTTTCAGAAATGAGAGAGGGGAGGAGAGGTTTTAGGTGAGTAGCCAAGATTTTTGTCAAGATTTTGTATGATGAGTTACACAACGATATGGGGCGAAAACGAGAGAAGGAAAAAGGTCGATTTTCTTTAGGGATAAGTGCAAGGTGGGTTGCATTAGTAAATCCTCGTATTTTGCATTTGCGTTGGGTCCATCTTAGCATCTTGACAAGGTATTTTTTAATTGTTCCCCAGTATGTTCTATAGAAACAGATTGGGAAGCCATCTGGACCTGGGGCTTTATCTGGCTGAAGAGCCCAGATGGCATCTTGCATTTCTTCTTCATTGATTTCTTTAGTCAAATCTGCGTTGATGTCCTCACTGATTCCTTTGGGCATGTGTTGTAGGAGGTCTATGTTTCCTTTATCTCTGTTAAAAGAGTGCTGTAATAGGCTGAGGCTGTTTGTTTGATAGCTTCTTGGGTTTTTTGAGGGCGGCCTTCCTCATCATTGATCGTGGTGACATTATTTCTGACTTTCCTGACAGTTGCTTGCTTATGGAAAAAAATAGAATTTTTATCTCCTCCTTGAAGCCAAATCTGTCTTGACTTAATTCTCCACTTTGTTCTTCTTCTCTATTGACCCGGTACAACTGATAATATAAATCACTTTCTAATGCTTTATCCTCGTGGGAAAGCCCGTTCTCCTCTATTTTCCTGTGATTTTCTTTCAATTTATTTTTTAGCTCAGCTTTGGCGTTTTCTGGTTCCTTGTAATGCTGCTTCGCCCAATCCTTCAAGGCATGTTTTGTATTTTTCAGTTTGCATTCTCAAATGAACCCCGGTGATCCTTCTATGTGATGCTGCCAGGCTGTTTTAACAATCTGATCCACAATTGGATTGTTGCGCCATAGAGAGTTATATTTAAAAGGAAACGGCCCCAAAGGACAATGTGCTTCAAGGACAATGCTGATGGGGTAGTGATCGGAAGCTAAATAAGGCAGGATTGCAGCATGAGCAGTGGAGAACTCAGAGAGGAAAGTAGTGTTTACCAGAATTCTGTCAAGGTGCTCCATTATGTTATCTTTGCCCAGCTTGCAGTTGTTCCAAGTGTACCTCCAATTTTTTGGGATGATGTCAACTAAATCGCACTCTTGCATGATGTCTTCCAGCTTTGCTCTATAAGGATCATGTGTAAAGATGCCTCCTCCTTTTTCATTGGAGTGTAATATAAGATTGAGGTCTCCCCCAAGGACGATATTTCTGTTGTCTTCAGCTTGGATGTCTTCTTGTAGAGTGGCCTAGCACTGCTCTTTGTCTCTGAAATGGTTCGGTGAATAAATGTTATAAATGACTATTTGTTTGTGCTTTGCTTGCTTTTCTAATATGACTTTGATCCAGTATTGATTGATAGTATTGGATGTGCATGTCCAAACATTTTTGTTCCACATAGTGGTGATTCCACCAGAAGCTCCTCTTGCTTCACATATGTGTCCCTCATAATGCCTGAACTGGTCTATAATTCTTGTCATCTCTTGCAGTCTTTGCTTAGTTTCCTGAATCATTACAATTCCTGGCTTCTCATGGTCTGTAAGATCTTTCAGGGCAGCAATTTTAGAGGGGTGCCCCAGTCCCCTACAATTCCATGATATAACTTTCATCATTGAGTATTTAGGTTTCGGAGAGATGCTCGTCGCCCTTGCTCCTTATGTGTTGTTTCTTTGCTGTTTTGACCCAATATATAACTTTCTATGGGATTTTGAGTTCCCATGGCAATATCTTTTTGAGAATTTTCATCTCTTTGCTGTTTGCTTGATTTCCTGCTAGGTCCTTTTTTTTGAGACTCTTGATTGACTCCATGCTCTTTTGAGGAGCTTCTGGTTGTTCGGGGTGGGGGGGGGATCGGGAGAATGGGAGGGAGAGGATTGAGAAAGGGAAAAAAGGATGGGGGGATCATTTTCAAGGGAAAATAGGGGGTCATTTTCAGGGAGAGAGAGGGCGCCAAAGGGATTTGAAGAGATCAGGGGAGAATCAGAGGTTGGCCCCGGGGTGGGGAAGATGGGAGGGCCTAGAGAAGAGGAGGGAGGAGGAACAACTGAGGAGGAAGCTTTGGGGGGAGCTGAAGGGGGATTTGGTTTGGGAGGGGAATATTTGAGAGGAGCCTCTTCATAGTTTACTTTCAAGCCAGATGCAGTCTTTTTTTTTTTACAGTTTCCCATTGTTCCTCAGATTGAGCAGGTTCATCATTAACTATTTTAGAATAGCGATTGTCAAAATGGCCGTATTCGTGACATACCTTGCATTTAAAGGGAATTTGTTCGTAGTCCAGTTGCTGAATGTGCGTCCATTCATCCACCTTTAGTTTGATTGCTTCTAGAAGACCCTTGCCGAGATCAACTTCAACACATATACGCGCACACGCCTGCATATTATCCTTGGGCTCACTCCGATCAATGTATTTTACAACAGCATTTCCGATGGCTCGAACCGAGTCATCTCCCCAACAGTGGAGCGGGAGATGCGGAAGTCGAACCCAGACTGAGACTGCATTAGGGACATCCAGCTCAGGATCGAAGTCTGGAGTCCATTTTTTCATATACAAGCCACAAGAGTCCATGAAATATGGGCCATTTCTCAAGATTAAGTCCTTGTCTGCTCTAGATTCGAAATGGAAAGTATAATAACCTTTTCCACAAAAACGAATGGAGATTTTACCATTTACTTTGTCTGCCCAGTTTATTTCGATCCATCGTTGAATTTTTTTTGGAGAAGGCCATAGGCCAGTGAACTGACCGATGAGCCCCCGTTCAGCTAAAGAGAGTGCAGCCATTCGAGGAAGTGTAGGAGGGATATCGACCTCTTGCAACCCATCTAACTTCTTAACAAACTTGGACAGCGCATGGCGAGTTCTTTGGGGCTGTAAGGATTTGACCAATGCAGAAAACGCATCTGCTGCAGTCTGTTCGATAAAGTCCTCCGTAGCAGTGTTCGGAGAGGCCATGACAGGCCAGAGGCCTCGCGCAAGAGGGATAACCAGCAGTCAGCTGCTAGGTTAAGGAAACGCGCAGGTTGCGTGAGAATTCTCGAAAGCCTATGTTAAAAGATATGACAACTTCCAAAGAACTGGAAGACCTGTGGTATCAGATTAAATGCCATTAAAGCCACAAGTAATTTTTGAGCATTGGAAAAGGTATGAATTCACCATGCATTTCTTTATCTTTTTCCTTTGAATATAACTCTTTTTATTCTAGAAATATGATATATTGAAGGATTATGATAGAATTGCAAAGATTAATGTTTATTGTGAAAATTGGCTAAAAATTGTCTTTTATTCTCAACAAGAAAAAAATAAAGGGGGAAACCACCATTCGAAAGGCAAAGCTAAAGCAAGAGTAACTGCTGTTCCTCTAGCAAAGGGCCGTATCCAGACAAGAAGGATGAAATCAGAACGCATAGCTAAAGTAAGGTAGGGAACAGCACGGCTACAACCTAAGAAGACCAAGCATTAGCTAAAAGCAGAAAAAGGAGCGAATCCCTCAGGATCTTTCGATCCTGAGGGATCGCTGTTCAAAGTATATCGTTGTTTCTTGTATTGTTCGCCAAAATGTTATAAAAGGAAGTGCTTGTAGAAATCGGGAACAGAACGATTATTATTGAAACTCCTTTTGTAACTCTGTAATTTCTCAGTGACTCTTGTGATCAGAGAGCGACTGTTGTAAACGTTATTATTCTTGATTAATACATGATCTAGTTGCTGTTCCATTTCTTGACTCTGGAGTAGCCCAGCGGTGTTTCACTAGTGGCTAAGGGCCTGAACCAGGTGGATCCATTTGTTGTTTGTATTATTATCTTTCAATTATTGTTGCGTGACGGTTTTCATTTGTTTTCATTACAGGTTTCAAGTTTAATAGTTTACTGCTTAATTGCTTCATAATATTGGTGTGTTACATTGGTGAATTGCGTTGCCATTTCTTTCTAATTTAACAAGAATCTTAGTCCTCGTATTACTCATATTGTTATGTTTTAACAGAGCTTCGCTGTTCAGCAGTTGCTGTTCTATTCCAATTGCTGCTCCGTTCCGATTGATGATTGCTGTTCAATAGAATTTGCTACTCAATTCCATTAGTTAGAGATTGCTGTTTAATTTCATTAGATAGGATTTGCTATTCAATTTTCTTAGATAAAGTTTGATGTTCATTTCTATTGCTGTTCAATTCCATATTTGCTGTTCATTTCAGTTAATTAGTTTACAGTCTATTTCATTCCTGTAAAGAGTTGGTTTTGCTTTTGAGAACTTGCCTAGTTTACTTTCATTAGCAACATTAGTGATTTAGTTCAATTTCTATTTCCATTTAATTGTTTTAATGCGAGATCATCAACTGTAAAGGACATATGGTTATTGCTACCTTCGTTCTCAGATTGATTATCTTGTTTTCATTTGATTTCAATTACATCAGTTGCTAAAGGAAAGAGTTATCATTACTGCATCCTTGACTGATGATTTCTGGGTGAATGATTTGATTTCAGAGCGTTCAAGTTCATGTCATTGTAGTTAGATTTCATTTCCAAGCATCCATTTACTCTTGTATTTACAACACTGTACTATATATTGCAAGGCATTACTCTTAGATTGAATTTCAACCTCAGACTGAGTACACTCTTGAAACAAAAATTCGCACCTGGATTGATGATTAATTTAGGATAAATAGGCGTTACAAAGACACCTTTTATACCTCAACATTTTGGCGCCATTGCCGGGGAGAGTGTATGCCATTTAGAAAGAGTGATGCATATTTGATTTTTTTCTGCTAGGGAAGAATTGGGTATTAAAAATGGAAGGTAAGAACTTGCGTACCGAGCAAGGAACATACTTGTTCATCAGCCCACTTCACAGCAGAATTGAGTAAAATTTCTAGGAAGGAATGAATGCTTCTGTTTTTTGAATGAATAGAAAATCTAAATAGAACAAAATTCCTCCTAAACCCAAAAAACCTAAGGGACCGGTGACCCTTTGGCGAACAACTTTCATCGACGAAATCCTAAAGAAAGCCGAATCTCAGCCATCAGTAGGACCTAGAAAAGTTACTTCTAGACAACCTTCTAGTTCCCTTCAGGGCATAGAGTCACCATCTGTAGCCTTTGCTGAAGACCTAGATGCATTTCTGTTTGTATTCGATGTATTATGTAGAGGGTATGACTATACCACCGATCCCAAAAAATTAAAATTATTTCCTTCCACATTAAAAGGAGCAGCTCTACGATGGTTTATGGGGTTAGGTGGAGGTGTTATAAATGACTGGGATTAGATGAAAGCTATGTTTCTAAAGAAATATCAGGATTATTGTAGGTCTAGGGAATTAAAAGAAGAAATATTTCAGATGACAGAAAAACCTATGAAACACTTGAGGAATATGTAGAACGCTTTCAATACAACCTCCAAAGATCACCCTATGCATCTTTACCCTTACCTGATAATGTGTTAAAAACTACATTACTTAAAGGGATGAAGGAACAATGGGTTGAAACATTAAATATTATGGGAAAAGGTGACATATATTAGGAAAGTTTTGCTGACATTATTGATTTATGTATCAGGAGTTCGAGAGGCAGTGCAAGGCTAAAATCAACAGAACGTGACACGATCACAAGGGATAGTAAGACCTCCGGTGGAGGTATAACCCGCGCAGAGATTGGAAATCTACTAGAAGATTTTAAAACTGATATTCTAGGGACTTTGATAACACAATTCGACATCATGCAAGCTAAACAAAAGCAAGTAGAAGCATAACAAAATTTGGCAATATTCTGCCCTAAATGCAGAAAGAAACACAACCATAAAGAGTTCCTGTTGGATGTAGTCAAAGTCTGTGCCATCTGAACAAAAGATCACTCCACAGAAGGTTTCCCCTCACTCCCTGGATTGAAAGCAGTCTACAAAGAGGCAGAAGAAGAATCAGAAATGGTATGCCTACTCAATCAGCGCCGACAATGGCAGCCACGACAAACAGGTATGCCAATTGATCCATCCTCTTCTTTTCAGTCTCCTCAGTACAGTGCTCATCAATATAATGGAATGTGGAAAAATCAACCACCCTTCCCCAATTGGTCACAACATCCATTTCCTACATCACCATGGCCAAATCAAAAAAATCGAACCAATTGGCCAAACTTTCCTTACTGTCCACCATTTTGGAAAAATAATAATTATCCAACACAATGGTCCCCCTCCACTTAGCAGAGTCAGACCTGGCAGTCGAACAGGAAAATACCTACGAGTCAGCCAGCTGGAATGATCCCTCTCCCTCAACCTACACTGCCAGCACCTTATACATTGCCACAAAATCCCCAGACCAACTTAAGACCGCAACTCCCAGCCCAACCCAACCCAAATCCTAATAATAGGCCAGTTCAGTCTGTTCAAATTATGGAACCACCAGAACTAGAAACTGAATTAAGGGAGTGCAACGACCTTCGACTAAGGTCTAGACGCATAATAGAATCATAGGGAGACAAAAATGTTCAAGTTGAAAATTTGTTACCTTCAGAACAAACACTCCAAAAGGAGAATGTGGCTGTAGAGAAAACTGATGAACAAGCAACCACCTCTTCTCCGCCATTCCCAGAACGATTAATCATACCTCGTCCAATAGAACATCCTGATTTTGATCTTCTGGGAGAACTGAAAAATTTGAGTATAAAAATCCCACTCCTCCAAGATATCCAAGACATTCCCATTTATGCAAAAACCATCAAAGAACTATGTATAAAAAATCCAAAGAGGAGAACAACAACTAACCCAACTATCCAAGTAGTTGGCACTCTATCTGACTTATTATCAGGAATGGAAGCACCTGTAAAGTATGAGGACGTAGGAAATCCTATAGCGATGGTGCAAATCAATGGACAATCATTTCCAAATGCCTTAGTTGATTTGGGAGCTGCAATTAATATCCTAACAATCACCACTTATCAAAAACTTGGCATTACATCATTAGATCCAACAACAACCTTATTGGAATTGGCTGATCGATCGATAGTCAAGCTAGAAGGCACACTACATGATGTAATGGTATCTATAGACTCCTGGGAGTACCCTGCTGACTTCCTGATTATTAACCCCAAAAACCGGCTAGATGGACACCCGTTGATCCTAGGTAGACCTTGGTTGGCAACTGTCGATGCTTACATTGGCTGTCGACAAGGGAACATGACTATAACTAGAGGGAACTATGTCAAGAATTTAGCTTTATATCCCCCAGCCCAACCAAGCCTATCAATAATAAAAACAAGGAAACAACATCTATCATACCTCATGGAAAACATTAGATCACCATTAACTATAGAAGATGCCCTCGATTTTAAAGACCAAACAGAGGATGACATTATTAACAATTTCATAAATAAACCAAAAATCAGATCCCATTTGCAATGTCACATGATTAAGGAAAAATTTGATAATGAAGAATAAGAAGATCCCCTGAAAGACATTCATGATCAATCAATACCCACCACTTCTGTTTACAATAGCAAAATTATAGAAATTGAGCCAGGAAAAACCCTAAACATTAACAAAAGCTTGATTGCTGAACAAGAAAAGAAGATGATCCAACTACAAAAAAAAATATAAGGGAGCTTTTGCATGGGATTATCCAGAAATGAAGGGAATTGACCCTCAGTTATGTACACACCACATTTATACAGAAAAAGATGCTAGACCCATTCGCCAACCCCAACGAAGTTTAAACCCTCATCTTAAAGATATTGTGAAAGCTGAATTACAAAAACTGTTGGATGTCAACTTTATTTATCTAATATCTGATAGCAAGTGGGTCTCTCCATTAGTAGTGGTGCCAAAGAAGAATGGAAAGTGGAGAATATGTGTATACTACAGAGAACTAAACAAAGCAACCTAGAAAGATCACTTTCCCCTTCCTTTCATTAACCAAGTATTAGATACACTAGCAGGAAAGAAATTCTTTTCTTTCCTAGATGGCTTTAGTGGATACAATCAAATTCAGGTTGCCCCTGAAGACCAAGACAAAACTAATTTTACCTGTCCTTGGGGGACATTTGCTTACAGAGTTTTACCCTTTTTCCTATGTAATGAACCTGCTACATTTCAGAGGGCCATTCTCAGCATCTTTTCAGATTTAATAAATGAAGGGCTCGAAGTATATATGGAGATGATTTTGAGCCAGCATTAGAAACTTTGGAAAAGGTGTTATAAAGATGTATTGACACTAGGCTCTGCTTAAGCCATGAAAAGTTTCACATGATGATGACCGAGGGACTCATCTTAGGTCATTATATCTCAACAGCTGGAATACAGGAAGATACAGCTAAAATTCAGATAATTTTGTTAATACCTACTCCTACCACACAAATAGAGGTACGTAGCTTTCTCAGATTTTCTGGTTATTATAGAAGATTTATAGAGCATTATTCTCGAGTAGCTGCACCTTTATATGCATTAACAGGGAATGTTGATTTTATTTGGACAGATAAATGCGACCATGCTTTTGAGGATCTGAAAAATCTTGTATCAATAGCCCCAGTGCTAAGGGGCCCAAATTGGGATTTTCCATTTAAAATTTCATCTAATGCCTCAGACACAAATATTGGAGCAGTCCTTGGGCAGGAAGAGGATAAAAAACCATATGCAATTTATTATATTAGCAAAAATCTATCTCCAGCTGAATTAAACTATACTGTGATTGAGAAAGAATATTTAGCTGTAATACATGCTGTAAATAAATTTAGACATTATATAACTGGGTATCCTATATTTTTATATACAGATCACTCTTCCATAAAATTTTTAGCAAATAAACTTGTTACAAATGGTAGAGTAACAAGATGGTTGATTCTATTGCAGGAGTTTGATATCACAATAAAGGATCGACCTGGAAAGGAGAACCCTGTAGCTGATTTTCTTTCATGAATTCCAAAACCAACAGATGCAGTAGCAGTCGAGGATCACTTCCCGGATGAAAATTTGTTTGCTGTTACTGCTAGAACCCCATGGTGGGTTGATGTTGCAAATTATTTAGTAGAAGGTAAATTACCTAAGCATCTAACGCCTAATGAACGAAAACATATAGTACAACGTAGTACCCAATTCTCTTGGATTGGGGGCTACCTGTTTCATATAGGAGTAGATATGCACATCAGGAGATGCGTCCGAGAAGATGAAATATTTGATATTCTTAAAGCATGCCACGACGGGCCGTGTGGCAGACATTTTGTAGATCGCAGGACTGGTTACAAGGTTTTACAAACAGGCTATTAATGGCCTACAATTTTTAAAGATGCTAAAAAGTTTGTACAAGCCTGCGATAGTTGCCAAAGGGTGGGTCGCCCTGGACAGTCCGACGAAATGCCTTTGAATCCACAGCTAATAATCGAGCCATTTGAACGCTAGGCGCTCGAATTTGTTGGTCCTATTAACCCACCATCAAATCAGAAAACATACATACTAGTTGCAACAGAGTATGTTACGAAATGGGTTGAAGCAGAGGCACTTTCAAGAGCTACAAAGGACTCTATAATACAGTTCCTTTTCCAAATATTTGTGCGATACGGCCTCCCAAGGGACGTAATTACAGATGGAGGACCGCAATTTGTAGGTAACAAAATCGTTGCAACATTAGAAAATTACCACATCCAGCACAAAATCACAACTCCATATCATCCACAGGAAAATGGCCAGGTAGAGAGCATGAATAAAGTGATAGAAGCTATACTTACAAAAATAGTTGCATCACATAGATATGACTGGGCTTATAGATTGCCGGAAGCCTTGTGGGCATACCAAACAACATGGATAAATACCACTGGGTATTCACCATATCAATTGGTATTTAGAAAAGAACCCATCTTTCCAATAGAATTTGAAATTCAGACATTAAGAACAACTTAGGAGGTGGGTTTAGACTGAAATGAAGCCCAGGTCAAAAGATTACAGCCATTCAATGAGTTACATGAAATAAGGGTCTCCGCTCTTCAACACACTACATTAATTCAACAGCAGAGAGAAAAATGGCATGACACCCTCATTAAAGAGAAAATATTCCACGAAGGAGATTGGGCACTCCTATATGACTCCAGGTTTCGGGATTTTCCAGGAAAACTCCAGACACAATGGCTTGGACCCTATGAGATACAAAAAGTGCATGATAATGGCACCATCACATTAACTACCATTGATGGATCTGGACATTCTTTCAAAGAAAATGGTCATCGAGTACGACTTTACCATAAACTGCTTAATCGAGAATCCTTTTACCAACAATCACGGGAAGATTCTAACATGTAGATTCTTGCTGAGGGAGATAACTCCTCCTCAACACCCATGCATTGAATGATTCCTTTGATTTGAAACCTGTACATAAGCTTTTCTTTTTTACTTTTCTTGTTTTTTTTGTACATATTTTATTTCTCAAGCTGTTCCTTTTAAGGAACAACAACAGTTCCTCTTAAGAAACAACCGTTTGTGTGTTTCTTTTTGCTGTTCCTTTAAAAAGGAACAACAGTTTTGCCGTGTGTTTTTGCTGTTCCTTTCCAAAGTAACAACAGTTTTGCTGTTATTTTCCAAATAAACAACAGTTTTTTCTGTGTGTTTTTGCTGTTCTTAAAAAGGAACAACAATTTTTGCCGTATTTTTTTGCTGTTCCTTTAAAAAGGAACAACAGTTTTTGCCGTGTGTTTCTACTGTTCCTTTCCAAAGGAACAACAATTTTTGCTACTCCTTTAGAAAGGAACAAAATTTTATGTCGTGTGTTTTTGTTGTTCCTTTCCAAAGGAACAACAATTTTTCCGCTATTTTTTGCTATTCCTTTCCAAAGGAACAAAATTTTTCCCGCTTGTTTTTGCTGTTCCTTTCCAGAGGAACAACATTTTTCACAAATTGTTTTTGCTGTTCCTTTCCAAAGGAACAACACTTTTCGCAGATTGTTTTTGCTATTCCTTTCAAAAGGAACAACATTTTTTGCAGATTGTTTTTTCTGTTCCATTTAAGGAACAACACTTTTTGAGTGCATTTTTCTTGTTTTAGAACAACATTTTGAGGATTCTTGAGAACTCTTCATGACTCTTTTAAAGGATATAATGTTCCCATTTTAGCACATGGCTAAATGGAACATTAAAATTTTGATTTTATCATATTGTAGCTAAATAAATGGGTAAGGAGGCCCATGGTTATGAAAAACATCAATAAAATCCCTCACATTATGAAAGAGGAGCATCATTGGAGCTTGTTTGCACACCCCATGTGTAAAAAGGTTTAATTACAAAGAGGGCTAGGTCATGTTGACCAAGTCAAACTGCACAATAGATGGAGGTGTGGCTTGCTTGGGAAGCCTATGAAATTGCATGAGGAGGAGGAAACCCTAATATGTGGGGTCCATGGCTAAGGAGCCTTCATTTTCATATAAGGAGGGGAAAGGAACCATTTTGAGCTAGCTTGGATATTTTGAATTGTTTTCTTTCTACAGTTGCACAACAGTGATAGCTGTGCTATTCAGCACAAGGGATTTCTTGTTCAAGAATTCCCTCCCTTCTTGAGAAGCTCTTGAAGGTTTGATCTTCATCTTCTCCACATCTTGGCTCAAGGCCAAAGCTATTCCTTTCAGTGTAGTGATTCTTGCAGCAAGGGCCATTGTGGTTCTAGGGTTGCAGTGGAGGTTCTCACACCATCATTCCAGAGCTCAAATTTCAGAGATGAAATATTTTATGCATCCAGGAGATCAATAGGAGAGTTATCAACTCCATTTCTCATATCTTGGCAAGAGGCCAATATCTTCCCATCATCTACAACGCAGTTCCTCTCCTTGACTGCGCAGTTCTTGAGTGAAATTGCAGTGAGGGGTTGCACTGGCATTTTGGAGGGTGAGATATTTGGTGAAAGGATCAACCTTTCACTCTAGATTTCCATTGGAGGAGGTATATACATTTTATGCAGCATTATTCAACCATCTCCTTCATGTTCTCATTTTAGAGTTGCAGCTGCTCCAGCAACTCCGGCATTTCAACAGATTTTCCATTTTGTATGTATTGTAGCCAATCCCTTTAGGGATTGTTTATTATAGTTTCCAGGGGTTGAGATTCATCTTCCCCTTCTTTATTTGAGCTTCATACTGCTATATCAATTGTATCATTATTTTGCAGTAGTATTCCTTCATAGACTGCGCAGTCATAGTTGGGCATAATATATGGAGCAATGTATTTCATGTTCATTGTACTTGTGTCTATGCTTCAGCTTGAGTGATCATTTCCTCAAGATCTTGTACACATTTCTGCTACCATATTATCAATGAGAATACTCTGAGGGTTTATTGCATTTTTTGAAGTTGATGCATTCACTGCTATTTTCCATGCTCAAGTTTATGTATTTCTGTAGCTCATCCTTTTGAGCAAGATATTCCCGAGGAAGAAATATCTGCATAGCTATAGGCAGAGCCTGAGAAAGGGCCAGATAGCCTCCAGTTCTCATCCTCTCTTTAGAGGTGACATAACTTGTAAAATCCCTCTCAGTCCATCTCTGACATAACCTTGTTCATATTTCTGACAAAGGAGTTCTTTAGTGGTGTAAAAGCTGCTGATTTCCATTTTGGAACATTACAGTGGTATCAGAGCATCGAACTGGCACAACCCGTGAAGTTCGAATTTCAGAAGCAGAGAGCCCAAGGATGAAGAATATGAGATTTCTCTCATCTATTTTCAGATCTAGAGGAGACCTCTCCAAGGAGGTCAGGAAGATTGAAGGAGGAGAAGAGGAAGGACCATGCACTTCCTATTCTCACAGAGAAGCAGAGCAGGAGCATGGAAGACACTTGGAATTCAGGATTATAAGTGAGTATCTAGCTGAATACCGAGCAAACCCTAGAGTCTCCCAAGAGACTTTATCTTTTCCACAGTTTATTCAGCAGAAAGAAGAAGGAAGAACCCACAGCCACGGGATGATGAGAGGCAATAGATTTCTATTGTCCACATTTGATGGATCACTCACATGTGCAGCAGAGGTTTGGGCAAAGACGCTAGAGGCATTTTTCCTGCTACATCCTGTAGTAGACAAAGAGGTAGTAGAAGTTGCAGCGCTGGACTTTGAAGGTGAAGAAAGGAGTTGGTGGATCATCCATTTGAGCCATACAAGGGTTTCTACTCTTGTTGATTTTTCTCAAAGATTGATCAACATATTTGGTAAAAAGAGGGAGGAGCCCTCACCACCATTTGATGAGGCATGTAACAACATTGTTGAGACCATGGAGGAGCAGCCTTCATCTTCAATAGTTTGGGAGGCCAATACTCATGAGCAAACAACACTTGCAACCTTGCAAGGAGCTTCCAAGTTTCACCAAGGTATGATTGGAGATCCATTTCTTGTCATTTCAGCAAACACCTTGGATGGGTCTACATCATTGCATGTAGGTGACTTAGAGCAGCAGAATAATACTGTGATGTACAAGAGCAGTGATGCAAAGGAGATCTCACAGAGAGATTTCAATGGAGGTGCACTCCCACACTTTTTGGAGTGCAAGGTTCTTCAATTGGAGGAGGGGTTTTCCTTCTCACAGGAACAAATAGGAGATTGGGGACATCTTCAGATGGACAACTTCTCTAATGATTGTGGTGGACATTCCTTGTGCCACACATATCATGATGGGAGGTTTTTTCTTACCAACTATTTGGATCCACATAGGGTCAAATTGATCCTCAGGAAATCTGTATTTCAAAATCCCATGAAATGCAGAGGTTTGATTTGGGATGAGGGTAGCCCTCAAAGGAGGAGTACCAGGATGAAGGAAGGAAGGAGACATCCACACATGGCTGAGTGGATGTGGTGGAGGAGGAGCAAGGGGCTAGTGAGCCACTTGCAGATTTATGATACCGGGTAGCAAGAGGCTTGGCTGCGCTGGTTACTCTTGAAGGAGTTTGGCCATCACTTGGCATGCTCTCTTTCTAAGAGAAGGAGGAGGCAACAAGGGATTTTGTTGCTTGGGTGGTGTTGGAGAGAGAAAAGGCATATGTTCTCTCATATTATGTACAATGTTGCAGGAGTAGGAGATGGCACTATCATGGTGCAAAGGGGATACTCCTTGGCTTTTGATGATCAGGAACTGCTTCCACTTTGGGAGATATTCCATATTTGCATTAGCATTATTGAAGGGTTGCCCATTTATGTTGAGGGAGTTAAGGGCAACAATGTAGTGCTATCCAGAGACTTTCTAGTGCCTCATGCAGAGGAAGGAGGAGCTCTTGCTCCAAGGAGAAGGACTCTTGCATCCTTGCAAGGAAGTCCCCAGGATCTCATGCATGGAGATTAAGGCACACATGTGCCATTGTTGAGGAGGTGTATCACCATCGAGACACAAGGAGGAAATAGGAGAAGACCCAACATCTTGAGATGAGGAGTACACATCCCTACTCATTGTTGGAGGATGATGCACCTAAGAGGGTGATTGGATTGCACAGTGCAAGCATGGACATACTTGTTCATCCATATATGCAGTCACCCCTTGAGGATGATGTCTCACTGCATGGAGACATTCTGCCAGGAAGACCACTAGATCACCAGCTGATGGGAGATGCTTCACATGTTGGAGCACCACTCATTGTTTTCAGAGGAGTGGAGACCTTGGGAGACAACTTCACAACGCTGAGAGTCTTGGGTAGACTCAAGGAGGAGGGGGCCATTCCCTCAATATCATTTCCACCCACTCTCATTTCAGATTCTGCGCTGTGGCAGAAGCAGCAGGGGAAGGTTAGCAGCCTTCCAATTTGCATCTTTGGCATGAGGAATGTCAAAGGAGGAGATGACCATATGACAGATGCCCTTCATGAGGAATCATCAACGCTGTCACTATGGAGGATGGATCCATGTCGGAGCTTCAGATTGTTGGTGGAGTATTCCCAGGATCATATTGCTTGCATGATATTGACAGATCAACATATGAGGAGATGCATAGATCATGTGCAGATGGAGGAGTCAACACAACCACCTCTTTTCTCTTTGAGGATGAGGGGAGACTCATTTTTGAGCCACTCCATTTGCATGAGCAGAACTTATGTTTATGGAATTGTCTATTTTCATGATGATTTATATATTCATCCCTTAACCATATATGTACATGATGTTGCTCCAAGGAGGGGCATTCTTCTTTCTGGACCCCATGGTCTACTTGAGGCCATGACCACTATTGGTGACCACTCCCTAGGAGGACTTGGGGAGGAAATGTATTTTGGAGGACCTACTCACCTTGCACCGTATATCATTCACTTCCTCCATACATTTGAGGAGAGTGGGACAACAAGCAAGTGGTTGAGAGGCCACACCTTTTGTCATACTCTTATGCAGTTAAGGGTAAAACTGCATTGGTTACAGTTGAGGGACCATTGTATTTGTCCCTTACTACATATGACAGCAAGCATGGTTTTCATTTTGGTTCATTATAATGTTGATGTCTTTGTGTTTGTTGAGAGCATGATGGGGGGAATGGCACATTGGTTGGATGTGTCCCTTGGGGGAGAAATATTCCACATTATTTGCATTGCATGTTCTAATGGGAGCATGAGAGGACATGTGGCCACTACAGTAACACACTTGTTTCCATTTGAGGTGAGCCATATAATTGATTGGATGCCATATGGTGGTGACTACCAACTCATCACATATGAGATTATTTGGGACAACATGTTTTATAACGCTGGAGAAGAGATCCTTGGAGTTCTAGTCTTCATTTTGCTACTTGAGGGAAACATTGTTGCAGCCCAATATTAGCATATACTCTGCGCTTATCTCAAGTGGAGAGGAGGACAGTGTGGGGTAGGCCCTTTTGCCTACCAGGATCAGATTTTTAGCCCACCTATATTGCAAGAGCCAAAGGTGGAAGATGATTGTCAGGAGTTGCCATGTTGGGAGGTAACTCAATTTTTATGGATCATTGATTGGGGGATGGAGGATCTACATTGGGGAGGTGTTCCTCAACATATTTCAGACTCCATGCCTTGAGTGGAGGTTTTTCCAGTTCTATCCTTGCAGTTGCTTGAGGACAAGCAACATTTGGGAGGGGAGGATTATAATGTTCCCATTTTAGCACATGGCTAAATAAATGGGTAAGGAGGCCCATGGTTATGAAAAACATCAATAAAATCCCTCACATTATGAAAGAGGAGCATCATTGGAGCTTGTTTGTACACACCATGTGTGAAAAGGTTTAATTACAAAGAGGGCTAGGTCATGTTGACCAAGTCAAACTGCACAATAGATGGAGGTGTGGCTTGCTTGGGAAGCCTACGAAATTGCATGAGGATGAGGAAACCCTAATATGTGCGGTCCATGGCTAAGGAGCCTTCATTGGCATAAAAGGAGGCGAAATCAACCATTTTGAGCTAGCTTGGATATTTCGAATTGTTTGCTTTCTACAGTTGCACAACTGTGATAGCTGTGCTGTTCAACACAAGGGATTTCTTGTTCAAGAATTCCCTCCCTTCTTGAGAATATCTTGAAGGTTTGATCTTCATCTTCTCCACATCTTGGCTCAAGGCCAAAGCTATTCCTTTCAGTGCAGTGATTCTTGCAGCAAGAGCCATTATGTTGTTGGGGTTGCAGTGGAGGTTCTCACACCATCATTCCGGAGCTCAGATTTCAGAGGCGGAAGCTTTTATGCATCCGGGAGATCAATTGGGGAGATATCAGCTCCATTTCTCATATCTTGGCAGGAGGCCAATCTCTTCCCATCATTTACAATGCATTTCCTCTCCTTGACTGTGTAGTTCTTGAGTGCAATTGCAGTGAGTGGTTGCACCAACATTTTGGAGGGTGATATCTTTGGTGAAAGGATCAACATTTCACTCTAGATTTCCATTGGATGAGGTATATACATTTTATGTAGCATTATTCAAACATCTCCTTCATGTTCTTATTTTAGAGTTGCAGCTACTCCAGCAACTCCGGCATTTTAGCAGATTTTCCATTTTGTATGTATTGTAGCCAATCCCTTTAGGATTGTTTATTATAGTTTCCAGGGGTTGAGATTCATCTTCCACTTCTTTATTTGAGCTTAATAATGCTATATCTTCATTGTATCATTATTTTGCAGCAGTCCTCCTTCATAGACTGCGCAGTCATAGTTGGGCATAATATATGTAGCAGTGTATTTCATGTTCATTGTACTTGTGTCTATGCTTCAGCTTGAGTGATAATTTCCTCAAGATCTTGTACACATTTCTGCTACCATATTATCAATGAGAATACTATGAGGGTTTATTGCATTTTCTGAAGTTTATGCATTCACTGCTATTTTCCATGCTCAAGTTTATGTATTGTTGTAGCTCATCCTTTTGAGCAAGATCTTCCCGAGGAAGAAATATCTGCATAGCTATAGGCAGAGCCTGAGAAAGGGCCAGATAGCCTCCGGTTCTCATCCTCTCTTTAGAGGTGACATAACTGGTAAAAGCCCTCTCAGTCCATCTCTGATATAGCCTTGTTCATATTTCCGACAAAGGAGTTCTTTAGTGGTGTAAAAGCTGCTGATTTCCATTTCGAAACATTACAAAGGAAAACATACAATTTATGCAAAGACACAAAAATTAGAGGTTACTGGAATCAACAAATCAAGAGAAATTGTCATTTTTAAGAAATTGTTTTGTAGTGATAAGAAAAAAGGAAAGGACACAACCATCTATATCACTTTGCTGTCTTTACTTTCACTAAAATTAATATGATCGATTATCTTTATCATGTTGGTTCTTCCCTGAATCTTCATAACTCTCTTTGATTTTTATTTATTGAATAAGAATAAGGGAATATTTTCTCTATTGATATGTTCAGACTTCTTCCACCATCCCTAATCTTAAGGAGTGTTGAGCCATCCTCTATATATAAGCAGGGAAGTGCAATTAGAAAAGAAAGAAAAGAAAAATCTATATATGATTATTAACAATACTATCATATGGCAGATGGAGGATATGGGGTCTCATCAAGAGCTAGCCTACCATGATCATAAGGAAGCAGTGAAGTGGCATTCCCATTATGGCCACCACACCAGGGATATGATCCAATGGATAGCTCAGAAAAAATAAAAAGTCCTTGGAATAGGAGGTCTCATCATGAGCCGGCCTGCCCACCTTTCACTCCTTCCTGGTGAATGGCATGGTGATTCATTTGGTTCCCAAGCCAACACAGTGGCCTCCATCATGAAATCACACAACACTTCCCTAAGCATAAATAAAGGATAATGGTTCCAAGGGTGAAAAAGAAACTTTGTCAATGTTATAGACACTTGTGGGCAACAAAGCTCTGCTGATGGCATTGGAGTCATACTTTTCACAAATCAATAGTAATGTTAAACCCTTTTCTTATATCTTTATCTAATATCAAATGAGAGTATGATCCTAAACCCTTTGTTCAGAACCTATTATGCATGAAAGTTATTTATAAATTGATCATAATAGTTTATGTGGATAATGACCGCATAAGTACTTTTTACATCAGCTGTCCTTTTCCCTTATGTTCGAAATCATTGCATAACATTTCCCTATCTATTCACAATTTAATAATATGCATCGATTTCAGTAATGTGATAATTTGTTGATCATATCATAAGTATGTATGCCTTTCAATGCTGTACAATTGCTGTGCAGTACACTGCTCTTATATTCGACGGTCGAGGACGACCTATTATCTTTCAGGGGGGGTGCGGATGCCTTTTAATGCCTGCATGCGAGTCGAATCCCTATGTTTATCAAATTCTTGGAAACATCAAGAGTTTAAGGGTATTGTGCTGATATACACAAGGTGCTGTTCCATTAAATTTTTGTGTATTTGCGAAGAATTAACAAGGTGTAGACAGAATGGGAGGACGAGAAATACGTAGTGAGCCACAGTTGCTAGCAGTTTCCAATGCTACATGGGAAATTATGGAGAGAGTAGGATGGATTACCTACCTCACACGACTGCAGCAACCGCATGAAACGGTAGCCATTGAATTTTTGCAGGACTTGCCGGAAGGCTATTCCATGGTTAGAGGTAGGCACATAGCAGTAACAGACGCAATAATCACCGAGGTATATGGTCTGCCAGCGGAAGGAACCATAAAAAAGTGAAACTTCAAGAAGCCATGAATATTTTTCGGGACGAAGGGCAGAGCTTGGTCGTCAAAGGGAAAGGAGTTTAGCCAGCAACTTTGGGAGAACCATGGACAAAACTGGCAAAATTAGTACAGAGCTACATCACATGCGATGGAAGAAAGGATGTGGTAAGACCACGCCACCTTAAGTTATTAGCAGTATTAAAACAAAAATGTGCTGTAAACTTGCCTGCATACTTAAATCTCTTATTGCATGACGCTGCCCGGAGCATAAGAAAATCCCATCATATAGCGACAGTGGTAAGCCACCATTGTTTAATCAGATTGATAGTGAGTTACAGTCTTGCCCAGTAGCAGACTAGTTGGGAATAATTGATATTCTCAATTGACGGAGGAATATCTCTACCTGCCCCAAAACGTAAAAGAGTTACTAGCACAACAACAAAACCTTTAAAGCGCAGACAATACTCCTGGATTAGGAGAAGTAGGGGAATGATAGGATGTCTTCAGGGTAGCAGCAGCCAACCCTTATAATTTCCCAGTTCGAAAGATGAACAACCCCTGCAACTCAAAGAAGGAAGTCATCACACTGGTGAAGAAGAAGAAAGTCACCACACTAGTGGAGAAGAAGGAAGTCATCACACTGGTGAAGAAGAAAGAAGTCACCACATCGGTGAAGAGGAAGAAATTAATCACACCAGTGAAGATGAAGGAGAGGAAGCAAAACCTCTCGAAACCGCCATTGCAAGTCCACCACAGAGTCCATTACAGGAAGACCAATTGGCCCAAATTTTTGCCAATATGACTGAATACATACAACCTCATAGTCCACTTAATCTCAAAATTGAGATAGACCAATTGCAGGAACAAGCTGTTACCGACAAAGAAACGGCCGAGGAAATGCCTGATAAAGTGGAAAAATAAAACCCTCAGGGAATAGCAGAACCAACTAGGGTTACTTCCCTCAAGGAATGTGGCTAGGAGAATGCGAACACTGAAGAAGTGTTCCAAACATCAAGCGAAGACACGTACGTTGAAGAAAAAACCCTAAATGAGCAATTAAGTACAGAGAAGGGAACAACCGTTCCTCCCAAGAGGAAAAATAAAATAAACGAACTTGAGAAGCTACGGAGGGAATGAAAAAGGCTCCAAAAACTAGTGGAACGACTCAGACAGAGGATTAGGGTTCTAAAAATGGAGAAAGCCCCTAAACGAACCCCAAAAATGAGGAACGTAGCCATCAAAGAAAAGTCCCAGAATGCAGAGACCATGGAGACCCAAGCCAAGCCTAATCAAGAAGACAAGGAACAACAGGCAGCTATTCCAGATGCAGCTGCTCCAATCGAAAGTGCACAGGGCTGCAGTAAAATTTTTTTGTTAATAGACCCTACTATAGAAAAACTCCAAGAGGAGCTCGCACAGGCTCAACAGGCTAGAGAAAATCTTGAAGAGGAGACCGTTCCTAAAATAAAATACCAAGAGTTACAACAACAATTAAGGAACATCCATGCATCAGAGGCTGAAGCCTAGGATAATTTTTGGAAGGTAGAAGAGAAATTTGAATAGGTAAGGAATAGATTAAAAATGGTCCGGAATCAAATGGATACTCTCTACTCCTTATACACAGATGTTCTAGCATGTAGGTGCCCTGCCAAAAATTATGCTTTGTTTTTATTAGAAAGATATTTATAGTTAAAAATTAAAGCTGTTAGGGCAGGAAAACCTATAGAATTAAACACTGTATATGATTTTATAAGTTGCTGCAAACTATATGGAGTAAAAGTCCAGCGTCTGATCTGTGAGTTCTATTTGCACAATTTCATATTGAAGGATGAAATCGAGATAAATCCTAGTCCTTTTTTGGGTGATATCCAATATCAAGCATTTTTTTCATTTGCTCTCAACCAGTTGAAATGGCTAAAGGCCTATAATAATTTTCAGAGGCAAGAAAATGGGTTAGACCTTTGGGTTAGGGATGAACCGAGACACCCATTACAACTATGGGCTAGGCAGAAGAGTCTAATGACAAAGGAGGGTGTGATCCATACATTGGGACCCATCCACAAAGAAATTGTCTTGGATGAGACAGAATATTTTCTATCTATTAGAGACCAGGCCTATGTAGCAGCTAAAGTCCGATGGATTATTTCCAATCGAAATATTCAAGACAAAGAGCCATTTAATTATAGAAATTTTGGATTATCTGCTGACCGCCTGGTTCTCTATAGTAACCTCATCTTGAGGGAAGCCCCATACTGGCTAGGTTGTAGGTTTCAAAGTCCCATTATATAGTATCCTGCAACAGACTATAAAGCCAAATATGAATTACCTAAAGGACAGATAGGGCACATATTTGAAGCTTTAGCTGCAAATCATGGTTTTAGAACTCTTAATGAAAAATCCTCTCCAGCCTATTCTCTAACTGCTTTACATGTAAACTATGGTTTTCATGAGGACATGAAAAAGGGTAAGCAGGGGGGTGTGTTGAGCATTGAAAAAGGTATGAATTCACCATGCATTTCTTTATCTATTTCCTTTGAATATAACTCTTTTTATTCTAGAAAGATGATATATTGAAGGATTATGATATAATGGCAAAGATTAATTTTTATTATGAAAATTGGCTAAAAATTGTCTTTTACTATCAACAGGAAAAAAATAAAGGGGGAAACCACCATTTGAAAGGAAAATATAAAGCAGGAGTAACTGCTGTTCCTCCAACAAAGGGCCGTATCCAGACAAGAAGGATGAAATCAGAACGCACAGCTAAAGTAAGGCAGGGAACAGCACGACTATAGCCTAAGAATACCAAGCGTTAGCTAAAAGCAGAAAAAGGAGCGAATCCCTCAGGATCTTTCGATCCTGAGGGATTGCTATTCAAATTCTATCGTTGTTTCTTGTATTGTCCGCCGAATTTTTATAAAATGCAGTGCCTGTATAAATCGGGAACAAAACGATTATTATTGAAACTCCTTTTGTAACTCTGTAATTTCTCAGTGACTCTTGTGATCAGAGAGCGACTGTTGTAAACGCTATTATTCCTGATTAATACATGATATAATTGTCGTTCCATTTATTGACTCTGGAGTAGCCCAACGATGTTTCAGTGGTGGCTAAGGGCCCGGCCCTGGTGGATCCATCCGCTATTTGTATTATTATCTTTCAATTATTGTTGCATGACGGTTTGCATTTGTTTTCATTACATCTTTTAAGTTTAATAGTTTACTACTTAATTGCTTCATAATATTGGTGTGTTACATTGGTGAATTGTGTTGCTGTTCCTTTCTAATCTAACAAGAATCTTAATCGTCATATTACTTATCTTGTTATGTTTTAACAGAGCTTCGCTGTTCAACATTTGCTGTTCTATTCCAATTGCTGCTCCGTTCCGATTGCTGATTGCTGTTCAATAGAATTTGCTACTCAATTCCATTAGTTAGGGATTGCTGTTTAATTTCATTAGATAGGATTTGATGTTCAATTTTCTTAGATAAAGTTTGCTGTTCAATTCCAGATTTTTTGTTCATTTCAATTAATTAGTTTACAGTCTATTTCATTGCTGCAAAGAGTTGGTTTTTTCTTTTGAGAACTTGCCTAGTTTACTTTCATTAGCAGCATTAGTGATTTAGTTCAATTTCCATTTCCATTTAATTGTTTTAATGCGAGATCATCAACTGTAAAGGACATCTGGTTATTTCTACTTTCGTTCTCAGATTGATTATCTTGTTTTCATTTAATTTCAATTACGTCAGTTGCTAAAGGAAAGAGTTACTGGGTGAATGATTGGATTTCAGAGCGTTCAATTTTATGTCATTGTAGTTATATTTCATTTCCAAGCATCCGTTTACTCTTGTATTTACAACACTATACTACATATTGAAAGGCATTACTCTTAGATTGAATTGCAGCCTCAGACTGAGTACACTCTTGAAACAAAAATTCGCACCTGGATTGATGATTAATGTAGGATAAATAGGCGTTAAAAAGACACCTTTTATATCTCAACAATACTCATAGATACATTTGATCAATGGGCTCTAGAATTTGTGGGACCAATTAACCCACCTTCAAACAAAAAGAAGTACGTTCTGGTGTGTACAGATTATGTTACAAAGTGGGTAGAAGCTGTTGGTTCTTAAGAGACAATCCCTAGGTTGTGAAAGGAATCAATGCTTAAGACATTTAAAAAGTGTGTCACAGAAAGATTTTTATCATGAGGTCTTTGTTATATCCCTTTGGAAACTAGTTTTCTAAAATCCTTAATGATCTGGAATAATAAAATATTTCACAATGCCATTGACTGCTGATATCTGAATGGAAAAGAAGAAATTTAGGGGAAACTCAAAGTAATATGCTGTAGACACATAATCTATTACTTTTAAGTTTCAGAGAGAATTCGTGGAGAGAGAGGAAACTCAAAATAATATGTTGTAAACACAGAATCCATTACTTTTAAGTTTAAGAGATAATTTTTGAAGGGAGAGGAGTTGGAGTGAAGGAGCGTGTATTAAGGCTATTTAACTCTTACTTGCAAACTTAAATAAGATACTGGCTTCTTCTTTACTTCACTTCATTCATGGAAGAAACAACATAAAATGACACAAGAAACACGAATCACCATCAACAATTGCAGGAAAATTACCGCTTCTTTCATTCACCCATCAGAAAAAGAAGTACAAAATGCAGTCTCCAAGAGGTCCATAACTTGGAACCCCTCCTCTCTCTGTCTCTCTTCCTTAAATACAAAAAAAACAGTTTGTAACTGCTCGAGCTTCTTGAAACACCTAGACTGCCTAAACTGTTAAACTACTTATTACATTGCAATCGAGGACATCATTGTAGCTTCGATCTTAACAAAAAAAATAAAATAAAACTTGAAATATAATCCTTTTGCTGAATCTGATTTGTTGCTGATGTGTTTCCTTCCGTTTCTACCGTGATATCCTAACAGTCTGCATAACGCATCTCTACCCAACTCTGCCCATAATTTTGCGTTTCTAACACTGTCATCATGTCACCTACTACTCAAATCTGCCTCTTCTGCTCATGCCCGCATCGTTTAGTCTTTGATTAATAAACTGCCGCAAATGCATACTGCTGTTTTGTAAGTAGTGTCGGGTCTTTTCTTACCCGAGTCTGCCTTGCATTTAGAATTTCCATTGTAGATGTCGTAAGATTGGACTTTAAAAGATATTCCATTACCTTTGAAAAATTGTATCACGTTCACTTCTCTGTTGCATTTCATCATCCCAACGTTCTACATTATAATATGCTTTTTCCCTCCGATGCGATTTTTACAAAGGAAAAACCCATGTACCTGGACTTAAAAACCTTTGGACTTTAGTGATAACTTCTATCGCGTCCGCTTCGTTATCGCACTTCACACTCCGGCGAATCCCATTATCTTATGATCGCTATCCCTTCTGAGCTTGCGATGTGCGATATGCAAGGGGGTCCCACGACCGAACTTTAAATACTTTAGATTCGAGCTCCGAACTATATCGCATCCTGCCTTTGTTATTGCACTTCGCACTTCGGTGAATCACATTATCTTATGATCGCTATCCTTTCTGAGCTTGTGATGTGTGATATGCGAGAGGGCCCCACAACCGGAATTTGAATACTTTAGATTCGAGCTCCGAACTATATCACATCCGGTCCTCATATCACATTTCTCATTTCGTCGATTCAACATTGTTATATTCCTCTTGAGCTTTGAGATATGCGGGTAGGTTCTCCACGAGCGATTGCGATTTACGATATGCGATCAAGCCCTCCACATGCGATTGCGATTAAGCCTTCAAACACTATTTTTCATGTATATTTGCACAACTTGACCCTGACTTGTGTGCAATGTTCTGAACGCATTAATCAGCCCGACCCTTGAACTGTTCTGCATGTGAATAAGCCTGAATTTACCCTTGCTACACATTTTTCTTCTTTTTTTCTCCTTTGGCTTAGATTACACTTCCAATGCTGCTGCTTCCCTAATTTTGGTTCGAGTGCACATGTGATGATGAATCCTCGTTGAGCTTGTGGTTATCCTTTCGAGCATGTTACAGGTCTTCTTGAAATTTTAACAACTTTTCCTCAACAACCTTGAATTGCTCAGATTCTCTCTTGACTTTTAGCTGAGTCAAATTATGCTACAATAGAAGCAAAGGCAATGGAAAGAGCAACAGAAGACACAATAGTCTCATTCCTTTTTGAGGAAATATTTGTCAGATTTTGAGTTCTGAGACGGATTGTTATAGATCAAGGAGCACAATTCACCTCCAAACTTGTCAAGGATCTTATGAAATAGTATAAATCAAACACAAAAAATATACTCCGTACCATCCCGAAACAAATGGACAAGTAGAGTCGAAAAATAAATTCCTGGAAAATATCATGACGAAAACAGTGCAAATGAACAGAAAGGATTGGTCAGAAAAGTTAAGAGATGCACACTGGGCATACAGAATTACATGGAAGAATACAACTGGATTCAATCCATATCAGTTGGTATATGGTAAGGAAGTTTTGTTACCCATTGAATTTCAAATTCATACATAAACTTGCAACAAAATTTGGATTGGAACTATTTGAAGCACAACAACAGAGAGTCATGCAATTGAATGAAATAGATGAAATAATACAATAAATCATAGAACATACAACACTGGTGCTACAACATATAATCAAGTGGCATGACAAATTTATTAAAAATAAATTTTTTCATACATGAGACTAGGCATTACTTTTGACTCCAAGTTCAAATATTTCAAAGCAAAGTTTACAACTCATTGGCTTGGGCCATATGAGATAGAAGAATTTTTGGACAATGGAGCAGTTAAAATAAAAAAAATTGATGAAGCAACAATTTCATCTTTAGTCAATGGACATAGGCTTAAGGTCTATAATAAGCCTATCAATAATAAGACTTTTTGAAAATAATTACAATAGAAAATAACGTGGAAATAATGGAACATCATAGTGATATGCCTCCCTTACTTCCAAAAAAAAAAAAAAATAAAAAAAAAAATTATATATATATATATATATAAAGGAGTTTGGTTATGAAAATCCAGGAAATTGGTATAATACGAACTCGAATTCAAATCGGAAAACCAACTTGTTTGGCCAATATGAATTCTCTATTTTGTTTTACTTTTACTTCAGTTTTATTTTCAGAAATAATCCTCCAAGAATTCCAAGACTTGAGGACAAGTCTTAACATAAGCAAGGGGGAAGTTCATAATAAAACTATGCAAATAGTTTGAGCAAATGTATTGCGGAAGGGACCTGAATAATATTATAAAGGGACCTCAAACATCATTCGAAATATAATTACAGAAGGGACTTGAATAACATTGCAGAAGGGACTTGAAATATCATTCAAAATAACATTGCAAAAGGGACCTGAATAACATTGCAGAAGGGACCTGAACAACATCAACATTTATTAGAAGGGACCTGAATCAATATCAGATGCAAATAGAATATGAAATAAGATAATCTATATCAAGAGGTTCAAGTAATAAGTTAAGATTGTCTATATTCCATCTGAATTCATCTTTGAAGAACCATCATCATGAATTAAATATGGACGAAATAACAAAGGTAATCATGAATCAGTATTTACATCAAGCTATGTTGCGAAAGGGAAAGTACAGTAAGTAAAAATAATGTTTTTAGAACCTTCGATTTTGAAAAAAATTCTAGAATTGTTAAAAATAATTTAACCTGGATATGCACCCTATTACATTTATCATCTAACATCCTACATTTATCCTACCTACACTCATTATCCTACCCTCATTATCCTATTATATCCATTATCCTACCATACCTACACTGATTTTCCTACTCTCATTATCCTATTATATCCAGTACCCTACCATATATTCTACATTAAAAACTTCAATTTCATACATTCATTCCATATACCCCTATATATCCTCCAACATATCTTATAAGCATTTTTGATCAAAGATTGAGGACTCAATATTTTTTCCCCTGAGGAATTTTTGCTGACCTACAAAACCACACAAAGTTAGTGTCATAATGAGAAAAAAATGATTTTAAAATGACCTATCCTACGATCATTTTAAAACAAATTAAGAGATAAGCATATAAAATGACAAAGCCTAAAGTATGAAAATACAACATAAGAATCACAATATGCAAACATGTGGAAGACAAAGCCTAAAGTGTAAAAATGCAACATAAGATTTGAAATGAAATGCAATATGAAAACATGCGGGAAGCTTGAAAATACATATGTATCATTATGCATACAAACAAAGGTGGACATGCAATAGAATGAATGAGGCCATGAACCAAGAACGAACTACATAGAACGTGGGTGATGCAGTGTCATGGTGATAAGACATGCATATACATCGTGGAAGGAGGACTGTACACAATCCAGAAGAACGTAACCATGAGCATGCAAGTCAGAGTGTGAGTTGGCATGGTAAAATGGTCAAAACGCATTCAAAACAAACTATCCAAGCTCTATGTTAAGCCTTCACCATTAGAACATAAACCAAGCTCCGTGACAAGCCTTTCTTCCACCATCATAGCCAGATTTAAGCTCAGGAAAAGGAGGATAACACTATGCAGACACATGCATACATATAGCACTCTCGTAGAAGAAGGAGATGTTGAGTCTCAAAAGTGTTTTCTATATTCATACATATTTCCATTATGTCATAACCATCTAGCCCTTATTTCATAGCCATCTGACCTAAAGCCCTACATCAAATAAATAACAAACCACATTTTCTACAAATATATGGGTTATGATCCTTGTTTTCCAAAGTTATTTATTTTATGTATTTAAAGTGAATTTATGATTAGAAACTAGAAAAATTAACATAGTTTCAGTATATCTGTATATATGTGTTGTGAGTTTTGTGACATGTGTAGGTCAAAAATGAGACTTCTAGAAGACCCTTATGTGGCACTCTAAGGGCAAATTCGAATTTGGTTGGAGAAGATCATGGGATCATGAGAACATGTGTCTCACTCCCTTGTTGTATTGAAACTCTAAGAGGATATGTGTCTCACTTCCTTGTTGTATTGAAACTCTAAGAGGATATGTGTCTCCTTTCTTAAGTTGTGTTGAAATTTTAGAAAGACATGTGTCTTATCATTTCCTATTTTGATTGTAACTCTAGAGTTGGAGGGAGAGATTCATGGACTCTCATTAATGAGATGACTCCTCATATTTTGTATAAATATGAGAAGCTTTCTCCTATCATGGTTAATGAAGAAGTAATGAAGAAGTAGGAGAAAATAGAAGTATTTTGTAACAAAATTCAAGATGGAATGAGATGTAGATTTGTGAGATTTTCAATAAAGAAATTAAGTTCTTTGATGATGTTTTGATTACAACTTTAAGGAGCTGAAGGACTTCACCAAATTGGTAGCAGAGGGCCCCTGCTATCCAAGGAGGCTTCTACATGCTTTCTAGATAAGTATCTTTTAATTCATGTCTTGCATTATTTGTTTAACTAAAAGATCCTCATCATCTTACAATCATTCTTTTTCTTAAAATGCTCTTCCAAAATATCATAATTAGATGAAAAAGATTTGGTTGTATCATGTTGAGTATCTTAGCTGCCTTTACATTTCTGAAGTTGAATTTGTAGTTGTTTTTATTAACTACTGTAGTTATACTCATTCTAACTCTTCCACAAGAAGAAGCTCTTCCAAAAGATTATAATGATGAATGGGAAATGGCTATAGTATTGTAGGATTAGAAGTTGAATTCATAGTTGTTTTAATTAGCTACTGTAGTTATACTCATTCTAACTCTTCCACAAGAAGAAGCTCTTCCAAAAGATTATAATGATGAATGGGAAATGGCTATAGTATTGTAGGATTAGAAGTTGAATTCATAGTTATTTTTAATTAGCTACTGTAGTTATACTCATTCTAACTCTTCCACAAGAAGAAGCTCTTCCAAAAGATTATAAGGATGAATGGGAAATGGCTATAGTATTGTAGGATTTAGTTGTAATTTTTGTTGTTCACTATCACAGTTACACTTGTTCTAATCACTCTTCCACAAGAAGAAACTCTTCCAAGAAATTCTTAAGAAGTTCAAGACATGACCGTGATAATGAATGATTTAGTTGTGTGTTTGTACTAAGTATCATCTCTATTCTTGCTCTTAAACGCTTGCCCAAGACATCATAATGACGAGTAGGATATGGATATGATATCTTAGTTTTTCATTTGCTTTCAGTCCTTTATATTTGCATTTGCATCCAATTACACAGTCAGAATTGTTCTAGCTCTTCCAAAAGAAGGAATTCTTCCAAAATATCAATCATGATGGACAAACAGACTGTAGAATTCCATAGACTAGTTGCATGTTAATTCAGTTAGAGCACTCCGGAGGTAGATTACATAAAAACAATACGAAAAACACATACAACGAAGTAAGGAAGATGTCACTTAAGCACATATAGTGCACCACACTTCATCAGTTTACTAGCCCTGGTTGATAATTTATGTTAGCAATTTAGGACGCTAAATTGACTACACATTTTGGCGCCGTTGCCGGGGAAGTGTAATTAGGAGACCTTATTTCTTACATCTAAAAAAAAAATTAATAATTCTTGAGTATGCTCTCCTCCTGCACTTTGTGTGATCTGGAGGATCAGAAAAATGATTGTTATGTAAAAAAAATTAATAATTCTTGAGTATGCTCTCCTCCTGCACTTTGTGTGATCTGGAGGATCAGAAAAAGAATTGTTATGTGAAAAAGAAAAAAAAAAGAGGAGACAAAATAAAACTTCATCATTTCAATTGATTCAACAATTTAAAAAAAAAATTGTTTTCATGAAAAACTTTGATTTCAATAAATTGTTTTGTTTAATGAATATATATGTGTATTTTTAAATTTTTGAAAATATAACATACATAATTTTATTAACAAATCAATTTAAAAAAAAAAAAAAAAAAACTCATGGAAATAAGACCCATGCATACGCATGAGGCCATTCTTTGGCTTGGCTTTATGCATATATGCAGACTTTCAATCCACACAAAGACCCATGCACTGCAATTTAAAAAAAAAAAAAAAAAAAAGGAACATTCTCTTTTTCATATTCATTTTTCCTCAAACAACAGTTATTAGAAATCATTTTTAAAAAAATTTGCACACAATGAATGTATATCACATGAAGAAACTGATGATGAGGAAAAGATTACAAATTGTTGATGAGAAGAAGAGTGTAAATTGCTGATTAAGAGAAGATTACAAATTCAATTGTAGGGACATACAATGGAAGTGTATCATATGAAGAAATTGTTGATGAAGAGAAGATTTCAGACTGTTGATGAAGAGAAGATTGTAGATTCCATTGCAAGTAATTGGAATGAGGAAGATCAATCTGAACTTCTCTGTGAGATACAAGCCATTACACTTCAAAACCTGCAAAATAAAAACAAATCAAACCACAAATAATTGCCAGAAAACGAAATGCGTAATTGTCAAAAACACCCGATTTTAAAACGAATTTTCTGAGCAAACCAGGACAAATTAGAAAAAACTAAAACATGGGTTTTTTCGGGAACGGGGTGAATTAGGTAATCCCACAAGAACTTTCTGAAATTCGCAGCCATTTGGGAGAAATTCAGGGTTCTTCGGAGCACTAATTTGCAGTGTGCGTGAGAGAAAAATGTTTTTTTTTTATTATGAGAACAGTCACGGTTTTGAGAGATAATCAATGAACTAATTTCCTTATTTGAGGGAAAATGTGGCAGAATTCATGTGTGGTGGCACATGATGAATGACAAATGGATTATTTGAGGCAAACACATTATCACATGTGCATCAAATGCAAGTTGTATAAATTGAAAAGGACTCTGTCTTCATCTCCTTCATAGTTAGGAATTTGACTTTAGAAATTTCAAGCTTTTTATTTTTATTTTGCATGAAAGAGGCATTGGCATGACTTTGTTTCAAAAATATTCATAAGGACAATTATTTCATCCATGCTTTATTTCATTAAAAAAAAAAAATAAAAAAAAAATAAAAAAAAAAAGAAAAAAGAAAAAAAAATTTGAATCAATGAAATGAATAAGTTATTTGCTCACTTTTCTGAAGGTATTGATTAATTTTGGACTGATGATGAAAGATGAATGACTAATTTTTTTATTCAAGATTTTTTTTTAGCAGCTGAAAAACCTCATTGTTCAAATCAGCCTAACTTTCTCATACAAAATCAGATTTTGATGATTTAAGTATCATTGGAAAGGTCTTAATAAGATTTACATAGTGAGAAATACATCATTAGAGTTTGAAATGGTAAATAATGAAATAAATTGCTGAAAAGAAACAACATTCAACTTGAGGCACTAATTCCAAAACATGTATAAATTCTTTTGATTTTTCTTTTGAGAACTTGTTTAATTAATACAAATTCTTAGTTTTGTGTGTAAATATCATAACTAGAGAGATTGATCACCTCTCTACTTTGATAATCTTACATTCCATTGCAGAAGAAGTATTAGTTTTTTTTGCAGGTTCCAGGAGGAAGGACGAATGACTACAATAGAATGGTGTTTCTCTAAGAGACCAATTTGTTTCATAAGAGGATGATCGGCAACAAAGAGGAAAATATGCTGATGTAAAATCAGATCCAAACACTTGAAAAACTTTCAGATACTATTGTCTCCATCACATCCATACCTCAGAATAAACCATTCACCTCATTTCACTTCATATTTCCCATTTACATTCACATCCACTTTCCATTTCTTTTTGTCCATTCATAACCACAAATAAAAGCAAGAGGCTCATTCACATGCTTATTGCCCATTTTCATTTCTACTCTCCATTGCCATCTTCCATTTTCATTTTCCATGTCTTGTCATTTTCATTCAGCAAATAAGCCCTGCTTCAATGCAAACTATTGAGTCTATAGTCCTTTGAGTCTAAGTTCTTTGTAAAACACCTTGAGGCTTGCATGCCTTAATGGCAAGTTCTCATGCTAACAAACAATAGGAATACATTAATGTCTCTTGTTTGTCAGATCTTCTAGGTGACTCGACATCAGCAAAATCATTCGTACCTAGCAAGATGTGTTTGGGCATCTTGACTCTCATTGTCATCAATGGTGAGAGTTCTCGTGTTGACTAGTGGCATCCATTAATGGCCACTAATTCAACAATTTCCTACTATGTTCGACATCAGAACATCTTTCACATCGTAGGAATTGTGCCAATGAGTTTTGAAGACATGAAGATTATTATTTTTAGCATTTTGGAGCAGATTCAGCAAGTTTTAGTAGGAGCAATAAAAAGTCATCTCATCTCTTTATCCATGACTCCTCTTGTTCAGCCACTTGAAGAAGAATATGATCAGAATTTTGCAGCCACCACACATACACAACTCATCCACATTTAAGGTAAGTGAAGGTATGTTGTTTTCTAATTTTTAGTCATGCAATTCATTAGAATGCTAAAATTGTAACTTTGGAAAAATTTCTCACTCCCTTTTTCACATTGTCATATCTTTAGTTGGGGGCAAGGGACATCATTTCATATCCACATGTCATACATTATCACACATTTTCATTTCATTTCCATCCACATATACTTCCCAACCAACTATTGTTGCAACATGATCCAAAAGATTATATGCCTTGCAAATGATCAATTCATTGATGAAGTAATTGATTGTAAATGTTTTCATGAACTTTGATGCAACAAAGAAAATAAAGCATTGTTACACAAGAACCATTGCTCAAAAAGAATTGGTTCACACAAGAACCAACCATTAAAAAAAAGGGTTGCAATCAAGTGTATTATACTTTGCCAAAAAGAAAATATCAAGAAGCAAAGTTTGGAACGAATTTATATGAGTCATAGATCAACTCATGGACAAATGAATCATTGCAATAGTTGCATGAGGACATGCAACAACTTCAGTTGGGGGGTATGTTGAGTCTCAAAAGTGTTTTCTATATTCATACATATTTCCATTATGTCATAACCATCTAGCCCTTATTTCATAGCCATCTGACCTAAAGCCCTACATCAAATAACCATTTTTTATAAATATATGGGTTAGGATCCTTGTTTTCCAAAGCTATTTATTTTATGTATTTAAAGTGAATTTATGATTAGAAATTAGAAAATTAACATAGTTTCATATATCTATATATGTGTTGTGAGTTTTGTGACATGTGTAGGTCAAAAAGGAGACTTCTAGAAGACCCTTATGTGGCACTCTAAAGCCAAATTCGAATTTGGTTGGAGAAGATCATGGGATCATGAGAACATGTGTCTCACTTCCTTGTTGTATTGAAACTCTAAGAGGATATGTGTCTTACTTCCTTGTTGTATTGAAACTCTAAGAGGATATGTGTCTCCTTTCTTAAGTTGTGTTGAAATTCTAGAAAGACATGTGTCTTATCATTTCCTATTTTGATTGTAACTCTAGAGTTGGAGGGAGAGATTCATGGACTCTCATTAATGAGATGACTCCTCATATTTTGTATAAATATGAGAAGCTTTCTCCTATCATGGTTAATGAAGAAGTAATGAAGAAGTAGGAGAAAATAGGAGTATTTTGTAACAAAATTCAAGATGGAATGGGATGTAGATTTGTGAGATTTTCAATAAAGAAATTAAGTTCTTTGATGATGTTTTGATTACAACTTTAAGGAGCTGAAGGACTTCACCAAATTGGTAGCAGAGGGCCCCTGCTATCCAAGGAGGCTTCTACATGCTTTCTAGATAAGTAGCTTTTAATTCATGTCTTGCATTATTTGTTTAACTAAAAGACCCTCATCATCTTACAATCATTCTTTTTCTTAAAATGCTCTTCCAAAATATCATTACTAGATGAAAAAGATTTTGTTGTATCATGTTGAGTATCTTAGTTGCCTTTACGTTTCTGAAGTTGAATTTGTAGTTGTTTTTATTAACTACTGTAGTTATACTCATTCTAACTCTTCCACAAGAAGAAGCTCTTTCAAAAGATTATAATGATGAATGGGAAATGACTATAGTATTGTAGGATTAGGAGTTGAATTCATAGTTGTTTTAATTAGCTACTGTAGTTATACTCATTCTAACTCTTCCACAAGAAGAAGCTCTTCAAAAAGATTATAATGATGAATGGGAAATGACTATAGTATTGTAGGATTAGGAGTTGAATTCATAGTTGTTTTAATTAGCTACTGTAGTTATATTCATTCTAACTCTTCCACAAGAAGAAATTCTTCCAAAAGATTATAATGATGAATGAAAATGGCTATAGTACTGTAGGATTTAGTTGTAATTTTTGTTGTTCACTATCACAGTTACACTTGTTCTAATCACTCTTCCACAAGAAGAAACTCTTCCAAGAAATTATTAAGAAGTTCAAGACATGACCGTGATAATGAATGATTTAGTTGTGTGTTTGCACTAAGTATCATCTCTATTCTTGCTCTTAAACGCTTGCCCAAGACATCATAATGACGAGTAGGATATGAATATGATATCTTAGTTTTTCATTGCTTTCAGTCTTTATGCTTGCATTTGCACTCAATTACACAGTCAGGATTGTTCTAAAAACTCTTCCAAAAGAAGGAACTCTTCCAAAATACCAATCATGATGGACAAACAGACTGTAGAATTCCATAGACTAGTTGCATGTTAATTTAGTTACAGCACTCCGGAGGTAGATTACATAAAAACAATACGAAAAACACATACAACGAAGTAAGGAAGAGGTCACTTAAGCACATATAGTGTACCACACTTCATCAGTTTACTAGCCCTGGTTGATAATTTATGTTAGCAATTTAGGACGCTAAATTGACTACACATGAGACAAGAAAGAAAACACAGATACTGAAGAGAAGGGTTGTGAAAAACAGAGAAGCCTGAACTGAGAAGAAGCAGCATAAGAAATAGGCGAGGAAGTTTGTGGAGAAATAAGGAGGGTATGCATCGATTTTAACGAGAGAATTGAAGGTGAAGATCTTTTGTTTTCCAAGTTGAGTGAACTTACTAACAAAATCTAGAAATTCTGCAAGAAGAAAAGGTAAGAGATCACTTCTGGATTTATATCAGTAGTTGAGCAGATTTTAGGGGTAGTTTAGCTCGCAATAAAGTCTTAGATGTGTCATTTTATAAGGAGTGAAACTTCAGTTATGAACTCGAAACCTTGCCACCATTAAACCCAGTCTGCGACCTGTGTATAAGTGAATCCTTGGAGATGCTGAAGAAGAGTTATAATTGAAGTGACATTGTTTAAACACACGAACACGAGTATTAACTCAGAAATATCTACAAGATTGTTTCCAAGTCAGGTAATCAAGTTCGAAACACAAATTCCTCCATGCATAATTATGAAAGTGTTATACGTGAAAAATACAAAGTTTATTTTTCATACACATAGTGATATTTCCATAACACACAGTGAGCAAATTTTTCATTCTCATACACACAGTGAGAATTTTTTTCATTCTCATACACATAGTGAGAAAGTTTTCATTCTCATACACAAAATGAACTTTTTTTCTTTCATTTTCATAAGACACAGTGAGAAAATTTGTCCTATTCTTCATATTCACAGTGAGAAATTTTAAAACAGAGAAGGGGTTTTTGAGAAATTTTTTGACAAAAGAGAGATTGAAGCATGAGTTATGAAGCAGTGAAAACAATGTTAAGGTGTTTTTATGATCTTTGTACATAGAGAGCAATTTTTTTATCATTTTTGAAGAAGCAGTGGATTCATTTTTAAATCAGAACAGAGGATTGAAGAAGGCTCAAGCAAGGCAATGATTTCATATTTTAAGGAGCTTAAAAAAAGTAGGTAAGCCTAATTGCCATGGTGATTGCCCATGAATGAAAATCACATGAATAAAAATATACATGTATTTTTGTTTATAATGAAGATGTTAACTTTCCACGGGTACATAAATTGGTATACAGAGCACATGGAAAACAAAATAGAGCCAAAGGAATTCAATATAGAGAACTAGGGCAAAGAAACTATAGAAAAGTTGTATCAAGCAGGGTTGATAGGTTTCCTTCATAAATTCAATGGGCATAGTGACAAAATTACACAAGAATTCATAAGCCATTATGAACAGAGACAAACAACAGTGGGTGACCTATCAATTCCATTAAATGCATAATTCATTTCACAATCTCTAGACCTTCCATTAGCAGGAGAAGAATACCACAAAGGCCTACATTTCAAAGAGAAGGGTTGGACATTCTTTTTAGAAAAATAGAGGAAAGGGTCTTTTGATAGAGAAAAGGGAATCCTAAGAGATTGGTTGAGTGAACCTTGGTATGAACTAATACTGATCATTCAAAGATATTTCACATGTGATAACCGGTTCAGTGTAGTACATCTTTACCATATTAGGCTACTACAACACATGAAAGGAGAATCCAAGATAAATCTACCCTATTTCTTCTCTAAGAGTTTGGTCAAAATGATATAGGGTGTCAAAAATAAAACTGGAGCAAAAGAAGCACACATATATCATCAAGGCCTCATAAATACTTGTAGAACTTCAGGTGAGGAGCAGGGGGTTGATTTGGAGAGAATTTTTGGTTCAATATCATCTTGAGGGACAAACAAAAAAAGAAGAATTTGAGAAAATGCATGTCACTAGGAGAATTACGAATTCTCTAGTGTATACTAGAACTAAATCCAAGAAGAAACAAGATAGTTTCATGATTGAGAAACAAATATTCTTTTTGTCTGTTCCAAGGAAGCCAAGGAGGAAAATACATGAAGAACCAAGTGAAAAAAATCCATATGTAGAAATAGTTGAACCTCCAACATCATCCAAACAAGTCAATGAAATATTGGAAATAATGGAAAGAGATGTACAAGAAGAGCCTTTAGAGAAAGATTCCTACTTTGAGCATGCATGGATAGGAGCCACTTCATCACATTTATTTTCCAAAGAGACTGTGGGAGAAGAAAAAGAGCCGCAACAAGAAGAACATCTCAAGAAAATAGAAGAGTTGACAAGGGAGTTAGAAGTCAACAAGATTTTAGAAAATCACTTGAAGAAAGAAAACAAAATGTACAAAGAAAATAATAAAAAGATAATCATAGAAATGAGGAATTGACCAAAAATATTAGTAAGCTTGAGACAAATAACACTCTCATTTCCAAATATGATTTTAGATGGCTCAATGAAAAGAAAACATGTCAATACAAATATGAAAGACATAAGGTAAAGGCCACCATATAAAAGGAAGGAAGGTATGAAGGGATTTATTGTCTTATTTAGGCTGCACAACAAGAAACTATAGGATCAGGGACAGTGGGCACATCAACACTCAGAAGGTCAAAGAGGAGAAATCAAGCATGAGGACATGTTTGAAGATCAGCAAGGGGGAGATGTTGGCCCTCAATTTTGGTTAATTTTTCTTATTAAAAATCCACCTAATTCCCATCATTTTCTACATTATATCATCCACATATGCCTTATTTTGACCTTATTATGCATATTCAGGTAAATAAATTATGTTTTTTAATTTTTAGATATTTTTGTAAAAATTGGGTTTTAAGAGTATTTTTGGACAAAACTGAAAATTCCTGTAATTGCTTCATGAAAGTCATATATGCAGGACACCTGGGCACGAGTTGAGAATGGATTTTGAAAGCTTGGGAACCACGGATGGAAAATCATCTATTGGTTTAGTCAAAATGAGCTAAAACAAGCCTAGTCAATGCTAGTCAAACATGACCAGTTTTTCAGGAATCCCTAGGAAATAGAGCAAAATTAGTAGTTTTTGGGATTTTTCCAGATTTTGTGTAAATAAATGGACGATTTCGACCTATATGGATGGTATTAGGATGAGATAAGGCTGTTAGAGACATTGCGCATAGTTTTTTTTATCTTTTATCTATTTATACCAAGCTTATGAACCATTCAAACATGGAGAGTTTGTATAATTTCATATTGAGACTTCTGAATATTGTGAGTTAATTTGAGGAACCAGTTCCAAATTATTTTTGCTATTCAATGCTATGGATGATTGACTGAGTTTTCAGTAGCTGATAATTTCTTCAAGTGTGCAAGGCAAGGGTGGAGGGCCTCCACACCAAGATAAGTACACTTTTTGGTTAAATTAGCTTAATTTTCATGAACTAGTTTTGCTTCAGATTTGTTCAGTTATTTAGATGAATGAATATTTCTTATGTTTTCTGATCAATCTTGGTTTACTTGTAATCCGCATATGAAGGGACAAACAAGTGTTTAAGTTAAAATCTCCTTCTATCTGATCCAAGAACAATAACTAGAATTCATCTTCTTTTCCTTGTTAAGTTATTTACTTATGCTTGCTAATGAATCTTGGTTTAATTATAATCTGTATATGAAGGGAAAAACAAGTGTTTAAGTTAAACTCTCCTTCTATTTGATCCATTAACCATAACTAAAATTCATCTTATTTTTTTTTATTTTATGAGTTTCTAGTTATAAATACAATGGTAACAATGATGAATGGGATTGTGAAGAAGGACAACATGGACCTCCTCAGTTTGGAGCTTCTTCTCCTAGTTTTTATGCATCATAAGCTATTGTCCATTGATTAATTGTTTTCTCTTCATGAAAGTAGTATTGTGTGAAAGGAAAAACATGATCTCCTAAGTTAGGAGCCTCTTCCCTCACTTATTACATATTGAATCAGAAATTACTTAGTCATATTTTATATTTGTAATATGAATTTCCTTAAATTTTAGAGTTTAGAATAAATTTGTAATATGCATTTCCTTTAGTTTAAATATTTTGTCTTCTAAAGATTGACTACATCCGAGATCCATATATTTTGGACATGCTTCCAAGTTTACAAATCCAGATTGATAATTAAATACTTGTGTTAGTTTACCTAGTAAATTGACCCAACAAACATCCAAAATTTTAATTTAATTATCAATAATTATTAGGTGGATGGTATGGATTTAGCCTTAATGGATATCTATGAAATATTTGTGGTAGTAGTGAGGGATAGAGGCTTGAGATTTATCTAAAAGGTAGTTATGCCATTTTTTCTTTACAATTTAATTAAAAAAATTGTCATGTACACGAGTGTAAGATTCAATTTCCATTTGGTTTTATTTATGGCATTGAACTCTTAATTCTTGTTTCTTTACTATGTTTTTCTTGTTACTATTTATTTATTTTACGCATTTAATGTGTGTATGTTTAACTCATATATTGATTCATTTTTTAACAATAATAATAAAGTTATAATTTAGTTATTTTTTATGATTTTTTAATCTTGGAAATGCAAGATGTATCATGATGTAAGTGTCATGAAGCCCTACTATGAATTGATTCCTATTGGAATTTACCAATTATTTAGTTTATAAGTGTGTACTAGGAAACTAAATTTAAAAAGAAACCATTTGTAAAAATGAAGAAAAAGGCCATAATAGTAACTTCAAAAATAATAAAAAACCCATTTTAAAGACATTTTAATCTCAATAATTTAAGTACTGATAGATTTTTGCTTAAATTTCCTTTTTATCCCTAAGGCTAAGATGAATCTATGCCATTATAGTTATAAAACAAACCAAAATAATATGTTCAACTTTATTTCTATGGAAGAGAGGGGGTTAGGGTTATGATATGATAAGTGGTATGCATGTGGTGAGTATTGTCTAAGCTAGTCCATGTTGCATGTCAAGTGGATTTCATGTAACCCATTTTATTTTGAGTTATAGAAATATACTATGAGAGGAAAATATTCGTATAAATAAAGTGACACCTAATTGACATGTACATTTAATGTTCCTAACTATATAATGTACCATTGGGAGAGAAGGAAGAGGAGAGAATTGAAGGTTAACATCCCTATGGTCACACTCATGTACATTGATTTGGACTATATTTGGGGGAAATGGTGGGATATAATAATGATTAGATCCAACTCATTACTTTATGTGTTGTTCTGTGACACTACCTAGAATTAGTTAGGGCAAGATGATTAAAAACCTTATTTTCAACGAGTAGATTGACAAGGAGGAATTACATTATAGAGTGGGCTAGCCATGCTACTACATAATTTATTCAAAATTGCTTTTCTATTGAGGTCTTGATTTTCCTTAGCCTATTATAATATTGAAGCCCCTTTTAAGGGGTGGATTTTGAACAAGAATGCCTATTGCTAAGTGAATTGGAAATTAATTTCCTTTGTCTATCAACTTCTAATTATTATTGAATGGATCTATAGTATTGATTTTTATTGTTTTAAATTTTTCTCTCTATTTTCACTAATGGTTCCTAGTTTCTATGTGGCATGTATATGATGTAATCAACAAGAACAACATCATTAGTGTGAATGTTTTCTAAAAAATATTGGTTATTTAGCATGGAGAAGTACACGAGGAAGACTTTTGGAGCAGAACAAAAGTTAGTAAATTTAAAAACCCCATTGAGTGAATGTACATAATATGGTATCAAGAACTAGTTCAATCATTAATGCCTTAGAGAAACTTGAACAAAGTACTACTAATAATTTATGTAAACATAACCCACTCTTTGATGGAAACACTCATCCATAATGTTTCCCTTTCCATGTACCAAATAAAATTGTTTAGATGGCATAACTGAAATACATCATTTTGGGGAAGCATGCATATATTGTGGTAAAGGAATTTAAGGCATTCCAAGAATATGTGTTGTATTCCAAAGTAACAGTAGATGTGCCATCAACAAAAATGAAAGAGATAATCACACAACCTGATAGTGATGGTAGATGGGGAAAATAGATAACAAAGCTTTAGGAGCATGACATGGAAATCAAGCCCACAAAGCTTATCAAGGGCTAGGGTTTGACTAAATTAATCACCGAGTCCAATCATGTTGCATTGGAAATGTGCACCAATGAAGATATTTGCAACATGTACATAGAGGAGAATCCACAAGAACCTCATTCTTTGGATGAAGAGAATCCACAAAAACCTCTTCATCCTGGGAGAGAGAATCCACAAGAACCTCTCATTCCAGTAGGAAGGAATCCACAAGAACCATTCCCACAAGATGGAGGGAATCCACAAGAAATATTCTGGAAGGAAATTTCAAAGTTCCAAGGCTCATTATGGTATCATTATTTTTAGTGCCCGATCAAATTTCCTAAGGCCAAGTGCAAGTATTTGAAATTGAAGGTGATCAAGTACTGCATTTTGGACGAAGGACTATATTGGAAAGATCCTGCTGGCATCCTTCTTACTTGTGTTATTGAAGATGAAGTATAAGAGAATGATTTTAAGTTCCATTGAGGCATGTGTGGGGGACATCAAGCATGGAAGGTCATGACCTACAAAATATTGAGAGCGGGATATTATTGGCCTTCCCTGTTCAAAGATACAAATTCTGCTATCCATGCTTGCCCCAAATGTCAGATATTTGCAGGAAAACAAAAGCTTTGGTCTCTACCATTGAAACCAATCAAAGTTCAAGCTTTGTTTTAGCAATAGGGATTGGGTTTCATTGGAGAGATATATTCAAACTCAAGTGGGAAACACAAATACATTCTCACGACCACTGACTGTTTCACTAAGTGGGTAGAAGCCAATTTGACCCACAAGCCGACGAGAAAGTCATCATGAATTTCATTGAAGACAACATTATATCTAGATTTGTATGTCCCAAGAGGCTGGTCACAGATAATTCCATGGAATTTAAATCATTTAAGATGATGTGGTTCTATTAAGATTATAACATAGAGTTGTTGCATTCCAAAACATACTATCCTCAAGGAAATGTATTGGCATAATCATCAAACAAGAACCTGATAAGGATCATCAAGAGGATGCTGGAAACGAATAAAAGGAGTTGGGATGTAAATTTCAAATACACATTTTGGGAAAATAGGATCAACACCAAAAGAGCTATCGACCCCTCACCTTATTAGTTGGTGTATGGAACGAATGCCATTTTTTATGAATCTTACCTTTCCAGTGATGAACCTGCTACAAAAGGAGGATCCCGATACCAACCCAATGCAAATTCAGAGAATCTATCAGATGATATAAGTTTAGCAACAAAGATAAGAGGCCTTGAGTAAAACCGAATCCCACCAACAAAAGATGAAATTTGTCCTTGTTAGAAGGGCAGAGGAATGTGATCTGCATGCTGGAGACCTAGTACTAAAGTGGGAATCCATCTAAGCCGATAAAATCAAGCACGACAAGTTTGATAATATTTGGATTGGCCCATTTTGAGTGCAGAAAGTTTTGGATAAAAATACCTATCGACTGGAAAAAAATGATGGAGATTTCTTTGGAAACCTTGCTAATGGAAGGTTTATGAAGAAGTTCCTCACCTAAATGTTGTTTGTCATTAAAAAAAAAAATTCAATCTCCTTTCATTTTCAAAATATTACTCCTTGGAATTTTATTTTTGACAATATTTCAAATTTTCATTTTCCAATAAGATCATAAGAAGTTACAGGCTCCTTTTAGGCAGTCTCCCCAAGCCAAGGAAAGAAGGCACTAGAAAGTCAAGTTCTCAATAAACTACAAGGGCCTGTTGTCCCCCATGGAGTTGATGTTGGTGTAAAAATATAACACTCCCTGCCAAAATTGGACCCAAGGGCATAAGACATAGTTTAATACAACTCAAAAAGCAGAGGAGGTGCTGAATTAAACTCACCAAGCATCATTACTGGAGGCACTAATGTGTTGGCATTGTTCCATTTTCATCAGTGTGCACTCTCACAATGTACCACACCACAGTCCATAGGTTCCAATCCATGGACACGAAGGTGTGTGCATGCCGCACCAAGGTCACTGAAGGCACTAGCCTTTAGAACATGCACGCCACCAGATCTAACAGCTAGGAGACACGATCATTCGATGGTGTATAGTCCTCCGCAATGTGAAGCTGCTCACGGATAAACTGATGGAGGGGTGTAGAAGAGGCTAGGTGTTATCATCTCGTACCCTTCACATGCCTCCATAAATTTCAAATTACAAGCCTTGGCCTATGCAAGAGGCTGACACGTGGTATCCCCTTACGTCAGCCACCATGTCACCATGCCATGCTTGCTGTATCCTGTTGTTTGGTCACATGTCGAGTCACACACCTAGTCACTTTCCACGTACACACTCTAATTATCTAGTTAGCCCCCACATGGGTGGCCCCACCTCCTGCTGATGCCATTGTGACGTCACTAATTAATCCCAACGAACTTGCACACTGGCCAATCCAATGACATAGGAGGCATTTCATCCAACAAACGTGGAAGCCCTTCCCGATAAAGATGTGTGAATGACAGCACCATGTAGAGGTGCAACGAATGCCACGTGTCACCTCCTCATGCATTCTACACACTCCTACAATTTGCAAAACCCGACCCCTTGACCATGCGAGAAGGAAACATTTGGCCATTGACGTCGACTGCCCATGTGTCACCCTGTGACACAGTGGCCAATCACCTCCTACGTAGTCAAATCCACCCCATCACCAAAATAATTTTCATCCAATTCGCATGTTAACCCAGTCATCATCTCCATTTAGCCTACACATGGATGGCCCCATGTCTTGCTGACATCAACATGAAATCATATAATTTTTCCCACCAAGAAAATCCTCACACATGTCATGAGTTGACGGGTATAAGGAAAGTAAAGAGGCCCATTTTTAGCATTTTCCATTGTTGTTGTAAATTCCATCCCCTGCATGCTTATAGCCTTTAATTTTGGCCAAACTTGGTAAAATCAAACCCAAATATCACCAATTAAACCTGTAAGTTTTTCCTTTGCATAAATTCTTCCTGTCAAGGTCTCTATGCTGCAGAATTTACAATAAATTTGGCTCAAAATTAAACCCTTGATTCACCTTGTAATGAATACACACTCTTTTAAAGAAATTTTGTCTCCTGAGAAAAATATCCATATAAATTCATAGAGATAACCTTATGATTGCATTCTTAAGCTGAAACAACCTCTTCTGTTGCTAAATTCAAGGTCCTTTAACTCCAAAACTCTCAACATGTTATTCACATGGGTGCCGTAATTCCCTAGATTGAACTTCTAAAATTGTCTCTTGCTACTCTATCACTTTCATCCTACAACATGTGGTGTCCCTCTATCTACATACTTGGTATGTGAAGGCTCTTCTTTCCCCTTCAGTTCGTTGATTAAGTATTTCCCTCCAATTCGCCACCTTCCAAAATGACCTCTTCATTTACAGGGAGCCACACAGATGTGAAAGGAGAAGGAAAAGACACATGCCGATATGATGATGACATTAGCAATCAAGATCCGCTCATGGAAACATTTGAGCTAAGAAAGTCCAATTGTGTTTTGGCTGAGTAGGTACACATCTTAACAATTGAGGAACCATGGTGTCAACTTCCAAACCAAAGGCGAGAGTTGGAATTGGATAAGATAAATATCCTCTGGGAAAGGTAACATATAAAAAGGTTGGAAGATGAGTTGGATATTTTGAGAAGTGAAAACTGAAACAATCCTTCTTTCAAGGCTATTAGGAAGGTAGTTTGGGGATGCATACTAAAGACAATGGATAAATATTGTGAACAATTGGAATTCATTCAAGACTTGATTGAAACAATGAAAAGGATGAACAAGGAGATAAAAGCCATAAAGAAAACCATTGGAGATTCCTAATTCAAGGCTGAAGTTGTTGTCGACTTCCTTAATCAAGTGCAAAAGGAAAAAATGACAATAATGAATGTCAACCGGTCCGAGTGGGTGACAAGGGCCAACCAAATAATAAGGAAAATTGAACTAGTGATGATGGCTAAAGAGGAGGTGAAAGATTTAATAGAAGAAATAGAAGGTATTAAAAGGAAATGTTATATGCTTCATCGGAAAAAAATCCCAACCTTCTTCGATGGTGAGGGGAACTTGTTTCCCAAAGACTCCTTCATGAGACCCCTGGTTTCCATCAAAGAAGACCACAAGGTCTTCGGAGAAAAGGATTGTGTACTCCAAGGAAAGGAGATTATGAAGCTCTATAATGATCACTATAATTTTTTTTCATGCTCAAGAATATCTTCATAGAGCGAGGAAAAATTGATTATGAAGATATCACCATCGGAGGATCCATGATAAATGCCTTGTCTTGTGACATCACATAAGACAAAGAGTGGGGCACTCTAATGGATCTATATGAATATGCTTCCCAACAAGGATTCACTCTAGAATATCAATAAGACTCAACATAAGAGATTTCTAGCGCAAATACCTCGACATACCATACACGACCCCAACAATAAACGCTAGCCTCAACACTTGTTGAAAAGTGAACAAGAAATGTGTGTCTAATTTAATTTTCCCTTGATTAAATTGGACAATAAAATGTAATCTTATCTCATAATATATTTTAATAGTTAACTGAGTGTGATAAACTCAATTAGATCATGAATTTCGAGTTGAGGGTGGTTGGTGAGGCATGCAATGTGATTTTATTAGTTATTGAGTTCGAGTTGCAGTTAGTGCATTAGTTTAATGCATGAGAAATAAATTAACTCAATTTATTGAGTTAAAGTCAGTTGAACTAGTTGTAACTATTTGTTGCACTAGTGAGAGATAAAATGAATTAAATCAGATTTAATTCACATGCAGTGATCTGCCATGCAACTATTGATTTACTATTAATAACTGCATGCATGTCAGTCCCAATGGAGACCCAGTTGAGACAAAGGTTAAAGGGAAGTTAACTATCAGTTGTATCATTAGTAGGTTGCCCGCATGCAGTAATAAAACCATAGGATTGCCCATGAGAATTGTGTAGTTTTGGAAGGATGAATTTCCTAAAGAATAGGGATTGCATTCCACATGAATTGTGCAAGCAAGGAAGGTTGATTAGAGGCAGGAAATTGGCTAAGTGTTGGTCGATTTTGTCCAGGTCAGTGTGAGACATTTGTGAGAGTGCAGCAGACTCTTGTGAGAAGAGTGCGTTGTAATTGTTTCATTATTAATTTGTGAATATACAATAGAAGATAGAGGGGTTTTGAGCAGTAATCTTTCCCCTGGAAAATATCTATGTTGTGGTTTGATTTGCTTCTTTATTTACTTGTTGTGATTGGTGATCGTGTTTATTTTCCGCAATTGATTTGTAGAAGGATTAAATATCTTGCTTTAGTACATTTATTGATAGGATTGAATCCATTGGAATACATATTGTTTGTATAATTTATACTTGGTATCAAAGCATAGGAAATCACTATCGTGGATAAGACATTGAGTTTGTGACTAAATAACATTCGAATTTGCAAAAGTATTCTTTGGTGTGGTAGGCAGATCAGGATCAAGATGGATTTCAATGGCTTGATATTGAAGTATGCAGTTGAGGGAAGTTCCAATTATATTGTGTGGAAATGCGGGATGGAGGAAGTTCTGGAGGACAACTAGTTAAAATAATTCATTGACAATGACATTCCAAAACCCGCAGCAGCAGATGCTGCTCTTCTTGATTCTTGGCACAAGAAGGTTGCAAAGGCGAGGAGGATATTATTGGAGGGAGTACGAGACCACATTGTCTCAAGTATCCATGGTAAAGTGACACCATATGAAATGTGGAAGGCTTTGAAATATTTGTTTCAGAGCAACAGTGATCATAGAAAATTGGCACTGAAGGACAAGCTCAGGAAAATCAAAATGGAGAAAGTCGACACTATTTTGAAATAATTAATCAAGTTTGTCCAATGTCGAGATGATCTTGGGAGCATCATAATTACTGTCGCGGATGATGAATTGGTGAGCCTAGCTCTTCTAGGCCTTCCCAAGAGTTGGCATAGTTATCAAGACTCTGTCAATGGGAGGGAGACGCTGCCATATTGGGAATGAATTTGGTTGGGTTTGGTGCAGGAATAATTTAGGCAGAATACCAGGGATGGATCTTCATCTAAGAAAAATGATGAAGAAATTTGTGCCTTAGTTGGTAAGGCGAAGAAGGTGAAGGGAAATAAATCCTATTCAAAATCTGAGTCCAAAAAAGAAGGCAAGAAGCGAGAAATGTACAAAGTGAAGTGTTTTCACTGTCACAAGCATGGAAATTATTCCAATAATTTTCCATAAAAGAATAAGAACAAGAAGGCTTAAGGATTTGCAGCTGGTGAGGCTTTCGCCTCACAATTTGAGTTGGACTTCTCACTCATCGCATGCATGGTCTCAAGTGCGATGGGATCATTGTGGTACTTTGATAGTGGTGCATCTTTCCACATGACGAGAGATAAAGAAATTTTCAGTAACTTGGAGGAGAAGGACCTGCAAATGCATATCAAAATGGGTGTTGACAGGTGGTACAATGCTATTAGGATTGGTACAGTTACCTTCCAGAAATAGTCAAGTAAACCCTTCTTATTAAAATATGTAATGCATGTACCAGGCTTGAAAAAGAATTTAGTTTTAGTTGCAATGTTGGAGGATAGAGGTTATGATGTGGTTTTCAGTGAAGGGACAACTTTCCTTCGACAAAAAGCCACTAAGAAAAGCCAATAACATTGGGATTCGTGTGAAGAATCTCTATAAAATTGATGTAGATGGCTGCGCAACATTGATGGGTAAGGCATAAAAAGTGGTGAGCCGGGATGAGGGTGAGTTATGGAACAAGATATTGGGCCATCTTCACCACGGAGCCTTGAAGTCATGCAACAAATTTCTACGGGTCTTCCCAAGGGTACTCTTGTGTAGATAGACACATGCAAGGGATGTACCATGGGGAAGTATGCAAAGGCCACTTTTCACGAGAAGGAGAACCGAGTAGCGGAAATCCCTGAGAGAGTTCAATCAGATGTGTGTGGACCATTCTCTACAGATTCAACAACAAATCACAAGTATTATGTGATCTTTGTTGATGATTTTTCTAGAAATTGTTGGATCTACTTCATGCAGAAGAAATATTAGACGTTATCAAACTTTTTGTGAGTTCAAATCATTGGTGGAGAAAGATATAGGGAAGCATGTGAAGGCTCTTAGGAGCGAAAATGGTGGTGAGTACATCTCCAATGAATTCAAGAAATTATACAGCAAAGAAGGAATTCAGAGAGAGTTGATTGAGCCTCATAACCCACAATAGAATGGGGTCGCAGAAAGAAATAATAGAACAATTGTGGGTGCGAAGCGAGCGATGTTGCATGATCAGGGCCTACCATTGCATCTGTGGGAGAAGGCATGCAACACAATGATATTTGTGCCAAACTGTAGTCCTCATTGGATACTTGGCATGAGTACACCAGAGGAGGCTTTTTCTGGTAAAAAAACCTGATGTTTCATATTTTAAATTTTTTGGTTCATTTGTCTATTTCCATGTGACCAAAGATTCTAGGAAGAATCTCTAACCAAAAACTGAGATTGGGATATTTGTGGGGTACAATGATACTCGCCACAACTATCGAGTGTATTTTCCAAACAACAAGATGACTATTGTGAGACGGGATATAAAATTTGATGAGGATAAAGCCATGCAATTGTCCCTTGAGAGGAGCTGGATTTGCATGCAGATGAGGGACTCTTGGTTCAAAAGAATGAACCTAAATATGTGGAGAAACCACATTTGGAGGATTATGGAGTGGCATAAATCATTCACGCAAAGCCATCCACTAGAAATGGTAGAAGGCGCACCACGAAAGTTGATGGATTGAGACTTGATGTGGCAGAACATGTAGGAGCACTTACTTCACTGCACAGACAGAGAAAGTCTCCAGACAAGTTTGCTAGATAAATGGCTCTTATGAGAAAGTGTATTGTGATAGAACCATCCTCCTTTGAGGAAGCAGTGCAAAAACCAATTTGGGTTGACGCCATGGTTGAGGAGTATGCATCCATCATCAAATCATTGCATGGGAATTTTTCCCAAGACCAGTCGGAAAATCAGTGGTTGGATATAGATGGATCTATAAGGTGAAGCAAGCAGCAGATAGGAGCGTGGAGAAGTACAAGGCTAGATTTGTACCCCGAGGATTCTCACGAGTTGAGGGGATTGACTATGAGGATAATTTCACACCGGTTACGAGATAGTCATCGATTAGATCTATCCTTGCACTCTCAGCACAGATGGGGTGGCAGATACATCAGATGCATGTGAAAACTAAGTTTCTCAATGGAGTTATTGAGGAATAAGTGTACATAGAGAAGCCAAAAGGTTTCGAGACCTTTTATAGTGAGGCACATGTGTGCTAACTCAAGAGAGAAATGTATGGGCTTTTGCAAGCACCTCATGCTTGGTACACAAGGATTGAGAGCTATTTCATCGGGTTGGGATTCATGAAGAGTTAAGCAGATGTGAACCTGTACCAAATTGTGGTTGATTCTAAGCTCTTGATTATCATACTTTATGTTAATGATCTAATTTTGACAGGTGATGAGCAACTGATAACTTATTGAAAATAGGATCTTGCAAGGGAGTTCAAAATGAAGGACATGGGACTTCTTCACTATTTCCTTGGTTTGGAAATATGGCAATGGGATGGTGATATATTTGTTTCTCAAGGCAAATATGCCAAATATATTCTGAGTAAGTTTCACATGGAGAGCTGTAAACCCATGGAGACTCATCTTCCAGGAAACTGGAGGAAGGAGGATGCTACTTTAGGTGAGGTAGTGGACGCTACTGTTGACAGGCAACTTGTGGGTTCGCTGATGTACTTAGTGAACACTAGACCAAACATTTTCTACGCAGTTAACCAACTAAGTCAAGCTATGGCTAAGCCGACCAAGCTATTTTGGAAGGTGGGGAAGCATGTGTTGAGATATCTCATGGGCACTACAGAGTATGGATTATGGTATATACATACAAAGGGAGTAAAGCTTTAAGGCTTCACTAATGTAGATTGGGAAGGCAGTTCATCAGACAGAAAGAGCACATTAGGAGGAATCTTCAGCATAGGATCATCAACAGTTTGTTGCTACAACAGGAAGCAGAGATCTATGGCACTCAGTTCGGCCGAGCCAAAGTACATGGAAGCAAGTTAGGTTGCATGTGAGGCCATCTAGTTGAGGAAGATTATGGTTGGTTTGTTTGGTTCTCACATGGATCCAACAATGATACATTGTGATAACCAGAGTTGCATTAAACTCTCGGTTAATCCAGTATTCCATGATAGGTCCAAGAACATAGACATTCGGTACCACCATCTCAGAGATTATGTTCAAAGGCGCATTATGTTACTTCATTACATTGCCATGGAAGATCAAGACGTAGATATTCAGACAAAGGCGCTTGCCAAGAGAAAATTTGAATACCATAGAGGCATGATCGGGGTGGCGAATAATCCATTTCTTGTTGAGCGGGAGTATTGAAAAGTCAACAAGAAATGTGTGTCTAATTTAATTTTCCCTTAATTAAATTGGACAATAAAATGTAATCTTATCTCATAATCTCTTGTAATAGTTAACCTAGTGTTATAAACTCAGTTAGCTCATGAGTTTCCAGTTGAGGGTGGTTGGTGAGGCATGTAAAGTGATTCTATGAGTTATGGAGTTCGAGTTTCAGTTAGAGCATTAGTTTAATGCATGAGAAATCAGTTAACTCAATTTATTGAGTTAAAGTCAGTTGAAATAATTGTAATTGTTTGTTTCACTAGTGAGAGATCAAGTGAATTAAATCAGATTTAATTCACATGCAATGATATGCCATGCAACTGATGATCTAATATTAATAGCTGCATGCATTTCAGTTCCAGTGGAGAGCCAGTTGAGACGAAGGTTAAAGGGATGTTAACTATCATTTGTATCATTAGTAGGCTGCCTGCATGTATTAAGACAACCATAGGATTTCCCATGAGCATTGCGTAGTTTTGGAAGGATGAATTGCCTAAAGAATAGGGATTTCATTCCACATGAATTGCGCAAGGCAAGCAGGATGATTAGAGGTAGGAAATTGGCTAAGTGTTGGTCGATTTTGTCCGGGTGAGTGTGAGACAATTGTGAGAGTGTAGGAGACTCTTGTAAGAAGAGTGCATTGTAATTATTTCATGATTCCTTGGTGAATATACAATAGAAGATAGAGGGGTTTTGAGAAGTAATATTTCCTTGGGAAAATATTTGTGTTATGGTTTGATTTGCTTCTTTCTTTACTTCTTGTGATTGGCGATCGTGTTTATTTTCCGCAATTGATTTGTAGAGGGATTCAGTATCTTGCTTTAGTACATTGGTTGATCGGATTGAATCCATTTGAATACATATTGTTTGTATAATTTCTACAACACTCGCCTTAATACTAGGATCGTCATCAACATCATCGACAACGTGCCCACATTAGCACCTGAATCAAGTAGTGCCAAACAAGGAAAGATAAGACCCAACACATAGCAAAGAGAGAAGTTAAAGAGCTATTAGAGCCAAATCTAAAGGCACCCACACCACAACTAGAATATCTTTTAAGAAACTTCTAGAAGAAGTTGGTTATAGTACAAATAGAAATTTTGTAAATAATATTGGTGGTTTTTCAAATAAAAACTAGTGGTTTAAGGTGTTGTATAAGTTCTTGAGTGTTTATATATAGGCCTCATTTTTTAATTCAAAAGGGGGAGAAATATTGGGATGTAGGGAAACTCTGTTAATTTTTTTGGGAAATTGCTTGGAGTTATTGAAGCAATTCTATGGTGGAATTCTGAAATGACTCTTCGGCTGTCTGTACCTTCTAATCATGTAATTTTACATACCCATTTCATATTTTGACGTTTGCTAGATATGAATACAATTTTATGCAATTTTCATAGCATTGTGTTGTAAACTTGATCTGTTATGTTAATTAGATGGAATTGTTAAACTGAAATACGTTATGGCATCAATATGATGGTTTATTTTAGTTTTTAAAATTTTTTCAAGGTTGTTTGAAGAGTATATTGACTTCCTTTATAAGTTTTACAAGGTTTTTTCAAGAAATGGAAAATTTCAAAATCTGTGTATTCTAGTGGTTGAATTCTTAATTGCTTAGCTACCCACTGGGTTTTGAACGATTTAAAGGAATTATTGATTGCTCCTTTAAATCTATTAGAATATGTTCTCCATTTTTCATCCACTTTTCATATTTTTAACTCTTCATGTGAAACCCAAGGGTCACGAATACTCTAACTTAGGATCACATAAAATACAACCCACAAAAAACAAATTTAATGTCTGATAGTTTTTCCCTTAACCCTAATTCCTAAACAGATTTCTAGTTTGTTATAAATAAATGTTGAATTTGAACCTGATTCATGCATAATCTTAGATCTGTCTTTGAAGAACACATGATGAATGTTTAACGTATATAATGAGCATGTATTCAAGATTATTGAAATATTAATTGTGTTTTGATTTGTTTATTTACATCCGACACAGAAGATATGCACATAGACAAAGATTTGATATCAATTCAATGGTTGTGATGAATTATTCATGTTATTTTACTCTCTTGCGACACTCTGTAGGAGAAAATGAATTACATGAGCTTTTAACTTCAACCCAAAATTTGTAACATTAATCAAGTTCAAGATAGAGCTACACAATAATTACACAACAACACATTCAAAAGAAAAATATAAATATAGGATCTTATTTGCTTCAATTTCGAGGCAAATATACCTATTCAATGAAGTTTTAAGCCAAAAACTAATTAATTAGAACACTACGCCTAGGAAATACAAAATACATTGAGAAATATTCAATAAAAATAGATGGCCATATGGCCCACGTGGTGTAGAGAAGTCGATGATGGGGTGCACTCTTAAGGCACTCGGTCTGCAAGGTCACCGGTTCGAAACCCGTGTGGGAGGAGAAAAAATGGAAAGATTAGGATTTGCTGATTTAAATATAATATCTTTAACGTAATAGAAAATAATAAAAAGGCATCTAACATCTGAAGAAAACTAGAAGGGATAGCAGGAAAGCCATGGAAAAATGCAAAAAATTCTAGGATGAAATGAAATCCCCAGGGTCCAACATATGAGCCTTAAATGGGTGACCAACATTACATAATGGGTCATAAAACCCTTGCATTTTTTTTTTTCAAACAAACTAGGGCACATAATATCCCTCAAAAGAAACTGAAAACATGGCACATGTTGCCTTGAGAGGCAAACAAGGAAAGTCTAGAACCAGACAACAACAAAACATAGTCGTAAAGCCCAGAACAACCAAAAACATCCACTATGCCAACAACCATGGTGGCTCTAACAAGAAGGGCCATAGACAGTGGTAGCACCAAGAAACCCAATGTGGACTAAGTTGAAATTGATCTTGGCACTTACTTTATCTTCATGGAAGAGGATGATGCCTTTGTTGCCCAAAACTATTCCAATTAGGTTCATGCTTGGATTTTGAAATTTAATGGAGCCTCTTCTATGAAAGGTAATGATGTTGGTATAATGTTTTATTCTCCATAAGGGAGAGCTCATTAATTCTCTTTTTGGTTGAATTTCCCATGTACTAATAATATTGTTGAATTTAAAGACTTTTTCGTAGGTCTAGATCAAGATTTATAGCTAGGTTTCACGCAAATTCACACATTTGGGAAGTCATAGTTGATTATAGATATAAAAAAGGATTATATAACACTACCAATAGATGTTTAAATGATATATTCAAATAAAGGATTATGTAACTAAGAATATTCTCTCTTTTAATTTGATTCACACTTGAAGGGAATTAAACACAATAAATCATAAGTTGGTCAAGTGTCAATGCTAGTAAAAAAATGTTCAAAAGGTAGGTTTGATTGTGAAGTTATTTCATTTTATTGTCCTTGTGTGCCTAACAACAAAGTGGTTTGGTATATTTTTTTTATCATGAAAATGACATTTGTTGGTTTTTGGCATATTAAGGGTATTTGATATTTGATTATATTGGCATAATAAATCCGAAAAACACCTCTTTAATACTTGGCCAAATAGAACATTTCAAGGAGAAACAATAACCATTGAGTAAAGAGACCACAAAACAATATATGGACATATAAGGTTGATGTCATAACTTTTATTATGAATATTTCTACAACAAGTACACAAGGGAGTTTCACCACTACTTATGACCCATTTTATAGAATTTAAACTCATCTGAGGCATGCCTACCTACTACCACACGACTTGTATAATCTATCAATAAAGCAACCACATGTTTGCCTCTTGTAGGTCCCACCCTTCAACTACAACAGATTCAATCTAGCTCTCCATGCCTTGGAAACTTTCCAATTCATGTAATCCCTCTATGTAAACTACCTAATATTCTATTCGTATCTAAGTCATTCAAAGTGAAAAAACATAGAGTTAGCACCATAGAACTCCCTGTTCACTTCTTGATCTCTTTTTCCATGATTGCATGCCCTTGATAAAATTCTCGATGATTCCTTTACACAATTCTTATGTCCTCTTTATATGGTTGGGAGGTGCCTAATTGTTTCCCTTTTTCAAGGTTCATTTTACCATTCTTGATGACAAGTGTTTCCAAATATGAAATGCACCCAAATAAATGTGCAACCAACTCCTTGAAGTTCTCCAAATAATGTTTATCCTCTTGGGTCTATGTTCTCATAAAAATGTGTACAACTACTTAGGGTGTTCCAAGTCTCAATGCATCGACTATTTTTTATTTATTTATTTATTATTATTATTTTTTATTTTTTAATTTTATTTTTTTTAAAATAAGATTATTCTATTAAATTCCAAATAATATACATTTCGAAGCTTGCCTCAGGAGTTGCTATGATAGCCAATTCTGGAGGGATCAGAGTTCAAAAAAACAAAAATGTGACCGCCCAGATGTGGAAACCGGTCCAAAAATTTCTACCATGAATAGGGAAACCAATATTAACAAAAAAAGACCAAGATTTTATCACATAGTTCAGAAAAAACATGATATCTGAAAGTTGAAATGACACAGAGAGAGGTAACCTCTCGATTCTGAGGCTGCAATGCCTGCTACTTTCCATGAGGCAGAGGCGGAGGCTCTTCAATGATGAGACATCTGTAGTCATCCGATGTATCCTCATCATTATTCGTCTGCTGGACTTTGGGCTCAGGTGTAGTGGCGGAACGCACCGGGCTGCCTTTTCCATCCACCTTGTCATCAACAGAACGTTCTGGACTGTTGTTGCTGCTGCCTTCATTGCACGAAGAATGCGTTCCCGATTTGACTGGCAATGCCACAAAATTCCTGGAATTCTGAGTGGGAGCAGGGGAAATTGTACATTTCCTTAGACACTTTCTCGAACCACAACCAACAAAGCTGGATGGCGCTTCCTGAAAGTGCACAGTGATGGTGGCGATGACCAGAGGGCGGTCTAGGGTGCAGTCATAATGAAACTGGTGAGAATTATCCTTAGGAGGAGAAGGATGACTGTCCTCATGGGTGGAGATGGGTGGGCGTGAGGAATGGCCTTTGCCACGACCCTGATGACATATCATCTTGTGCCTCCACGACATACCTGAGCAGGAGGGAGCGTGAGAAAGGGGAGAAGCAGTAGAGTGATTGGTGGGAAGAGGTGGCAAAGCAAGCAAAGCTTGAATGCCGCAGAGGATCTTGAAGGTCGCAGAGGAGCAATAGGTAGAGAGACACGATACATTGAGGCTGCAGGAGGCGAATAACAACGTAAAGGTGAGGGGCGCCATGAAGTAGCACTTAAGCTTGCGGATCGGACATGCATTAAAGCTAGAGGTAGAGACATCAATGATGGTGTGAGGTGAGCAGCTGGAGGAATTAATAGCTGCAGGACGGGAACCATGCATGGCCATGTGCCACACTGAGGAGCCGCCATCTCCCTTTTAGAATTAAGTACCCGCATCCGGGGGCATAGCTTCATTTTGCACCAGTTGAGTGCATTTCTATATGAAAGAAGCATCATTGATACTGGAAAGGGGACCAGAAAAGAGAGATAGACCTTGCTCAACTCGTTTTTTGGCTAGGAGATCTACTACCTTGTTGGCTAAGCGAAAAATGTGCTTAAAGGAGATGGCTCGCTGAGTTTGAAGCCATTGCTCAATTTGATCAAACCTTGTTGCGAGATGCCAACTCTTGGACAACTTGGAAACAAAAGCCCCCGAGAGAAGGTGAGTGGCAACATTGATGATAATTTGAGAGTCTCATTCCACTTCGAGGGGGGAGAAGTTATGCTCCTGAGCGAGGTAGAGCCCCTGCAAAAGGCCTTCCAGTTCCGCAGAGTTGTTTGAGTCCCACCCTATAGAGCCAAAGAAGATGAATAAGGGGATCCCTGCTGAATCTTTGAATATTCCCCCAAAAATAGCTGCACCAGGATTGCCCTTAGAGGCCCCATCAAAATTCATCTTGATCAGACCACGAGGAGGAGGATTCTAGGAGTCGGCGAATCTAGATTTCCTGAGGGAGGCTGAGTATCCTTGTGGTGATTAGGGATAGAAATATTCCAATTCGCCCAAATAATACTTTCTGGTGCCTGATTAGGAATGTTTGAGTCTTGCCAATGATGCAGGGCCAAAGAGTCTCATGAAGGTTGTTGCAGATATTAGTCCAAATAGAATCCAATGGAGTGATTTGATTTTTGAAGATGCACCTGTTCCTTTTCTTCCAGACCGACCAAAGGAGGAACCCAGGAAGGAGGGTCCAAAGAGTGTTGAGCAACTTGCTATTGAAGGGGTCAGTTGGCCAATGTTTGAATATATTAGAAATGTCTCCTTTGATTTTGCTATTTATTCTGCACCAGATGGCTATGTTATCCCACAAGTTGTTGGCCAACCAGCAGGTTTCCAAAAGATGTGAGATGGTTGAGACATCTTGAAGGGCCTATGAAGCCCCGCTTGAGGAGGTTGTCCCAAGTGAGGATCCTTCTCTTGTTGAGTAGCCAAATAAAGGTAGATATTTTAGGCCAGATGCTTAGTCTCCAAATTTGGGTCCATATCATATCCTGGGGGTCCTAAATAGCAGAAAAGAGCAAATGGTACACTTCCCAGGTGGAAAAAGTACCTTGAGTGGTGTGGCCCCATCGAAGAATGTCCAGATCGTTTGTGCATCTGATTTTCCTTTTGCTTAGTTCATTGTCAATATCCTCAAATAGTTCCTCCTGCCAGTTCTCCTACCATTGAGCAGATGGAAGCCATTGACGATATCTAGAGATAGAAGGAGGTTTCTGGAAGAAATTTACTTTATTGTTAACTTAAGCTTGTAGTGCAGCTTGCCATCTGGGTCTGTGGAAGAGGTCAGCCAATTTGGGCATCTACTGCCATGAGTCCTCTCAGAAGCGAGCAGAGGCTCTTGATCTAATTTCCAAGAAACTATGCTCTTGGATGATGGCACTGTGTTGCTTGGCCACATTCCAAATGAGAGATCCGGAGTCCTCAGGAATAAGATGAATAAGATCTTCTGGCGGCCTATTGTTGGAATATTTGGTTGTCCAGAGCTATGCCTAGGGGATGTAAGTTTTGGACAACCAATTCCACCAAATGCGAGCGCCCCTAACCGCATTTCTGTGGTTTGGATCGCTTAGTCCCAAACCCCAACCAGTTTTGGAGTGCACACGTCAGACCATTTTACTAGTGCCCATTTTCGATTTAATCCATAACTTCCCCAAAGGAAATTTCGCTGCAGATTTCTAATACTTTTTGGAACCCATTTAGGAGCTGCCAACACTAACAGGAGATAAAGGGGCATGTATTGGAGGACCTATTTGATCAAGACCAATCAGCTTGTAATATTGAGGGTTCTGTTATTCCATGATGACAAGCAGGCTTCCAATTTGTCCAAGATATCTTTCCAGGAGGAGTGCTTGATAGCAGAATCAATGAGAGGAGCACCAAGCTATTTAGAAGGAAGAGTGGCTATGGAGAAGCCTAATATTTTGGCAATGTTGCACTGAACGATTTCAGGGGTGTTAAAGAAGAATATTTGATACTTGGCTACATTGATGGTGGTTCCATAGGCTTCAGAGAAGGTATCCAGTAATGACTTGAAGGTGTTGGCTTCTTGGACTGAGGGGTGGCCGAACAACATATTATCATCAAAATTTTTTTGGTGAGTAATGGGATGATTGCCATGAATAAAAATACCCTGAAGGGAGTGGGAAGAGGCCGCATGCTGGATGAGATGACCTAGACCTTCATCCATGAGGATGAAGAGGAAGGGAGAAAGGGGATCCCCCTGTCGAATACCTCGTGAAGGGGTGAAAGGGGGGGAAGGGGCCCCATTGACTAGAATGGAATAAAAAGGGGAAGAGATAAGGCTCATGATACAACGAGTCCAGGTGGGGCTGAAGCCAAAATCCAAGAGCATCTGATTGATGTAATCCCAGCTCAGTTTGTCAAAAAATTTAGAGAGGTCAATTTTTAAGAGCATACCTGCTTTCTTCAGATGCTTTAGAGAATGGGTGACTTCATGGGTGAGAATGATCCCATCCAGGATTTGACGACCTTCCACATATCTTGTCTGTTCTGGAGAAATGAGCGGAGGGAGGAGGGGTTTAAGCCTGTTGGTGATTACCTTGGAGATTAGCTTGTAGATGATATTGCACAAGGCGATCAGTCTGTACTTGTTTGGGGTGACAGAGTGCTCTTCTTTGGGGGTGAGGGCTAGGAAGGTTGCATTGAGTGAAGGGAGGATCCAATTCATACTTCGAGATTCTTCCACCAAATCCCAAAATTCTAGCTTGATTCTTTCCCAAAAGAAGTGGAAAAAATTGGAAGTGAAACCATCAAGACCAGGAGATTTTCCATCTTTCAGCTGAGCCATAGCTTGTTCAACTCCTTGTAGGGAAACTGGTTTGAGTAACATTTGATTGTGCTCCTCAGTGACAAAATTGGGGATGTGCTGAGTGATCTTTCCAATAAATGGTAGCCTATCTTCTAGAGGTTCCTTAAGGATATTCTTGAAGTGGCTGAGTAGTTATTTTTCTATGTCCTCATGGTATTATAGCCTATCCCTTTGACAATTGTTGAGGATGGTGATATGGTTATGCATACGTCTCTGAATGGTGGATTGATGAAATAATTTGGTGTTCTTCTCCCCTTCTTTGAGCCATTGAATTCTTTATTTTTTCTTCCATAATATTTCCTCTTGTAGTATTCGCTCATCCAATTTGGTAAGGAGGATCTTTTCTTGGAGAGCCATAGATTCTAATCTACCCTCTTGAATGATACACATCTGTAGATCAGAAATTTGATGCTCCAGATCCTTTTGATGCTGAAAGATGTTACCAAATGTGGAATAATTCCATTTCTTGAGAGAAAATTTGAGAAGCTTGAGTTTTTGTTGGAATTGAAACATTTTGGAGCCAGCAGGGGGAGTGAAACATCTCCACCAAGTGGTGACCAAGTCTTTGAAGTCCGGATGAGAAAGCCAAAATTGCTCAAAATGGAATGGTCGATTGTTTGTGGCTCCAGGTCGCGACCACTACAAAAGGACAGGTCAATGATCAGAACCAGTAGAAGGAAGAATGGAGGAGTAAATGTCGCCTCCCAGATGGATCACATTATTTGAAATGAGGAAATGGTCCAATATTGAGGCGATCTGCTGAGTGCCAGTTATTCTGTTGTTTCAAGTATGCATACCATTAGAAAAGGGAAGATCAATCAGCCAATTTCTTTGAATGAAATATTTGAAGCTAAGACTGTCCATCTCAAGCCTCTGGAAGTTTTTAGAAAATTATATATTACAGAGCAATGCAACACATAAAATATGCGGAAAATACAAGCACACAAAACACATAAAACCAGAGAGACACAGATATACGTGGTTCACCTAGTTTGGGCTACGTCCACCTCGAACAACCAGTCCTTCATTTCTATTATCCAGCAAAATGAAGAGACACAACCTACAACAGATCCGCTGTAATATCCTTTTTTCTCTCTCACAGTCTCCCTATCTATTTCTCGCTCTAAGAATACACATACAATTGCACAACCGCAATACAATACCCTCATACAAAGAGAGGGGTTGTCTTCTAAGGAAAAAAACCCTAAACTAAACATAACTACTATCGTTAGATCATCTGCCTAATGAACGACCCAGATTTACTAGAAATTACTATAATTTTACAAAGCAATTTTACATCTGTTCATAGCTTCAGGGGTGCTGCCCCCGAAACCCCTTGCCAGGGGGGGGCTTCATAAATTCGATGTCGCCCCCCCCCCCCCCTGGACCCCCCATGGCAGCGATTAATTTATAGGAAACGTTGCTGCCCCATTTAAGGTACAGGGGTCTAATGCTGTGATACAAAGTAAACAAGATAATCAGGCTCCACACCCAAAAATATCCCACTTGGAGACTGATTGTAGCAACTCCACTACTGCTTCATTTGTTGGAAAATGACTCATTTTTGGACCTGGTTGTTTCTCATCTTCATCGTCATCCTTGAAGACCAATTGGAATTGAGCACATTCTCAGTTTCTCCCTGGTTACAACTTTTGTTAGCATATCTGCAGGATTCTGGCTAGTGTGTATCTTTTCCAGCTTCAACTCTCCATCTTCCAATACTGACCGCATGAAATGGTACTTGAGATGTATGTGTTTAGTCCTGGAATGAAATGCTGAGTTCTTTGCAAGATGAATAGCACTTTGGCTATCACTGTATAGTGTGCCCATATCATGCTTCTTACCCAATTCATCCATAAACCTTTGTAACCAAATCATTTATTTACTAGCCTCTGTAGCAGCAACATACTCGGCTTCTGTTGTTGAAAGTGAAACAACACTTTGGATTTTTGAAACCCAACTGACAGTTGTTCCACCTATAGTAAATACATATCCTGTAGTGCTCCTCCTGTTATCTCTGTCACCTGCCATATCTGCATCAACATATCCCCGTAGAGCAATGTTTGAACCACCAAAGCATAATGCTTGATTTGTGGTACCTCTCAAATATCTGAGAATCCATTTTACTGCCATCCAATGTTCTTTTCCTGGATTATTCATGTACCTGCTTACAACTCCCACTGCATGTGCAATATCAGGCCTTGTGCAGACCATTGCATACATCAAGCTTCCAACTGCTGATGCATATGGAACTTTAGACATATAATCCATGTCTTCTTGGGTCTTTGGGCACATCTCCTTACTAAGTTTGAAATGGCTAGCAAAAGGTGTACTAACTGGTTTTGCATTCTGCATATTAAATCTTTTCAACACCTTCTCTATGTACTCATTCCGAGACAGTGTTAATTTGCGATTTTTCCTGTCTCTAGTTATCCTCATACCAAGGATTTGTTTTGCAGCTCCCAAATCCTTCATTGCAAATGAATTTTCCAATTTTCTTTTGAGCACATTTATTTCCTGCATGTTAGACCCCGCAACAAGCATGTCATCTACATACAATAAAAATATAATATAGCTGCCATCATTTTTCCTTTTTAGATAAACACAATGATCAGAGTGACATCTAGTATAACCTTGTTCAGACATAAACTTGTCAAATTTTAGATACCACTGCCTTGGAGCCTTTTTTAAGCCATATAAGCTCTTCTTTAACCTGCACACCAATTTTTCTTTCCCTTTGACCTCATATCCTTCTGGTTGCTGCATATATATCTCTTCCTCCAAATATCCATGGAGAAATGCTGTCTTTACATCTAAATGTTCAAGACCTCTGGAGTCTAGCTTTGTACCTCTGTTTTCCTCCATCTTCTTCCTTCAGCCTATAAACCCATTTATTCTGCAATGTAGTTTTACCCGCAGGAAATCTGACTAAGTCCCAAGTCTAGTTATGCATTAAGGAGTCCATCTCTTCTTCCATGGCTAGCTCCCACTTCTTCCTTCTTTCAACCTGCATTGCTTCTTCATAACATTTGGGTTCACCAGAATCCGTCAACAATAAATAATATAATGAAGGAGAGTATCGTTCAGGGGGTCTACTTATCCTGGTAGATCTTCTAACACCACTTTCAGGTGTTTGAGGTGCCTGTTGTTGTTGTGGTGGTTGCTGCTACTGTGGTTCTTGATTATTATTATTTTCAGGCACCTTTACTTTTTCAGTTATCTCATCAAGAACTATGTATTCCTTGCTTTCTTTTTCCTGCAACTAATTCTTATACAAGACCTTTTTATTGAATATTACATCTCTGATCCTAATGATTTTGTGATTTTCATAATCATATAAGCGATAACCAAAATCATTAACACCATATCCAATAAAGGTACATTTCTTTGATTTTTCCTCAAGCTTTGTTCTATTTTCTTTATTAGTATGGACAAAGGCCTCACAACCAAAAGGCTTTAAAAAATAGTAGTTTACCTTTTTACCTGTCCATGCTTCCTCTGGAATACCACCATCCAAGGAGCTTGAAGGCCCTCTGTTTATTAGATAAACAACAGTATCTATAGCATCTGCCCAAAATTGTAAAGGCAATCCTGCATGTAATCTCATGCACCTTGCACGCTCCATGATTGTTTTGTTCATCCTTTCTGACACACCATTTTCTTGTGGTGTTCTTGGAACTGTCTTCTCTCTACGAATTCCATGCTCTGAACAATACCTATCAAACTCTTTGCTGCAATATTCACCTCCATTGTTTGATCTGAGACACTTCAACTTCTTTCCTATCTCAATCTCAACCAAAGCTTTCCATTTCTTGAAAGTATCAAATACATTAGATTTATTTTGAATACAATAAATACATTTTTTTCTAGTTGCATCATCAATAAACGTAACATAATAGCGAGAGCCATCGAGAGATGATACCTGAGCAGGTCCCCATACATATGTATGCACAAGCTCCAATTTTTCGCTCTTCTTTTCTTTCCCAACTCTGAGAAATCTGACTCTCTTTTATTTTCCATAAATGCAATTTTCACAGAAATCCAAATCAACATTCTTCAAACCTGGCAAAAAATTTCTTGAGGGAAGAATCTTCATCCCCTTCTCACTCATGTGTCCGAGCCTATGATGCCATAATGCTGCATCTGCTCCTTTGGAAGTTAAATCATTAACAGATTTAGAAATACCACTGCATAAATATAATGTACCAACCTTTTCACCTTTTGCTATTACCAGGGCTCCTTTGGTGACCTTCCAAGCTTTATCTGTGAAAGCTGTCACACAACCTTCACCGCCTAACTGCCCTGTTGAAATTAGATGTTTCTTTAGATCTGGAACATGCCTTACCTCCTTTAATAGCCATTGGTTTCCATTCTGCTGTTTTACAAGAACCTTACCCATTCCAACAATTTTATAGGGTTTATCATCACCCAAACGGACTTGTCCAAAATCTCCTTGAACATAGTTATGAAAATATTTCTTATCAGGTGTGGCATGGAATGAGGCCCCTGAATCTACTACCCAGGAATCAGTAACATTTTTGAAAGAAAAAATCAAAGCATCTTGTAACACATCACCTGTCACATTTGCTTCATGATTGTTTTCTTGTTGCACGTCTCCTTCTTTTCCCTTCCGAGATCTACAGTCTTTCTTTAGGTGTCATTTCTTTCCGCATTTCCAGCACACTATCCCCGATCTGGATTTGGATCTTCCTTTTCTTGATTTACTGCGATATCCTGAGCTCTTTCCTCTTTCCATTCTCCTTCCCCTAGACTCTGCACTCAAAGCATTACTCGATGTCTCACCGGAGCTTTTCCGTCGCATTTCCTCGCTAAGGATAGCACCGACAACATCATCAAACTTTAAAGTACTAGATCCAGAGATAGAGTTACTAATGGCCATTACTAAACCATTCCAACTCTGTGGCAATGAGCACAAGAATAACAGAGCTCTAAATTCATCTTCAAAGTTTATCCCTACAGAAATTAACTGACTAGTAACTGTATTAAAATCATTTAAATGGTCTGCAACAGATCCACCTTCCGACATCTTCATATTAAATAGTTGTTTCATAAGAAATACCTTTTTTTAGGCCGAGGGTTTTTCATATAGTTTCGCCAACGTCTACATCAAACCCTCTGTTGTTGTTTCCTTCGAAATATTGAAGGCGATTGACGCCGCAAGGCACAATCGTACTGTTCTGAGTTCCTTTCTATCGAGAATGTTCCATTCTGCGTCTGTCATGGCCGCCGACTTCTTTATTTTTCCGATTAATGGTAGGTACAGATATTTCTGATACAGATAATCTTCCATCTGCATCTTCCACAGTGGGAAGTTTTGGCCGTTAAATTTATCGACCCTAAACTTACCATCTTCTGCCATTGCTCCCACTCGAACCAGGAACCCTTCTTTCCTATGAGTTTATCAGCCAAATATACCTTCGGATCTGATACTAGTTGTTAGAAAATTATATATTACAGAGCAATGCAACACATAAAGTATGCGGAAAATACAAGCACACAAAACACATAAAACCAGAGAGACACATATATACGTGGTTCACCCATTTTGGGCTACATCCACCCCGAACAGCCAGTCCTTCATTTCTATTATCCAGCAAAATGAAGAGACACAACCTACAACAGATCCACTGTAATATCCTCTGTTCTCTCTCACAGTCTCCCTATCTGTTTCTCGCTCTAAGAATACACATACAATTGCACAACTGCAATACAATACCCTCATACAAAGAGAGGGGTTTCCTTTTAGGGCAAAAAACACTAAAATAAACATAACTTCTACGGTCAGATCATCTGCCTAATGAACAATCCAGATTGACTAGAAATTACTATACTTTTACAAGGCAATTTTACATCTGTTACAGTGCTGCGGGGCGTCGCTCACGCTGCACCCATAAAGTCGCCGTCTCTCGTACCCCCACTAAAACGACACTTATAAAGCCATCCAGCGCCCAATTTAAGGTACAGGGGTCCAATGCTGTGATACAAAGTAAACAAGATAATCAGGCTCCACACCGAAAAGAAGTGATCCGGATTTATGCAGGAAGGCAACAGAATACACATATAGCCATAGATATAGAGATGCAGTGGAAATAATGCTTCATTTTATTATAATCAAATGGCTGAAATAAACTAGCTAGGGCATTGGTAGCGTATCTCTGAGAAGATATGTAGCGGATACAGGCCTCTGAATTGTGTTATAGAACTTAAATTTGTTTACAGGCAGAATGTAAATAAAGAACTAGGGCGGTGGTAGGATATCTCTGAGAAGATATGTGGCAGCTACTGTTGATATTGCAACAAGATGATGAGCTTAGTGGAAAGAATTCACCTTCACTAAGTGGGCCCGCAGGCTATTTTTGGCACAAAGTCTATTTTTAGACTATGTCTATTTTTAGACATATGGATCATGTTCTATGAGTTGCAGGTTGCTATTTGTGGATGGTTGGTCAAGTCGGAAAAAATAGATGGACTTCTATTTTTAGACATATTGGGCGGAATCTATTTTTAGATTGCCAGTCTAAAAATAGATATGTCGAATATTATTAGCTCTTAATAATATTTGGACTATAAACATTATCTTATTCTCTTGGAGCACTTCAGTTAAGTGCACAAATGTGGCACAGAAGCTGACAGAAGGAATTACGCTATTCCTGAGGGTTAAGTGGAGCTATTGCATGGATACTTCAGTTAGAACTCATGTGACAGAGTTTGGTGGAGTTGATTGAGGAAGTTAGTGGAGTTGTATTCAGTTTAACTAATCTAAACATAGTTGAGTTATTTGTATCTAGTTTAACTAATTGATACAATTAGTGAGAGTGGTGTGAATTAATTATTAATTAATTCACTAATTATAAACTCATTAATCAACTAAAGATTACATCAGTTAACTTCAGTGCATGGACAGTTTCAGTGGAGACCAGTGCAGAGATAGGTGAAAGAGCAGGTTAACTATCAGTTGTGACTATACTGTTGCATATTTGCAACAACCAGTGATTGGAGAAGCCCATGAGGATTGCGTAGTACAAGCCAGGTGGTTCAAGTTATTTAATGAGCCATCCTACAACATTGATTATGCAATAGAGGCTGGCTATCAGGTGGCAGAGATTGGAGCATGTGTTTTGCTAGATCTAGCTTGATTAGTGTGTAGCAATTTGAGGTTGTGCTGAGAGCTTGTGAGGAGCTTTGTACAATGATTGTTACATGATCTCTATGACATATAATATACATATATTTTGGGGTTTTCAGCTTTAAGCTTTCCCATGAAATACTGTGTTCATATGTGTGATTGTTTATGGTTTTAATGTGCGCATGCGATTGTTTTTATTTCTGCAATTATTGATCAATGGTAGAAGAGATTCTGTATTGTGCATGAAGTTAGAATAGTGTGTGATCAGGAGAATCTCTGTGGATAACATATCAGTTATTAAAATTTATACAACTACAGGCCTCTGAATGGTGTCACAAAACAAATGACCGAAACATACTTATAGAAATAATGGAAATAAATGAGCTAGGGAATTGGTAGCGTATCCCTCAGAAGAGATGTGTCGGCTACTAGCCCCTGAATTGTGTTACAATGAGGCTTGAAGGCCTATTTATTGTTGAGAAATATTGTAAAACCTAAAACGTCCAAAAAACCTAACCCTAGGAGATGAAGCGCCAAAACTGTGGGTCCCATTTGGGTAAATTGGTGTTTTAACTTCCTAGGGAAGTAACTTTGGCATCGGATCTCCGTTTGACGTGCTCAATAGCTCGTTAGACAGATATATCTAAGGAATACAACTTTTGAGTGAGAAACAATAATCAATGGCCCATGTTGCTCCCGGTTTTCGCAAAAAACGTCGTTTAGGGCCTCAAAACGGCTCCGGAAGTTCAGGACTCGAAAAACTGCTAAAATAGTAAGTTGTGTTGCAACTTAAAAATAGAAAGAACTGATGGTGGGGGTTCAAATGGAATAGGTGGGTGGCCACCAATATTCACTTGGATCATTAAGTTCCCAAAACGGCTCTGGGAGTGCAGGACCCGAAAACCTGCTAAAAATAGTAAGTTGTGCTGACAGTGAAGACTGAAAGAATTGATGGTGCGGGTCCAAATGGAATAGGTGGGTCGCCACCGATATCCACCTGGATCATTCCTCCATCCTTTGGAAGAAATGGTCCCAATTGCGTTAAGTTCCTCCATGAGGGGCAAATTCTGCTGAACTTGGTATTAGATTTGTCCAGGTTGTTGCGGACTTGTTGGCGGACGTGCTGGATGTAGATGTGCCGCCGGTGGGAAGCCGTTGAAGGATTTGGGAAAAGTTATCCATCATCGTGTTCCTCTATTTCTTGAGGGCCTCCTCGAGCAATATTTTGATAGGATCTCATGCTCCCTCGTCTTTCTTTCCTTTCGCCATGGGGGGTCATCGGGGTTTGCGAGGTTGAACTCCTTATACCCTGGCCGTTAGGGACATGAAAAGAAAAACAGGGAAAGAGCAGATCGCTATGATACCAATGATCCGGATTTGTGCAGGAAGGCAACATAATACACATATAGCTATAGATATAGAGATTCAGTGGAAATAATGCTTCATTTTATTATAATCAAATGACTGAAATAAACTAGCTAGGGCGCTGGTAGCGTATCTCTGAGAAGATATGTGGCGGCTACAGGCCTTTGAACTGTGCTATAGAAATGAAATTTATTTACAAACAAAATGTAAATAAACAACTAGGGTGCTGGTAGGCTTATCTCTGAGAAGAGATGTGGCAGCTACAAGCCTCTGAACGGTGTTACAAAACAAATGACTGAAACATACTTATAGAAATAATGGAAATAAATGAGCTAGGGCACTGATAACATATCCCTCAGAAGAGATGTGTCGGCTACCAGCAGTTGAAATGTGTTACAATGAGGCTCGAAGGCTTATTTATTGTTGAGAAACAATGTAAAACTTGAAACATCCAAAAACCTAACCCTAGGAGATGAAGCACCAAAACTGTGGGTCCTGTTTGGGTAAATTGGTGTTTCAATTTCCCGGGGAAGTAACTTTGGCATCCGATCTCCATTTGACGCGCTCAATAGTTTGTTAGAAATATCTATATGAGGAATACAAATTTTGAGTGAGAAACATCAATGTATGACCCATGTTGCTCCCGTTTTCCCAAAAAACGTCGTTTAGGGCCTCAAAACGGTTCCGGAAGTTCAGGACCCGAAAAATTGCTAAAAATAGTAAGCTGTGCTGCAACTTAAAAATGGAAAGAACTGATGGTGGGGGTTCAGATGGAATAGGTGGGTTGCCACCAATATCCACCTATATCATTTATAATTTCCAAAAATGGCTCTGGGAGTGCAGGACTCGAAAACTTGCTAAAAATAGTAAGTTGTGCTGACAGTGAAGAATGAAAGAATTGATGGTGTGGGTCCAAATGGAATAGGTGGGTGGCCACTGATATCCACCTGGATCAGGCAGCCTCCTTTTTTATCGTCAAGCTTTTTGATCATATTGAAGTCACCTCCAACGATCTAGAGAGGATGACGCCTGGTGGAGTTTAGGATGTCAAGGGAGTTAAGTATGGCTATTTTCTGAAGAGGTTCTTGGGGGAAGTAGACATTGGTGAGGTGACCATGGATGTTGGTACCAATAAAGTGAAAAGAAGCCTGTATGAAATTATGAGAAGCGTGAATGTCATAAAGGGAGATAAGCATGGGATCCCAGGCAATGGCCAAACCACCCGAGGCATAAACCGCTGTGGTAGTACATCCCTGCCATAACTTGGTGATGATGGATTTTAGGGTAGTACTGGTGCATTTGGTTTCTTGCATGAAGAAAACAGTTGGTCTATATTGCTTTATCATTTTCTTGATCATTTGGTGCTTGGCGGGGTTGTTGAGCCCTCGGATATTCCATGAGGTGAGCCTCATTGAGAATTGTGGGAGACTGGCCAGAAGAACTTGGTTAGCTTGGGGTATTGCCCTAATTAAAATAATAATTATCCCACAATGATGGTTCTTTGTAGATTTTTTCTTCACCCTCTTTTCTTTGACTCCTTTATGAGCTTTTTTCCATCCCAAGGGCTTCCTGCTTGAATGCCTAGTGAATTGCACTGCTGAGCCCGAAAGAGTACGACTTCTAGGCTTTCAATCTGCCTGAGGGGTATCTTATCATATTCTTTGTTTTTACAAGCCATCTCCATTGCTAAGATGTCCAGATCACCTAGGTCAATACTTTCTGATTCTTCTTCCATGTGGGTTGGTTGATTCATTTTTGCCCTAGATCCTTCCTCCTATGGTGCTTGTGGTGCTTTGTCGTCGATTTCCATTAGGGTGGAGTTCCAAAGGACAATTGCTTTGTATTTGCTTGACTGGATAGACTGAGGGGTATGCTTCCAAATAAAAAAATAAGAGAGAGGGGGGATGGGGATGAGCAGAGGAGTAATAAAGGGATCAGGAGAGGACACTTTGGGGGTTTCAGATGAGGGATGAGAGGATTCCCCTTCTAGGATAGGATGATTTGCAATGATGTCGAAACTATTTCTGGAAGGGGGGGGTTGGGGAGACTTTGGGGGTGGCATTAGGTTTCTTTGAGTGCTTTTACAGTTGGGAACTTTGGTGAATCCATCTGCATCAGTATTTTCTAGGGTAGGGGTAGGTTTAGGAGGTTGATTTAAGGGGCACTCTCTGAAGATATGGCCACGCTCATGGCATTTTTGGCATCGAAAATGCACATGCTCGTAATATTGGTTTGAACCCATTCAAAATCATCATGAAAGAGACTTACCAAATCTATTAGGGCTTTAGCCATATGCATGTAGATGCAGATCCTAACAGAGGCAGTGTAGCGTTTGAGTTTGGTTTCTTTGGAAATCTTGATGAACTCTCCCAATCTGTTTCCAATATCTTTTAAGGATTCTTCATCCCAATATTCCAGTGACAAAGAATACATTTGGATCCAGTCTGGCGCCCAGTTAAAATCCTCCTTGTCTGGGTTGAACCTTTAAACCTAGTCTCTCAAATAAAGGCCTGCAAAGTTGAAGAAGTATGGACCACCATCCATGATGCGATTTCTGTCCTTGATGCAGTTGAAGATGGCGTTGAAGAAGCCCTTTGGTCCAAGCTGCAGGATAACATGCCCCTTTGGTTTCCATTTCGAATCTATCCAACCTTGGAGAGCTTTCTCAACAGGCCAGAAGCCTATGAATTTACCAATGAGAGCATGGTCCTTCATATACTAAATTTTTGCATTGATGCGATGTTTAGGTAGGCCGATTTTTCGACAGTCGGTTGCAATCGGTATGCACATGGATTCTTCTATTCCGTATTGACATTCTGGGTCTCCTGTTTGTCGTTTTGTTCAGTGTTCAGATCTGCCTATGGGCCTGTAGAGTCAGAGGGCAGAATATGATCATTCCGAGTCGTATTAGTTGTGTCAGTTGGAGAGTTTTCAGGAGGGGGAGTAGTGCCTACCCCACATTGGGGAAGCCATTATCAGTATGCAGAATTAAGCGGAGTCATGGAGCCAAAAGAGATGTGAGGTGCCACCGTGAGGGCGGGGAGGAGCCTTGACGACTCCCGTTGCAGGGTTGCAGAAACCCTAGGAGTCCATGGGGTAGGCTTCGGCTCTAGGGTAGCACGTCCGGCATTAGATACTTTTCCTTTTATCAATGCACCGACTATTGCAACCAACCCACTTGAACAATGTGCAAGGTGCACATATCATCCATTGTACTTGATATTCATGTTAACCCATTTTCCATCCATATTAGTAGGGTGCACATAACTGTTTGAAGCATTTCTGTCTATAGACTAGGGCACTACTACCCATAAAACAAGATTCTACTACCTAGGGCATCCATGAATGTTTGCATCCATTGTCCAAGTCTTTATGCAACACCCATAAGAAGTCATTCCATGACAAGACTCATCTTATTTTTATGCATATTGGATCACTTTTTCTAAGCTTCTTTATCATTTAGGATTAATTTTCCATCATGAAATACCACTCAATATGTGCATCATTTAACTCTACAACCTTATATCACAACCAAATATGCCTGCCAGTCATTGTCTTAATGAACAAGAATGGGTGACCCATTGCCAACTCTGAGGATAGGGCCTTATATCATCCCCAACTTAAAAGTGCTTCCATCCATAGAAATATATTCAATGTCTACTACCCAAAACTTGCCTTTAGTAAGTGCCATGTCATCAATAATTGACTCTTTAACACTATTACTAGAATCACCATGCAACTACCTGTTACTCGAATTACCATGCTTGTATACACATATATATTTCATGACGTATGTAATTTGAGTAGACAATTCAAATTCATTTTTAATCCATGAAATGCACCACTCCATATCCCACTGAATATAAGTTCCTCTTTCCTAAATTCCATCGTGCACTATCTATTGGATACAATTCCAAACTTTTCCTACCCTCTAGTCACCTCCATAACTAAAATACTCCAAACTTCCATGAACATCTACTTGTGCTCATTTATCACTCTTGCATGAATTATTATTTTTGCTTACCATGCTTGTATACACATCTATATTTCATGACCTACGTAAGTTGAGTAGCTAATTCAAGTTCATTTTACTTCATCAAATGCACCACTCCATATCCCACTAAATGTAAGTGCTCTTTCCTAAATTCCATTGTGCACTATCTATTGGATAAAACTCCAACCTTTTCCTACCTTCAAGTCACCTCTATAGCTAATATAATCCAACTTTCCATGAACATCTACTTATGCTCATCTATCAGGCCTACACCATTTTTTTTTGCTTGTTTCTATATTCAAAAGGGTATACGACCTCTCTTGAATGACATGCTCCAACTCTTCATTAAGCTTGACACCTTATCATGGGTGAGCTAGGGTCCATTTCCTACTCCTGTAAAGTAAACCACTCTATAACATCACTTCAACAAAAAGGTGGCAAGTGGATACCAAGGACAACACCAAAGAACATGCGAAACTAGACTCCATTAACACTGTATACAAAATATACTAAGTCATAGGAATCAATTGAAATCATGGAAAATTTTAGGGTATAATATTCGCAGGTCAGCTAAATTTCCATGCTTTTTCTAAAAAAATATTTTCCAATTTCCTTTTTTTTTCTAAAAATAATTTGCCCAAATTTTATAATGTAAAATTATTTTACCCTAAAAATTGCCTATTTTTTATGGATATTATATGAAATCATTATAATTTTGAATACTTATACAAGAATATTTCCAAATATTTTATAGTTTTCATATTGATTCTAGTAATATTCACAAAGTTTTCGAAACTTTAAGATAAATTTCCATCCTTAAAATTATCATTGATTGAAATACCACCATACATGTAGTTTGAATACATCAAGAGAGGCATGTTTAAATTTAATGTCCCTTTTTGAGTAATCACTGCAAGAGCTCGATTTAGTAGCCTATTTGATATCAATGGTCTATGTAGCCATAGAAACTATTGTATTGGTTAAGATTTGTTAACTTTGTTATTATATGGTAAACATACCATGATATTGGGATCACCTAATAATGGAAACTGCAACCTTAGTCACCATTTCCATATCTTGTTTACTTGTAAGCTTTACTGGTTATGCCCTATACACCGCCTTTGGGAAACCCTCTAAACAACTTAGGGATCCTTTTGAGGATCACGAGGACTAATTGAAAGAATGACCTTCCCCAATATTTCTAAGGTGATGTTGAGTAGTTAAATTAAAAAAGATATTATTAAGTGACTATGGAGAAATAAGGAGGAAACTTAATAAAGTCACTTTAAATTATTTAATTGAGTGGGAAAAAACTGTAAAAAGAGAATTGAAACTCACTTTTGAGCATGCATTTATTATTTCTCTCAAATTGAATTTGGAGAGCTATTGGATCTTTTGAGAAAATAGGCAAAAAACCCTGTTGAGGATTGGTTTTTGCGGTGAGACATATCTACTCTAGCTAATCAATAGGAGGGATAATTTAGATTCTTCACAGGTGCTCATTTTTTAAGAAAGAAATTACATTATGCGAGAACCCATGGACACTTAGTTCATTCCTTGAGGACGTTGTCTACTTTTGGTGGAGGCTGAATGTATCCTGAAGACCAAATTTATACGAGGAGGATGTGCGCATTTTTGTGGAGACCAATTATCTTGTGAGGGCTGAAATTCTTCAAGAGTCTTCATCAATTTGGAGGAAGTCAAATTTTCTTGAAGAAGCCACATTCTTTTTGTGGAGGTTAAAGTTTCTTGTGGAGGTTGTGTTTTCTTGAGGAGGTCGTGGCATTTTTGTATGGGATCAGAATTCTTCTGCAAAGACCATAATTTTATTGGAGCAACATCCTTAAACAAGCCAAATTGTGACATTTGCAAGAGGTAAGCACGTGTTGAAAAAATCAAGTTATTACATTTTAAATGAGTTGTCCAACATGTAATTTCTTGATCAATATTAACAAATAATTGGATGAAGTGTTGCTATTTATTTGGGAATTTTGTGGAGTATATTTTCTAAAGGTATGGTATCATATTTGATTACATTCAAAATGTTTGATTAAATTTTTAACCCATAAAGGATTCTTATTATTTATTTGAAAAGTGCTTGAAGATAAGTTTACATACAAATTGTTTGTGAAAATCCCTGAAAGAGAATTTTGATTGTTTTTTGCAAGTCGATTAGACTATTTTAGTAAGGGACATCATAGTGGGATCAAAATTGGTTTTATTTCTAGCCTATGAGTACATGCTACTTTGATGAAACCAAATAAAAGGGCATATGCCACCTACAAAGGTAAAGAAAGTGTAACAACTGTCCTGACTCAAAATCATAAGAATAAGAAAACGTGGGAGACAATAATGAATAGATTGGAAGTGTTATAAATATCTTAAAATTATCAGAAAAGAGTTAGGATATTACAAATGACTTGGTTTGAAAGAATGTTTAAGTGTGAATGAATTTAACTTAAATTCTAGCTTAAAGGACATTAATGAAGATGCAATAGAAGATATTTATGAGATAGATAAGAGAAGAAAACAAGAATGACACCCAAGTGATAATAAAGTTGTTCAATGTGGAATACATTTTTGGGTCCTGCTTCTAAGGAAATGGCCTCTTTTATTAAGCTCCCCAAAAAATTATTTTACATTAACATCAAGCCTCCAAATACCTGCAACAAAATTGAGCTCCTCAGATACAACAAAAATTGGCCTGTATAAAACCACCCAGGCCTCCAAAAAAATATCCAAAATCAGGTCTAAACAACCTCTAAAACCACTATTGCAAGGCCAATATAATTTTTTAAGAATAATTACTATGTAATTTTGAGCCTCCGCTGGTCCACCATTAGTGTAGTGGCAAAGGGCGTTGGTTATAAAACTTTGTGGCTTGACATACCCGAGGTTGAGCTTGGAGACTGTCGTGCCTTATTCCATAAATCTTGGCGTGTATAACGAGTAACAATAGTCAGACTATGTTTAAGCCCCATAGCCTCAACACAATTGTAAACTATTTTCTTTTTAAACGACATGCATGGGGTTGAGCATGTGACTTGTATACTTATGGGAGACTATTTTAACTCTTGTGTAAATTTGGTGCTTAATGATGTTTTCCATGTAATTTTAATTGATGAAATGGTTATGACATTATATTTGTCGGTCGAAGGCCACAATTCAAATCTAATTGACCTCCAATTTTAACATTATAGAACTATATAAAATTTAAATATAAATTTCCGCCACTTCACTCCAAAAAATTTCCTTTGTCCCATTGGTAAGCAGTTCTTTAATTTTCCCATACATTGGGGGTTCAACCCCATCCAACCATATTGTTTGGAGTTTTTCCATGGAAGATTCTTGGCCAATCTAGGGCTGCCATGTGGCTGCCTCTGATTGGCCCACTTACTTTCCAACTTGTTCCTAACCTATCCATTCTAAACACTGCTACGTGTCCCAACAACCACATCATGCTGAATCATGCCCAACTATCTTGCCACGTGTCAAACACATAAGTTCCAACTTGGATGCCATGTCAGCACCAACTTAGATGACACGTCAACTCCATGTCATCCACGCTTGCTACGTTTCACATGTTGGTGCTGCCACATCAAATCTGTACTTCCACGCCCATTGCTTATCTTGATACATCAACATACATACCTACCACTTCAGCATCCTATAATGCCACATGGTATCTCTTGGTGCTGCCATGTGGCATCCCCATCCATCTTTTTACTGTTTCACTAAAACTTCATAATGCGTTAAATTTCGCGCAGGAATTCCATTTAAGGCCGTTCAAATTGCGTTGGAAATATATCATCGAGCTCTTTCACATGGTTCTATTCATTAAGTTTTTATAATTTTTAAATCTGAGGAATTTTTGGATCCTCTCGCATAATTCTTCCCCACTGATTAAGCTTTTATACCTCCAATAGGCTTTCACTTATATATCAAGTGAGGGTACCACCTCCCCACCTGTCCAGTATATGTCCACCCTATTTTGTACACCCGACTCATCGCAATGAACTGCATAACAAATATGACAACTGAAACCATATTTTTATTCGTTCCCATTTTCCCATATCCATCCGCATTCATTACTGCAACCACTATCCATGCTTAACACATTAGTATAAATAATGAATACAAATACGCTAATGAAAACCAATTGTGGCAATTTTTTGATCCTATTAACAGATTCACACAACAAATTCTCATCTTGCGGTGCCGAAGTTTCTTGAAACACATTATCATTAGGTTCACATGAAATTATTTCATTCCCATGTTTCAAATAACATGCTCTGCTCTATCCACCTATGCAGATATGAGCGAAAATGTTTTTCTTGCATTCATGAGCCTCACAGAGAGATCATATTTCATGTGATGAGCTCTACTGGTGTACTATATTTAGTCTTTAAAAAGGTGACACTTATTCTCCTTTTTGAAGAAAAAAATTTCTTGTCAAACAAGTAAGGTATTCCAAGCACAATTCCACAACTATCTAATAGAAACACTTCTACTACAACCTCATCAAAAAATTTGGATATGATAGAAAACCTAAGCTTACATTGTTCAGTTACATGCAACTTAGCATTGCTACATACCCATCCTAGAGGATAAGGTTTAGGATGCGGTGTTGTTTCATATTTTAGCTTCTTAACAACTGCTTCAGTTATCAGATTGTCTTGAGAACCATTATCAAACAATGTATCAAATTTTTCATGTTAAGTTACAACCCTTGTGTGAAATATTTTATTTCTCTTTCTTTCAAAAATAGGAGGTAGAATAGAAGAACTATAACCATCATGAGAAGACAATATACCTTTCAATCCCATATTCGAGATTTATGTTTCATCTATGGATTCCGAATCTATATCTCATTGGACTATCACAACCAAGTTCTACTTGCACTTTCGATCTCGGAAACACCTGGGCCTCAGCTCTGGTTGCAGTCTCCAATAACGATCATTGTCTTGCCCCTCTTTTTTGCAACGGGAACAATAAATTATTTCATCACCCTTCTTCATAGAATATTTCCTCTTTGGTTTGTCATTTCCCTTTCCTTTCTATTATTTCCACTGAATGGATTCCATGGAGACTCCACCACCTTGTTTACCTACCTTGATGTAAGTCACTTGCACACATACCTCATTTAGGTTGGATAACTTCACCAAAAAAATAATATTGCACATATAACCATACAATCTACTAATGTATTTAAGGATAGTATATTAGGTATATAGTGGAATGTTTAAAGCCAAGGCCTTTTCCATAAAATCCTCAATAAATATTTTCACACTTTACCCTTTACGTTGTCGTAGAGTTCTCCATTCTATAATTACTTTCTGGTTATGTGTTGAGAGGGATAACTAATTTTTTTTTAATGTTGATATAAATTCATACCATGAGGAAAGAGTATTACCTTCCTGAAGCCTAGTTTCCAACCAAATTAGCCCAATAACTTCCAATTGAAGAGAGGCTAATTGAATTTTTACCCTTTCTTCAACAATTTTCTGCACACAATAGTAAAATCCCATTTGGAAAATCCAATTATCAAGTCTTTCAACACTGAGCCTTCCATCATACATTAGCAAGTCGAATTTGACATCCAAATTTAATAATGGATTATTTGAAGTAGTATTTCCTCGAGGAGATGGAGATTGAGAATGAGAAGAATGAGGACTCGAAGGAGGAGAAGAAGGAGGATCATTTTTTGAATCTTCATCTTTGAATTTCCTTGATGAGCTACCTTCTCTAGGATTCTTCCATTCTTGATACATTTCTTCTACCATGGCCTTCATCTAATTAAAATATTTGAAAAACTATGCCTCATTGTTAAATGGATTTCCTTCCATTGGTGAGGCCATCTCTATTTTTTGGGTTTTTTGCTTGAACCAATCTCTATATTTCCTTCTAGAAGTGATCATTCACCGTGCTTGAGATGTTGAGATTGCAACAAGATGATGAGCTTAGTGAAAAGAGTCGCCTTCACTAAGTGGGCCCGCAGACTATTTTTGGCGCAAGTCTATTTTTAGACTATGTCTATTTTTAGACATGTCGATCATATTCTATGAGTTGCAGGATGCTATTTGTGGATGGTTGGTCAAGTTTGAAAAATAGATGGACTTCTATTTTTAGACATATTGGGCGAAATCTATTTTTAGATTGCCAGTCTAAAAATAGATATGTCGAATATTATTAGCTCTTAATAATATTTGGACTATAAACACTATCTTATTCTCTTGGAGCACTTCAGTTAAGTGCACAGATGTGGCACAGGAGATGACAGAAGGAATTACGCTATTCCTGAGGGTTAAGTGGAGCTATTGCATGTAGACTTCAGTTAGAACTCATGTGACAAAGTTTGGTGGAGTTATTGAAGTAGTTGATGGAGTTGTGTTTAGTTTAACTGAGTTAAACATAGTTGAGCTAGTTGTATCTAGTCTAACTGATTGATACACTAGTGAGAGTGGTGTGAATTAATTATTAATTAATTCACTAATTATTAACTCATTAATCAACTAAAGAATATATCAGTTAACTATAGTGCATGGACAGTTTCAGTGGAGACCAGTGAAGAGGTAGGTGAAAGAGCAGTGTGACTATCAGTTGTGACTATAGTGTTGCATGAGTTTGCACCACACATGGTTGGAGATGCCAATGAGGATTGCGTGAGCAAGGCTGGACCAATTCGAGTTCATTCAGATCCATTCTTCAGCAGTGATTGCGCAGTAGAGGCAGGCTAGTAGGTGGCAGAGATTGGAGCATGAGATTTGCTAGATCGGACCTGATTAGTGTGTAGCAATTGGAGATTGTACTGAGAGCTTGTGAGGAGCTTTGTATGATGATTGTTACATGATCTCTATGACATATAATATACAGATAGTTGGGGGTTTTCAGCTTTAAGCTTTCCCATAAAATACTGTGTTCATATGTGTGAATGTTTATGGTTTTAATGTGTGCATGCAATTGTTTTTATTTCCACAATTAATGATCAATGGTAGAAGAGATTCTGTATTGTGCATGAAGTCAAATAGTGTGTGATCAGGAGAATCTCGGATGTATAACATATCAGTTATATATAATTTCTACATGAGATTTCTCTTTGTTATGCACACTCACAAACCAATATCAATCCCTTTCTGATACCACTTGATCCAGGATCTTAATAAAATTGACTTGGTTTGCAAAAATGGTTAAGCATGAATGAATTTAACTTAAATAAAACTTAAAGGACATTAATGAAGTTGTAATAAAAGGAATTTATGACATAGAGAAGAAAATAAAACAAGAATGACACTGAAGTGTTGATGGAATTCATCTAATGTGGACTACGTCTCCAAGTATTGCCTCCATGGGAGTGGCCTCTTTTATTAATCTCCCAAACATTTATTTACATCAACATCAAGCCTCCAAATACTTGCAAAAAAACCGATCTCCTTTGTTACAAAAAAAAGTGAGCTGTATAAAACTGCCAAGGCCTCCAAAATAACTCCAAAATTAGGCCTAATCCACCTCTAAAACAACTATTACAGGGCTAATAAAATGTTATAAAACAATTACAATGTAATTGTAAGTATCTTGTCACTAGTTCACCACCATTATAGTGGAAAATGGCATTGGTTGTAAAGTTTTGTGGCTCGAAAAACCTCGGGTCGAGGATCCATAAAATGCCTCAAAATAAAAAATGGTTAAAACTTGATGAAAATAACACCATGTTGAAGATATCAATGAGACCTTTCCAATGCAACTTGAAAAACATCAAACGAATTTCATACGCGAAAGTTATCACGTTTTGAAGTTTTGATGAAAAAATAAAGATATAGACAAGGCTGCCATGTGGCAACACTAGGAGGTGCCACAATGAATTGTATGGATGTTGATGTGGTAGGTCCATACCATGAAATGGAACGACCTCAAGATGGCACATGGAAGTGCCGATTGTACAAAATTTTATGACATGGCAGACATGTGGGAAGATTGAAAGTTGACATGTGGTAGACAGAGCAATGGACACATGACACACTGTATAAGTGACATGGAAACAAGAGTAGAAGAAACATGGAAGAGGCATGTGATTATGTAGCTGATGTGGAAGGTGATCGTGTAGTTGACTGAGCACTGATTGTAGGCCATGTGGACTAATAAGGGAGTGACATGTTGACCAATAAAATGGTGCCACATGGTATCATGGGTTTTCCCATAAGGGGATTTATAGACAACGTAAAAACCACGCCACAAGGGGATTCAAGCCCATGATCACATGACATTAATCCAACGTATTTAACCGTATCGCTAACAGATCCATGTTGCAAAATCCACTAACCTAGATCTTATCTCTTTTCACTGATGGTTATAACATCATGCTAAAGGTGGGATCTCGACAGGATTGACCCCATGACCTCCCACAAAAATCCAATAAATAACAAAGTACCTTGCTATAAACTCACAAAAATTTCATGGAAAACAACGCCAGAGCGCTAATTTTACTCAGGAGTTGCAACAATTTTCCATAAGCAAACAAGCCGCGGACTCAAACCCACACCTGTCGATGAATATTCATTTAATCCACCACTGTTCCAATCCTCGATACTTAGAAAAACACGAAAACCATTGGGTATACAATATAGTAGAAACATTCGAGGGAATAAGTCACGAAAGCCCATGTGCTCAACCTCGGGTTTGTCAGGCCACAAAATTTTATAACCAACGCCCTTTACCACTACACTGGTGGTGGATGGGTGACATGAGGCTCACAAGTACAATTACATTGTAATTGTTTCAAAACATTGTGTTAACCTTGTAATAATTGTTTTAGAGGCATATTAGGCTTGATTTTGGAGGCCTTGGCAATTTTATATAGTCCACTTTTTGTTGTAACATAGGAGCTTAATTTTGTTGTATGCATTTGTAGGCTCGATGTTAATATAAATAAATTTTTGGGGCGTCTTAATAAAAGAGGCCAATTCCTTGGAGGAAGGATCCAAAGACAAAGTTCACATTGGATAAACTCTATTATCACTTGGGATTCAATCTTGTTTTAACATTTGGTGCAGGTTATCATTCATTTTATGGCAAGCATTAAAGGGAACCAACATAATGCCAAAAATAATGGCGTAAGGGGGTTGAATTATCACAATGGGAATCACACTGAGGGGAGAAACACCCATATTCTGGTTCAAAATAATCCTTATACATCAAGCAGAGAAATGCCTATGCCCATATTACCAACATGCTTGGATGAATATCCAACTGAAAATCAAGGGAAACAAGGGCAAGGTAAAGGGTTTTCTAACTATCGAAGGGAGTATAAGGAGTTAGGGATGAATTTCATACAACTATGTCCTTGTAATATTTTTTCACTATAAAATACAAGAACATGCCTAAAGAGTAAAAAAAGGGTTCACAAAATGATGAGCTCCAAAGGAAACTATGGAAGCTATCCATTCCTTATGTTTATGGATCATAATATAGTCGAACTGCCAAAGAATTTGGAGGGAGAAGATCATGAATGGTGGGACCATGGGTTAGTCATCTTAGGGAATTCTAGCATCACCTCTTACCTGGAGTTCACATAGGGGTTGATTGACCAGTTTGATAAGAATAACCTTGAGTTACATGTCAAAAATCTGGCACAAATCAAGCATATAGGTATGATAGATGCTCACCTTTAGGAGTTTTAAAGGTTGGCAGTCATTTTGATCAATGCGTTGGAGTGTATATTGGTTACGTTATTCATTGAGGGATTATTTGAACCCATACATTATTGGGTTAAGGCTTTAAAACTATATTAGTTGCAAGATGGTATCATTATACCCTGATATATGGAGGAAACTATACCTAGGAGTAAATTCAATTCTAAAGCCTCCTTCCTTCCTCATAAAAACAAAGACAAGAATCCCTTCTAGAAGGAGTTGAATAGGAAAAAAAAGTTGGATGATGAGGCTCAAAATGAACCAAGAAGGAAGAAACTCTAATTTAGCTACAAGGAGCCTTGGGAACTAGGTCATAAGTGCATGGGAAAGTGGAATGAAAATTACATAGAGATGCTTTCAAACAATGATGGGGAAGAAGAGGTAGGATAGGATTATGATGATAAGCATAATGGTATATATGTTGAGTAGCCCCATGGGGAGACTAAGGGTAGAACTATATCCATTTTGTGAGGCATCCATAGACATCACACTTTCAAGGTCAAAAGAGTAGTAGAAAAATAACATGTCACTGTCTTGATTTATGGTGGGTCAAATTCATTGACTCATCTTGGGTAGCTAGGAGAGGCATTCTGACATAGGAGTTTAAGAAATTTGATGTTGAGGTGGATGATGGGTGTAGTATGACATGCATAAAAAGGGTTACATGGTTGGAGTTGAATATGGTTAACTACACTATGATGAATGATTTCTATGTGGTGGACTTGGTGGACATCAATCTCATTTTGGTTTTTTAGTGGCTTGTCTCTATAGGGAAACACTCAAAGGACTACCAGACAATGGAGATGGAATTCAATGCCGTGGATGGTAAGAGGGTAGTTCTGATGGGAATGTCCAATGGTTATCCTAAGGTTGTTACAACAAAGGATATGGAAATATCATTAAGGAATGATGTTGTATCTTGGGAAACATAGTGTTTTATTGCAACATAAAAACATATATATAACAAATGACAATATCATATAGACATTCAATCACTGTTGAAAAAACCTGACATATTTTTTGGGGATATCCTTCTAGGATGATCCCTTGATAGGTTCCTTGAGCACACCATTGATTTAGAATAAGGGGCCAAACCATTGATAACTACACCATACATGCACCCAAATAAATTCAAATATGAAAAAAATAGGCCATCAAGGATTTATTTGATATTGGGAATATCAAGCCCAATTCTAGCCCATTCACTTCTTCATTTGTCTTAGTTAAGAAGAAGAATGGAACCAAGAAGATGCACATTGACTATTGGGTCCATAATAATAAGACAATTAAGAGCACATATCCCATTCCCAGGATTGATGAGTTATTGGATAAGTTGCATGGGGCAGTATACTTTTCAAAGATTGATCTTCAATCATGATATCATCAAATCAGGGTTAGGGAATATGATGCACACAAGTCTACATTTCAGTGCCACTATTGGCACTACGATTTACTGGTCATGCCATTTGGGTTGGCCAACACACCTACCACTTTTCAGCCCTAAAAGAATCAAATTTTCAACAAGAAATTGCAGAAATTTCTACTGGTGTTTTATGATCTTCTTATATATAGTCGAACATGGGAGGATCACTCGAGACATTTGGATGAGATACTGGGTACCATGGAAGAGTAGTTTCTATATGCCAAGGAGTCAAAATGTGAATTTGGAATGACATATATCTTGTATTTGGTCCATGTGATCAATGTGTAGTGTGTATCAGTGCCTTAGGAGAATATATAGGCCATATTAGATTGGCCAACATTGATGACCCTTACAAAGTTATAAATATTTATGGGTTGATGCAGTTATTATAGGCGCTTCATTAAGGGTTTTTCATAGTTGGGTGCACCCTTAACATATTTGATGAAGAAATGGGATTTTATGTGGATAGAGGGATCTCAACACGCATTCGACAAGCTTAATGAGGATATGAGAACTTTTCTAATATTGGAACTACCTAATTTAACTCAACCCTTTTTTTTTGAGTGTGATGCTTCAGGATAAGGTATAGGGGACGTGTTGACGCTAAACATACATACGATAGAATTTGAGAGTTGGAAGTTAAGGGATATTGAGAGGCTCTACTCCATATATGACAAAGAGATGCTTGATATCATGCATGCTTTAACAAAGTTCAGACAATATTTACTAGGTGGCAGATTTGTAGTGAGGACTGACCATAATCTCTTGCGATACTTCCTAGAACAGAAGGACCTGGATGAGAGAAAAAATAAAAGGGCAAGAAAGATACAAGATTATGATTTCAATATTGAGTATATGAAGGGAAAAAAAATCATTGTTTCATATGCCCTTTGTTCAAGACCAACATCATATTCCATTATAGAGATTTCAACTAAATGAAATCCCACTTGTTGGGGGAGTGTTTCAAGAATAGTTTTCTTATGAGTTGATGGATGGAAACATTAAGGATGATAGGTACATAGTGGTGGATGATATTACCTTCTACAAAGATATGATATACTTAGTCCTTGATTCCGCACTCAAGGAGAACATTATTAGAGTTATTCATGATTCATCATTAACATGACACCCTAGGTATTTCAAAACTTACAATCAGATCAAAGAGAGGTTGTCTTGGAAGAGCCTAATGGACAATGTGCTAAGACATGTGAGAGAGTGTATGAATTTTCAGTGGAACAAGTCAAATATTTCTCATCTTGTAGTTTTATTCCAACCTTTTCCCATGCCAGAGTAGAAGTGGGAGAGTGTGTCCATGGATTTTAGCACAGGTTTTTTGAAGGTACAAGGTAGATATTGTATTTATGTAGTTTATGATGGGTTTACCAAGTTTATGCACTTCTTTGATATTTCATTAGAGTGTAAGGAAACATAGGAGGTGTTGATATTTAACAAGAAGATCCTAGTGAAAATTAAGCACCTACACTAGGATGGAGCCTCAAGCTATTTTTAGGTGGAAGTCTATTTTTAGAATGCATGAGAAAATTCTATTTATAGATGATGTCTATTTATAGATGGTGAGAAAATTATATTTATAGATGATGTTCTATTTTTAGATGTATGTGTGAGTTCTATTTATAGATCACAGTCTATTTATAGATGCATGTCGACTATTATTATCCCTTAATAATAGTTGGACAATAAACATTAATCTATTCTCAATGAGAACTTGAAAATAGTTAAATGAAGTGGAAAATCAGTTAGCTATAGGAAATTCGAGTTCAAAGGATAGTTGGTGGGACATGCAAGTGGAATTAGTTGTAACTGAGTGATTCAAAGTTGTAACAGAGTTGGATGTGTCGTTATGTGAGTTGTAAAGTAGTTTAACTCAGTTAAGTGAGTTAAACTCAGTTGTGCTAGTTGTAACTGAACATACACTAGTGAGATATCAATGAATTAATTATTTAATTAATTCACAATCAGTGGTATCACATGCAACTAAATATTTACTACTGTTAACTAAATGCATGTCAGATCTAGTGGAGACCTAGTTGAGATGTAGGTGAAAGGGACAATTTGACTATCAATTGTGACATTAGTGGGTGCACTCATGCAACCACATACAAATTGGATGTGCCCATGAGGATCGCGCAGTCAAGGAAATCAGGATTCCATTCATTCATGGATTGCTATCAATAGGGATTGCGCAGTGGAGACAGGATGTCTGGAGGCAGTAAATTGGCACATGTATTTGCCAAATTTTGCATGATAGTGTGAGACGATTGTATATTGTACTGTGAGCTCTTGGATTAGAGTTTTGTATGAGATTGTTTCATGATCCATGATATATAAATAATATATGATAGTGGGTTTTTTAGCTTTATGCTTTCCTGGTAAAAACATTTGTGTTATGTGTGATTGATCTTTCTTCTTGATATTCAATTAGCGATTGTGCACATAAGATTTCAATTTTGAAGCAAGAGTTGAGTTTGCTGGTGGAAACAATTCGAATTTGAAAAAAAATATTTTCTTGGTGCTACAGTTGAGTAAACATCGAAATGGATTTCAATGGCTTGCGGCTAGAGTATGCACTCAAGGGCTGCTCGAACTACATTTCCTAGAAGGACAGGATGCAGACGGTGCTCGAAGATAATGGTTTGAAGAAATTCATCGACAATGATGTTCCTAAGCCCACTTCGACAGATGTTTCATTACTTGATGCATGGCAAAATAAAGTGGCAAAGGCGAGAAGGATTCTGTTGGAAGGTGTATGAGACCACATTGTCTCAAGTCTTCAGGGGAAAGCCACACCATATGCTATGTGGAAGGCTTTGACAGATTTTTTCCAAAGAAAAAATGACCATAGGAAATTGGCGCTGAAAGATAAACATAGGAAGATCAAGATGGAAAAGGGCGACAACATTCCAAAGTATCTCACAAAGTTTGTCCAATGTCGGGATGAAATAGGGAGTGTGGGAATCATTGTTGCTGATGATGATTTGGTGAGCTTGGATCTCTTGGGACTTCCTAAGAGTTGGCACAATTATGAAGAATCTATCAACGAATGGGAAAAACTACCAGATTGGGAACGACTATCGTCGGATCTAGTGCAGGAGGAGTTTAGGTGGAACACTAGGGATGGCTCTTCATCAAATCATGATGATGAAGAGGATTGTGCTTTAGCTTCCATGGTAAGGAAAGGGAAGGGGAAGAAATTCCATTCAAAATTTGAGTCTAAAGGCAAGAAGTTGGATTTTTCCAAGGTGAAGTGTTTTCACTGTCACAAACATGGGCATCTCGCTACTAACTGTCCACAGAAGAAGAAGAACATGAAGGCTGCTGGAGCTGCAACTGGTGAATTCCTTACCTCACAATTTGAACTTGATTTCTCTTTGATCGCATGCATGGTGTCAAGTGCATTGGGATCGGTGTGGTATCTGGATAGTGGCGCTTCCTTCCACATGACGGGAGATAAGGAGATTTTTAGTGACTTGGAGGAGAAAGATCTCCAAATGCATATAGAGATGGGCGGGGATGGAAGATACAGTGCGACTGAAATTAGTACCATTACCTTTGAGAGGGAGTCAGGTAAACCATTTCAATTGAAAGATGTTATGCGTGCTCCAAGTCTGAATAAAAACTTGGTCTCAGTCGCAATGTTGGAGGAAAGAGGCTATGAAGTTGTTTTCAACGATGGAAAAGCTTTCTTGCGACATAAAACAACAGGTCAAACCAAGAGGATAGGGATTCAAGTTAAGAATATCTACAAGCTGGAGGTATATGGCTGCGCTGCCATGATGGGCAAGGCAAAAAAAGTGGTGAGCCGAGATGAGGGCGGATTATGGCACACACAATTGGGCCATCTTCATCATGGAGCCTTGAAAGTCTTGCAGCAAATATATACTCGACTTCCAATGGGAACACTTGCCCAGTTAGATCAGTGCAAGGTTTGCACCATGGGGAAGTATGTAAAGTCCACCTTTGAAAAGGATAACCGTGCTTCGGTGATCCTAGAGAGAGTTCACACATACGTGTGTGGACCATTCTCAGTTGCTTCAATAGAAAAACATAAGTATTATGTTATTTTTATTGATGAATTTTATCGTAAATGCTGGATTTTATTCATGCAGAAGAAGGATCAAACATTCTCAAAGTTCTGTGAGTTTAAGGAATTGGTGGAGAAAGAGTAGGGGAAGCAAGTGAAGGCCCTGAGGAGTGACAATGGTGGAGAATACATCTCTAACGAATTCAAAGACTTCTACAGCAAAGAAGGAATTTGAAGAGAACTCATAGCGCCACATAACCCACAACAAAATGGGGTCACAGAGAGGAAGAATAGAACGATCGTGGGTGTAGCACGAGAAATGTTGCATGATTAGGGCCTACCAATGCATTTGTGGGAAGAAGCATGAAACACTGCAGTTTATGTGCAAAACCATTGTCCTCATAGAGTACTTGGCATGAGTACACCTAAATAAGCTTTCACTGGTAAGAAACCGAATGTTTCACACTTTAAGATTTTTGGCTCATTTTTTTATGTGCATGTGACCAAGAACGCCAAGAAGAAGCTGGAGCCGACTGTTGAAGTTGGGATATTTGTGGGGTACACATAAACACCCCATAATTATCGTGTGTATCTTCCTAATAGTAAGATGACTGTTATACGAGGGGATATAAAATTCAATGAGGGGAAAGCCATGCGGTAGTTGCTTGAGAGGGAGATAGACTTGCATGCGGAGGAGGAACTGTTGGTTCCCAAAAATGAGTCTCTAGATGTGGATCAGCCATAGGAGGAGGTTCATGGAGTGGAGGAGTCCACTCATGCAGAGCTAAACATCAGAACTGGCAGAAGGTGTACCACAGAAGCTGATAGGCTGAGACTTGATGCTGCATATAATGTAGGAGCCCCTACTTCACAGCACAAAAAAAGATAGTCTCCTAACCGATTTACTGGATACATGGATCTCATGAGAAAATGTATTGTGACTGAGCCATCTTCCTTTCAGGAAGCAGTGCAGGAGCCCACATGGGTAGATGAAATGGCAGAGGAGTATGACTCCATTGTCTGAAATAGTGCTTGGGAAATTGTTCCAAGGCTGGTTGATAAATCAGTGGTAGGTTTGAGATGGATCTACAAGGTAAAGCAAGCTACTGATGGGAGTGTTGAGAAATACTGTTGATCAACGGTTGTCATTGATGTCAAACCAAGCAACACCAGGGGCTAACCCAAAATTGAATGGGAAGTTTTACCCACCAAATTAATATATTCTGGGTCAATAATGATTTTTATGGTTTCTACTTGTCGAGATGTTTCCGTTGATATATGGCACGCCATGTAATTCTTCACGGTTTGAGAGATATTCATGTTTGAAGTTTGTACCCCAGTTAGTGGGCTAAAAACCCATGGGGTTGAGGCATGGGTCATTGAAAAGTCATAATTAATATTTTTTATGCTCCTAAAATCCCTCCCACTTTCACTTGTTGAAGCCCCTCTCAACTTAAGCATTCATATATATTGTGATCTTCATTTCCTCCTTAGGCAAGGGATTCGGCCATATGAAACAGGTCATCGTGGAATTTTCACTCTAAATTTTTTTCTACGAAGCCTTAGAAGCTGAAATTTTTATGAGGTGAAACCAAAATCCTGAGGAAGCTGCAGTAAAAATTTCAGATCAAGTTGCGCAATATTTTTGGAGATATGATCTGTGGAAGTAAGAGTTTTTGCAGGCTCCTGAAATTCATCTCAAAGAAGTGACCTTGGTAAAATCGTCATAACTCTCTCTCTGAGTATCGGATTGGAATTCCGTAAAAAGTGACAGATATTAAACAGTCTATAATTTTCTCTCTATCAATTTTAGAAACAAATGAAGAAACAGTGACATGTGGCATGCTGTACAAGTACGCTCTTCTGAAACAGTCCATAATTAGGGCATTGTGAGAGATTGGGTATAACTCTCTCTTCAAGAATCAAAATTGGGTCAGACTTGTGGCATTGGAAAGATGACTCATAGGAATACTACAGGACCAAAAATCAGATATTGAGGATCTAAAATGACAGAGATACACTAGATTCAATATCAAGCTCCTAGAAGGCAATGAAAAGCTATATCATGTGTTGTCAAGGGTTACAAAGGACCAGACTTTCTACGGCTGAAAAGCAAAGAAAGGTGCAGCAGAGGGTAGCATGAAAAGAGCAGCATCTAAGGTGCATAACAGTAGCAAGAAGTTCATCATATGAAGTCTTCAAGTGGGCATCACTGCATACAATCATTATAAAGGTATCATTGTACCTAGTCATTGTAAATACATTATTGTACAAATTGTACTAGTATCTATCTGCCAAGGGTTGAAGAGGCAGTGTTGGGAGGTCTAGGATCATCATTAGGTGGTTGTGTCAAAGTTGGGGTTATGGTCTATTATATCTTCTTCTTCTACATCATTCTATATCATTGTAAAGTGGACCATTTTCCCTGGTACGGGAGTCCATTCTTCTTTTATTCTTCTATAGGGTGGTAGGGTGGTGCTAGGGTGAGTTGTAGCTCATTGGGTGTTGGGGCATCCGTTCAGTTGACTACTGAAGAATCTCGGGCGTTGGAGCGTCCATCCAATGGGAGCTGGAGAAGAATGCTTTTCTAGATTCTAGGAAGTTGGAGCTTTATTTTCAATTGGAGTTGAATATTAAAGAATTATTAGAAAATCATTAGGTGGTTTTTGTCCCGAAGTGGGTTTCCACCTTAAAACTGTGTGCATTTGTGTTCCTCTTTTTTGCTGCTATCATTGTACAAACACTGATAATAATTCAAGATTAACTAATGCTCTAATTGAAAGCAATACTGATACACCCAACCCCCCCCCCCCCCACCCTCTCAATATTTCCAACAATTGGAATCAAAGCTTGGTTCCTTCAATAGCAGTTTAACAGTTGGAAGGAGGTCATGGAGCATACCAAGAATGGTGTACCTCTATTCAATGAAAATAATTATGCACTTTGGAAAGGAAGAATGGAGGTATATCTCTTGGCGCAAGGTTACGAAGTATGGGACACTGTTCAAAATGGATTTACATCAACCACAGATGAACAAGGTAAGAAGAATTTGGTAAATGATGCAAAAGCAAAGAATATTATTATTAGTGGACTTATTGAATCTGCTTATCATAAGGTGTTGGGTTGTAAAACTGCCAAAAATGTATGGGACAAGCTTGAGAATATATATGCAGGTGACTCAAATGTCAAAGAAGCAAAGCTTTAAATCTATAGAGAAAAATTTGAGCAACTCAGAATGAAAGAAGATTGCAACATTGCTGCATACTTTCAATACGTTGATGAAATAACCAATACTCTGGAAGGATTGGGAGAGCTAGTTGATGAGAAGACTATTATACGGAAGATTCTTAGAACGTTACCAGGGAGATTCAACCCAAAGGTATCGGTCTTAGAATACAGTGCAAATCTGGACAAACTCCGCAAAGAGGAATTACATGGAGTTCTCATAGCATATGAAATGAGACTTGATGAAGAAGAGGGTACTTCGCATCTAGAAACTGCATTCGTTGCATCTAAGAAAAACAATAAGGATAAACAACCTTCAATTGAAAATAAATGCACCTGCAAGTGTGAAGAAAAGGGAGATGATGAAGAAGGTCTTTCAGATGAAGAATATGCTTACTTCATGAGAAAACTACAAATTGGTAAGGGACAATTCAAAGGTAAACTTCCATTGATATGTTTCAGCTATAATGAGGTTGGGCATTTTGCAGCAAAATGTCTAAACAAAAGTAATGGCAACTCAAAAAGAAAGAAAGGCTTTAAGAAATTCAACAAGCAAGGATCCAAAAGGAACTTTCTCTCTAAAGAAGATAGCTCATCATCCGATGAAGACAATGATAGTGAAGAAGAAGCCAATGAGAGAGTATTGTTTATGGCCAAGCACAATAAACCCAAACACAATAAGCAAGAGGTATCAAACAATGAAGAAGAAGGATGGACCATAGACGAATTTTATGAGGAAGCAATCAAGCTTATAAAAGATCTCAAGGTAGAGAAGATTCGTTCCAAAACTCTTGAAGAACAAGTTCAAGGTCTCAAAATTGAAGTTGAAGAACACAAATTCATTGAAGAGTCACTTCAAAAGAAGTTGGAAGAAAGCAACCAAGAAAGGGGAGAATTAGAAGCCGAAGTAGTCTCGCTGCGTGAGGAAGTGAAGAAAGGAAAAACTATCCAAAACTATGCCAACAGCTCAAGGGCATTGGAAGAACTCATCAACAATCAACGATCTTACAATGACAAAACTGGCATCGGTTACAAAGAAGAAGAAGCGGGACCTTCTACAACAAAATAAAATGAACCTATGAGATCTGACATGCATGTAGACTTCATTGGACAAGATTCACAAGAACAACCTTGGAAGACAATTCCTCGACGAAAATTTCCATCCAAGTACCAACATATTTTTTATGGCTACTATTATTCATGTGGAAAATTTGGTCATAAAGCTGTAGAATGTCGCACGTACCCTAGGAACGAATACAATTCCAGGAGATCTGTCAAATATGAACCTCCCAGGGCTCAGCGAAACATCAATAGATTTTAACATTTAAGAAATAATATTGAATGTTACAAATGTCGAAACTTTGGACACATAGCCAAAGACTGCAGACTTGAAAATCCTCCAGAAGAATCTTCGAAGCCACAGAATGAACGAACATGGAAGAAGAAGAAGAATGATAATTGTGCTCTCGCTTTCAAGGCTCAAAAGAACAAAGATGTGTGGTATGTTGATAGCGGTTGCTCAATGCATATGACTAGAGATAGAAATAAATTTGTATCTCTGAAAGAGAAGAAGGATGGAACCGTGTCCTTTGGAAATGACGGATCTTCAAATGTTATAGGATCGGGTACTATCACTCTCATAAGAAAAGATGCTCTAGCCAAGAATGTTCTATTGGTTGAAAACATGAATCACAATCTGCTCAGTGTTGGACAAATGTGTGATCAAGGACACACAATACTATTCAACTCCACGAAATGTGAAATCAGAAAAGGCGTGTATGGTGAAATTGTGGCTACAGCAAGTCGAGCTCCAAACAACATATATGTTCTGGATGAAGCAACTAATTCATGTCTACGTCTAAAGAGGACGATACAAGAATTGGTAGCAATGATGATCGACTTAAGAATTTTGCTACAAAGGTGAAAAGTGATTTCGAGATGTCTTTACTTGGTTGCAAATTGAGCATAGATGACTCATCTAAGGATGTGGATCAAAGGTTGTACAGATCTATGATTAGTAGTCTTCTATATGTAATAGCCTCCCGACTAGATGTTATGCAAGCAGTTGGACAAGTAGCAAGATTCCAAGCAACACCAAAAGAACCACATATTAAATATTCGCCAGCATTGGAATATCTTCGCCAGAAGCTTGGGATTCTCCCAAGTTCTCATTAGATTTTCCTTTTTCAGAATATAAAGGGGGAGTGGAAGTGTGTGCAGGTCTGCAAGACAGTTGTGTGTCAGCGCGAGTGGAAGTGTGTACAGGTCTACAGGATGGTTGTGTTTCAGGGGGAGTTACCCTTTGCCATTGATGTCAAAGGGGGAGAGAATGTTGTAGGAAGAGGTGTCATGATCGCAGGGGGAGTACTTGTATTGCCATCAATACCAAAGGGGGAGATTGTTGATCAGCGGTTGTCATTGATGTCAACCCAAGCAGCACCAGGGGCTAACCCAAAATTGAATGGGAAGTTTGACCTACCAAATTAATATATTCTGGGTCAATAATGCTTTTTATGGTTTCTACTTGTCGAGATGTTTCCGTTGATATATGGCACGCCACGTAATTCTTCACGGTTTGAGAGATATTCATGTTTGAAGTTTGTACCCCAGTTAGTGGGCTAAAACCCCATGGGGTTGGGGCATGGGTCATTTAAAATTCATAATTAATATTTTTATGCTCCTAAAATCCCTCCCACGTTCACTTGTTGAAGCCCCTCTCAACTTAAGCATTCATATATATTGTGATCTTCATTTCCTCATTAGGCAAGGGATTCGGCCATTTGAAACAGGTCATCGTGGAATTTGCGCTCTAAATTTTTTTCTACGAAGGCTAAAAAGCTGAAATTTTTATGAGGCGAAGCCAAAATCCTGAGGAAGCTGTAGTAAAAATTTCAGATCAAGTTGCACAATATTTTTGGAGATATGATCTGTGGAAGTAAGGGTTTTTGCAGGCTCCTAAAATTCATCTCAAAGAAGTGACCTTGGTAAAATTGTCATAACTCTCTCTCTGAGTATCGGATTGGAATTTCGTAAAAGTGACGGATAATGCATAGCCTTTAATTTTTTCTCTATCAATTTCAGAAACAAATGAAGAAACAGTGACACGTGGCATGCCATACAAGTACGCTCTTCTGAAACAGTCCATAATTAGGGCATTGTGAGAGATTGGGTATAACTCTCTCTTCAAGAATCCAAATTGGGTCAGAGCTGTGGAATTATAAAGATGACTCAGAGGAATACTATAGGACCGAAAATTAGATATTGAGGATCTGAAATGACAGAGATACACCAGATTCAATATCGAGCTCCTAGAAGGAAATAAAAAGTTAGATCATGTGTTGTCAAGGGTTGCAAAGGACCAGACTTTCTACGGCAGAAAAGCAAAGAAAGGTGCAGCAGAGGGTAGCATGAAAAGAGCAGCATCCAAGGTGCATAACAGCAGCAAGAAGTTCATCATATGAAGTCTTCAAGTGGGCAGCACTGCATACAATCATTGTAAAGGTATCATTGTACCTAGTCATTGTAAATACATTATTGTACAAATTGTACTGGTATCTATCTGCCAAGGGTTGAAGAGGCAGTGTTGGGAGGTCTAGGATCATCATTAGGTGGTTGTGTCAAAGTTTGGGTTATGGTCTAGTATATCTTCTTCTTCTACATCATTCTATATCATTGTAAAGTGGACCATTTTCCCTAGTACGGGAGTCCATTCTTCTTTTATTCTTCTATAGGGTGGTAGGGTGGTGCTAGGGTGAGTTGTAGCTCACTGGGTGTTGGGGCATCCCTTCAGTTGACTACTGAAAAATCTTTGATGTTGGAGCATCCATCCAGTGGGAGCTGGAGAAGAATGCTTTTCTAGATTCTAGGAAGTTGGAGCTTTATTTTCAATTGGAGTTGAATATTAAAGAATTATTATAAAAGCATTAGGTGGTTTTTGTCCCGGAGTGGGTTTCCACCTTAAAAACTGTGTGCATTTGTGTTCCTCTTGTTTGCTGCTATCATTGTACAAACACTGATAATAATTGAAGATTAACTAATGCTCTAATTGAAAGAAATACTGATTCACCCCCCATCTCAGTATTTCCAACAAATACAAGGCCATAAGGAGCATCCTTGCTCTCTCAGCGCAAATGGGTTGGCACATTCATCAGATGGATGTGAAGATTGCATTTCTCAATGGGATCATTGAGGAAGAGGTGTACATAGAGCAGCCCGAAGGATTTGAGATATTCAACAGTGAGTCACATGTGTGTCGACTCAAAAGTGTGCTGTATGGGCTGAAGCAAGCACCCCGTGCTTGGTACACTCAGATAGACAACTATTTCATCGGACTTGGCTTCGCCAAAAGTGAAGCGGATGCAAACCTATACCAAATTGTGGTGGAGGGTAAGATTTTAATCATTGTTCTTAATGTTGATGATTTAATACTGACTGGTGATAAGCAGCTGATACACTCATGCAAGGAGGACCTTGCAAAGGAATTCGGGATGAAGGATATGGGCCTCCTTCATTATTTCCTTAGATTGGAAATATGGCAGTGAGATTGTGAAATTTTTGTGTCTCAAGGAAAGTATGCAAGGGAGATACTCGGTAAGTTTCACATGGAGGGATGCAAACCCATAGATACTCCTCTTCCAGGAAACTGGAGGAAAGAGGATGCTACATCTGGACAGGTAGTGGATGCTACTGTCTATCGACAGTTAGTGGTTTCGCTAATGTATTTAGTGAATACGAGATTAGACACATGCTATGTGGTTAACCAGATAAGTCAAGCGATGGTTAAGCCTACCAAGATCTTTTGGAAGGCAGGCAAGCATGTCCTGAGATACCCGAGGGGAACATCTGAGTATGGCTTATGGTACAAACATATGAATGATGTGAAGTTGCATGGCTTCATGGATGTAGATTGGGCGGGCAGCCCAATGGACAAAAATAAAACATCATGGGGGATCTTTAGTATCAGATCTACAACTATTTCTTGGTACAACAGGAAGCAGAGATCCGTGGCACTTAGTTCAGCGAAAGAGAAATACATGGCAGCGAGTCAAGTTTCATGTGAGGCTATCTGGATGAGAAAGATATTGGTTGGTTTGTTTGGTTCTCATTTAGATCTGACAGTGATTTATTGTGATAGTCAGAGTTGCATTAAATCTTGATTAATCATGTGTTTCATGATAGATCTAAGCATATAGATATTCGGTATCATCATATCAGAGATTGTGTGCAGAGGAAGATCATGTTGCTTCAATACATTCCTACGGAAGATCAAGATGTAGATATTCCGACGAAGGCGCTTACCAAGAGAAAATTCGAATACCATAGAGACAAGATCAGGGTGAAGGATAATCCCTTTCTTGTTGATAGGGAGTGTTGAGATTCAACAAGAAGATCCTAGTGAAAATTAAGCACCTACAATAGGATGGAGCCTCAGGCTATTTTTAGGTGGAAGTCTATTTTTAGAATGCATGAGAAAATTCTATTTATATATGTTTTCTATTTATAGATGGTGAGAAAATTATATTTATAGATGATGTTCTATTTTTAGATGTATGTGCGAGTTCTATTTATAGATCGCATGTCTATTTATAGATGCATGTCGACTATTATTATCCCTTAATAATAATTGGACAATAAAAATTAATCTATTCTCAATGAGCACTTGGAAATAGTTAACAAAAGTGGACATTCAAGTGGACTTAGTTTTAACTGAGTGATTCAAAGTTGTAACAGAGTTGGATGTGTAGTTATGTGAGTTGTAATGTAGTTTAACTCAGTTAAGTGAGTTAAACTCAATTGTGCTAGTTGTAACTGGACATACAGTAGTGAGAGATCAGTGAATTAATTATTTAATTAATTCACAATTAGTGGTCTCACATGCAACTGAAGATTTATTACTTTTAACTACACGCATGTCAGATCCAATGGAGACCCAGTTGAGATGTAGGTGAAAGGGAAAATTTTACTATCAGTTGTGACATTAGTGGGTGCACTCATGCAACCACAAACACATTGGATGTGCCCATGAGGATTGCACAATCAAGAAAAGTAGGATTCCATTCATTCAGGGATTGCTATCAGCAGGGAATGCACAGTGGAGGCAAGCTGTCTGGAGGCAGTAAATTGGCGCATGTAGTTGCCAATTTTTGCATGACAGTGTGAGACGATTGTATATTGTAGTGAGAGATCTTGGATTAGAGTTCTGTATGATATTTTTTCATGATCCATGATATATACATAATATATTATAGTGGGATTTTTAGCTTTATGCTTTCCCAGTAAAAACATCTGTGTTATGTGTGATTGATCTTTCTTCTTGATATTGCAATTGGCGATCATGTTTTAAATTATGCAAGATTTTTTTTGTAGAAGCGATTCTGTATTTAACAATGGCATATAATTGCTAGACCAAGAGAATCGAGGAAAGAGATAATTGTATTAAAATTTCTACAGGAGGTAAATTTGTTTTTCAGGGTGGCGTTTAAACTTCATCAATTACCTAAGCACACTATTAGTGATCGAGGGAATTGGTTTCTTAGTGCATTTTGGAAGGATCTATTTAGGTTAGTTGGCACAAAGTTGACTCCAAGTACCAGTTATTTCCCTTAGACAAATGGTAAGACTTATATTGTGAACAAATGGGTTGAGGGGTATTTGCATAACTATGTGTTAGGGAAACAAAAGGCTTGGATTAAGTGGTTGCATCTAGGTGAACACTGCTACAACACCACATGCCATATGTCCATTGGTATGACATGGTTTTGATAATTGTATGGATATGATGCTTCTTCATTTTTGGATTTGGCATTTGGAGACAACATAACTACCAAAGCCAAATATTGAATGCAGGAGAGCCAAAATTTCCTCAGGACTCTTAAGGAAAATTTGTAGGTTTCCTAGAATCAAAATATGTATGCAAATAGGCACAAGTTTGAGCACAATTTTGAGGTGGGAGACTTGGTATTTTTGAGGTTGCAACCATATAGACAATATTCACTAAATAAAATTGGCGCATAAAAATTGAAACCACATTTTTATGGTCCACACAACGTAATAATAAGAGTTGGGGAAATATTTTACAAGTTTGAACTATCAGAGGGGAGAAATATCCATAATGTTTTTCATGTATCATGCCTCAAGAAGGAATTGGGACAATAGGTGGTCATTTTAGTTGAGCTACCCCCATTGGTTGAGGAGGGGAAATTGGTTTGATTCACTAAGATATTTTTCACATCCGAGAAAGGATATTAAGGAGCAGATTAATTAGGGAACATTTTATAAGGTGGAGAGAATTTATAATAGAGTATGCTATATGGGAATGATATTAGATTTTGTGACATACTAGTTTGCAATTTCTTGAGGGAAATAAAATCCAAGGATACTCTGGCAGCTTAGTCAACTTGATATGATGCAAGGACCCACTTCACAATTTCAAGCTTATTCACATCCATCTCAAACTAATTGGGACACACTCCCTCCTTGGCAACCTTGGCCGTCTCAACCCCAAAACCAATCTTGGCAACATGGTTGGCAAGGACCTTATTGGGAAAATCCATAATGTCCTCAATATTTCCATCCATATCCTCCATACCCAACTGCATACTATCCCTACCGCCCACCTCCACCACAACCACAACCTCAACCACATCAATCTCATATATCCGCCACCACTCATCTACTTGTACCACCATTTCCAAACCCATACAATGAAGTATCTCAGCTCACTTACAATGATGAGGTATAAAACTTCCAAAAATCTCCTCTTGATCTATATGGTATTCATCTTAGTTCAAGAAAGGTATTGCAAAGAAGATATTTTATTAATGTCATTGAAGGACAACATCAAAAATAAGAAGATCCAAATGAGGAGATCAAAAGATCAAGGGCTGCACTTGATGAAGAGCCGACATCCGAATCAGATGTTGAGAAAGTTTCCTCATGTTTACCAGCATTTCCTCCATGTGTTCAAGAGAACAATCAATAAAAAGAGGAAGATTTGAATGTCATAATAGAAGAGGAAATCCAAGGTGATCCAACTCAGCAAGTGGACCAAGGGCATCACAACTATATTTACATATGGTTCCAAACAGTTATTAAGTTGCAACAACATGCTCTTCTCCAACAGTATTTGATACAATCCTAGTCAAAGCAATTAATCTCTCATATTTAGGTACATGTCAAATCATGTATTCCAAGTGTGCACATGATTTTATCTGTCATTTTGATGTGTACATGGCTCCATTGGAAGTATTCCTATACTTGAAAAAGGTTTTGTTTTTTCAAGTAGAATAAGAAAGTGAAAAAAATAAAAAAATAAAAATAAAAAGGGAAAGAATAAAATATCAGGTGAAAACCTCTTTTGAGGCATTTGAGATTGGCTCATTGATTGAAAACCTCCATGAGGTGGTAATTGGGTTGGAAAAAAAAGAAAAAAAAGAGAAAAATAAAAGATCCTAGGTGAAAACCTCCTTTGAGGCACCTAGGAAGACCTACCAATTGAAAACCTCATTAAGGCAGCTAGTAGGCCTTAAAAAAAGAAAAAAAGAAAAGAAAAAGAAAAAAAATGCATTTCTCCATGTATCTCTCTTTAATGAATATAGGTTCTCTCCAACCTTTGCAAGAAGAAAACAACTATTTGGCACAAAAAGAAAATTTGGTCAACACTTTAGTCAAAGGTAGTCAAACTTGGAATTCCTTCTCATGTGCTCAGATGCTCCAAAAGGACCTCAAGAAGATCGCGACATGTAGCTTCAATAGCAGCTTTAGCAATAGCTTCAATATCACTTGCAAAAATAAATCAATGGTAAGGCTCAGGTATGCACTCATCTAACCCTTTCTTCGAATCTATTTTAGCTTAAGAAAGCATTAAAAAGTGTGAGAAGGAAAGTTTTTTTCTTTTATATAGCCAAAATTAGTAGCAAAGCAACCTCAGCCTTATTTAGCGACTAGCCTCACTTTTTCCACCAAGAAGAGGAACAAGACAAAAGTAAAAAGGACTTGAGAAAGTGGGTAGTAAGTAGCTCATTGTAATGGAAGACAAGGAGTGCCAAGGGGTAACCAAGGGTGAACTCAATTAATATAAAAATAACTCCGAGTTTATTTTGCATGCAATAAAAAAAGAAAGAGAAGAAAAAAAAGGAAAAAAGAGAAGGGAAAAGAGAACAAAATAGAAAAAATTAAATAAAAGGTGGAGCCACCACCTCTTGGCATGAAAAATAAAAATTTTCTTAAGGCATCCGAGGACATCCATGCAAAAACCACAAGAAGAAATGCAAGAAGAATAGCAATAATATTAGCATGAGGAGAAGCGCATGAGCCAATAAACAGAAAACGAATTAAGACAACATGCAGGAAGAAACAGAAGGCAGGGAGGATGGATAGGTTGCTTAGAGGATGAGAAACATTTTTAGTAGGGTGGTGATGATGGGCCTCTAAATTAGACATAAAATAAGGTCCATCTAACCTTTCTTAGGCCCATCTAACCTTCCTTATGCACATAAAATATATATTAAATCTCTCCTTCTACACTTAATAATGTTTTCTTATGCTGTAATATGTTCTTAGGAAGGTTTAAAGGTAATCACATATTTGTGCCTAATATTGGTTATTTTTGTAGAATATTGTGATAATATTGGGCAGATTATGCAGATTTGGAGAAGGAGATAATTTAGGGACATGCTCCTTTCCACTGGAAGATCAAGATTGAAGACTAAATGAGCACAATGTCTGGAAATTATGGAGAAATATTGGATAGATTCAAGGGGTTTTTCCACCCTCCTTAACTATCAAAGGCAGCCAAGCAAACTGAGGACAAAGTGCACTCAATCTATGGTTTACTTGGAGTCAAAATGGACTCAATCACTAATTTCTAGGGAGCTATTGATAGCTGCTCTATAGAATAAATAGAGTAGAGCTAGATCTAGGAAGGGAATGGATTCCATACAGAACTTTTGCTGCAAGCTATTAAGCTTTTTATTATTGTACGCAATGATTAAATTTTGAGAAATGTAACAAGGCTATTCTCTTCTTGAAATGAGCAGACAAACTCCATTTCACTGAATTAGTTCTAGAGAGATGGGCTCACGGGTTAGGGCCCAACCCATATGCCTCAACTTTTATGTTGTTTCCATTCTTTTCTTTATGTCATTTAGCTAGTTTTATTTAAGATATTTTCATTGCTGTTATAGTTGTTGTTGTAGCTTTAATATGATTATCTGCGCTGTAGAATAGTTGATGAACTCCATAAAACTATGAGGCAGCCTTCTAATCTCATCTCTGTCGATAGAGCTCGAGGAGGGTAGACTTTCCCGCAGACCAAAAATTCTTTCTGTTTAAGATTTGCTGCTTCTTATATTAGAGTAGAGTGTAATAACAATTTCAGTATTTCTTCCATTGTGTTATCATGCATTTTATCTGTTTTTCTGTGCACGAATCCGCAGGTTTTTTTACGGGAATCAGTATTAAAGTTCCAGAGAAGTTCACCCTCGCCTTCTCGCTTCATTTTCCATCTTTGTTTTCATGCTTCCAAACACCTCTGTTACGTTTTATTCCCTCCTTCTTTTATTGCAGCTGTCGCCCTTTTTATTCACAAAATACTTGAAAAAACATTAAAATTTTGACCTCCGCCCTTGCTCCTCGAAACTCCCACTCACCGTACTTTGCTCATCGAAAATCATAGATCTCTTGCATTCTATGTTTGTGCTCTCCCATTCCAATCCCTGATTGCGATATTTCCTTCTGCCTTACCTTTTCCGCTTATCAGTAAAGAATAAATTCATAAACATTAGAACCCGATCATTTTTCCTTCAAAGAATTACTGCAATTCCTTACCGCAATCACAAATCAAATTTCTCATTTGGTTCTCGTAATACTTACTGCTCTTGTCCTCCGTTTGCGATATTATTTCTGTGCTCTGCCACATCACCCGTCGCATATCGCATTTCACATTTTGCTCCCAAACAACACTTCCACTACTCTCCACTTTTGCGGTCTTGTGATTGCGATATCGCATATCACATCTCGCACTTCCGTCACCCATCGCAATCAAAAATCTTGTCCCATTTAATTTCACATTTCGCTCCCACTCCTAAACAACACTGCCACCGCTCCTCTGGCTTTGCAATATTGCGAATTGTGATATCACATATCACACTTCCGTCCTCCGATTACAATTCTGCCATCGTACATTTCAAAGCCTCCCTCTCCAAAACATTTTTGAAATATCATAAGGTTTAATGAAGTCTAAACCCCTCTTTCATCCTCTAATCCTTGTCACATGTTTTAATCCTTCCATTAGCATCTTTAGCCCTTTTTCCTCCAAATTGCAAGCAACACTTTTTCAAGTTTAGTTAGAACATGAATAGTTGCATTGTTAGAAGCATGGTAGCATGATAGATAGATCATAGGATAAGTAGACTGTGTTTAGCCATTTGGCCCATTAAATGTGGTTAGAGTTAGTTTCCTTTCCTGTCATTTCTTTTCAGAAATTTAATTTAGTTTCCTTTCTGCAATTTATTTTAATTTCATTGAAGTGTGACAGACTTCACCGAGAAACCCTAGAAGTAGCACCCTTTCGTAGAGCGCAAGAGGATGACATGAGTAGAATGCATATGCTGTGTATATATCACTGTCACCTCCATGTTTATACGAACCCTGGGTTGATAAATTAAAGTATGGCAGCATCCCCTGGGAGTTGCAACACTCTTGGTGCAATCACTGGGCTCACCACCCATGTTTCATACTTTCGATGGACCCTGTTACACAAAAAATGATAAAGACATGAAAAAAAGTGATCGCATGTATTTCTCATTTTTAGTGTAGCAGGTTAAATTGAAAGTATGAAATATGGTTACTCCTTGGATGAGGAATCAAATTATGCATCCAAAGAGTGTTTATGCTTGCAATTTGAGTAAACCAATAGGGATATAAGTTGAAAATACAAGTTGAAAAATTAGTTTTTATTTTTTCCCTCTAAAATTTGATGATGTAATGTAATCTTATTTTAATATTTACACTATTATTTTATTATTTCCTTAGGAGGCCCATTTTAGACCTCAAAATTTCCCTAATACGTAGGCTTGCACCTTGCTGAGCCATCTCTGATGCTTGTCCTTGAGGTGTTTTTTCTCCATAAAGTGGCGAAGACTGTTATGATCTGTCTTCACCCTGAATTTTTTACCCACCAAGTATTGTCTAAACTTGGCTAATGCATGCATAATGGCCAAAATATCCTTGTCGTATATAGAATATTACCTCTCATGTGGTAAGAGTTTCCTTCTCTCGAAAGCAATGGGGTGCCCCTCTTGGGACAAGACAACTCTGATCCCCTCACCCGAAGCATCACACTCCAAGGTGAAAGACTGTGTGAAATTGGGAAGTGCCAAAATTGGGAAAATACTCATCACCTCCTTAAGGTGATAAAAATTTTCATGAACTCCATTTATCTATGAAAAATCCCTCTTGTTGGTCAAAATTGTGAGGGGTGTTTCCAACGGTGAGAATACCTTGATGAAATTCCTATAGTAAGTGAAATTTCCCCAAAATCCCCTCAATGATGTCACATCCCTGGGCTCTGGCCAATCCCAAATGGCCCTTATCTTATCTGCATGGACCTTAATCCCATATGCATTAATGATGTTCCCAAGTACAACATATATGTCAGCCCAAATTCACACTTGGACAATTTGGCGTAGAAATGTTGCTCCTCCGGAATACACAACACTGTCTCTAAGTGTTGTAGGTGCTCCTCCCACGTCCTGTTGTAGATTAAGATGTAATCAAAGAAAAATAATACAAACCTCCTCAAATTACCCCTGAATGCATGGTTCATGCATGACTGAAACGTGTCCAGGGCATTGTAGTCCAAAAGGCATGACTAGAAACTCAAAATGCCCACACTAACATCTGAAGGTTGTCTTCAGGATGTCTTGATCTCTCACCCGGATCTGATGATATCCCGAACAAAAATCTATCTTAGATAAGAACTTGGCTCCTCTAAGGTCATACATCAACTCTTCAATGCACGGTATGGATATTGATTCTTCAATGTCTTCCTATTGAGCGCCCTATAGTCAATAAACATGCACAAAGTCTCGTCCTTCTTCTTCACCAACACAACTAAAGAAGTGAAGGGACTATAACTTGGCTTAATATGGCCCAATGCCAACATTTCTCTGATGTCTCACTCAATATCATCCTTATAGGATTTGGGATGCCTATAGGGAGTAAAAATGACTTCCTGGCCACTAGGCTCCATCTCTATGGTATGCTTGAATCCTCTATTTGGTGGTCATCCGGGTGGTATATCTCAAAAAACTCATGCATATCTATCCAACAAAGTCTGTATGTCCGGTGGTGGGGGTGTGTTCTGTCACTTGACCTATGAAATCCATAGCTCTATTTCCCATGCTATGTCCCCATGCATCAATTCTACCTCCATCCGATGAGCTGAAACTGTTTGTGGGGGAAATGAGTGCATACCCCGAAGAACTGCTAGCTTACCATCTAGATCGGTAAACTCCATCACAAAATGCCTACAATCGATGGTAACTCTTCCAAGGGAATACAACCATTGAAAACCCAACACCACATTGGTGTCTGGCACATCCACTACAAAAAATCCACTACAAAAAAGTGATTTTTCATCGTATAGTTCCCCATGGCCACTTTCAAAGCGAGAACATATCGGTTGCACTGCATAGTCCTGTCCCCCGGAACTAGGACTGAAAATCCCTACAAATTCGCAGTGGTGATGCCTCTCCTCTAGACCAAACATGGGAATCAATAAAATTGTGGGTGTCCCCACTGTCTACTAATACTTACACGTTGCCCCTGATCCTCATGGTCATAAATTTGGGTACCCCGCACAAAGATGTAAGGACTCCCCAAGATGGTGTAAAATATGGTCCTCCTATTGGAGGTGGTGGTGGTGGAGCTTTCTCTGATGGACCCTCATAGTCTCCTCCCTCAAAATCCAACTCCAACTCATCCTCCTGATCGTTTTCTGAGAAAATCTCAATATAGTGGGCTTTTCCTGTTATGCACTGATGGCCTGGTGCCCACAACTCCTGACATGTAAAACATAGTTTTCTCCTCCTGAGGTCTCTCCTAGTATCATCATTCAATTTTCCTCTTCTTGGAGCTTCTCTCTACGATGGTGTAGGTCTAATGTCACCCCCTTTCTGAGGGTAGAGAGTGCGTGATGGAAAAGGTGCCTGAGCCTTGAGGATGGCCCCTTGGAAATCCCTCGTACAAGTCACAACCTCCAATAAAGTGGAGGCTCTGCATGAATTAACTAGTCTAAGAAGTGGCTCTATCAATCCCTCTACAAAAATGTACACCCTCCTAGCATCTGAAAAATAAGGAACCATAATTGAAATTCAAAGGAAATCCAAAATATAATGCTCAAGATGTCCTGTCTTCCTGAGTTGGTTCAACTCCATGAAGTGAACCTCTGGATCCTCTTGATCAAAAATCTCGACTACTCTCTATGTGAAGTCCTCATAGGCAGTCACGTTAGCATGCTCCAAGGTGACAAGCCATGAAACCACCAATCATGTGTCTCTCCCTCCAAATGTAAAGTGGTCATTTTTGGTCATCATGTTGACCTGGAAATATGTGTCCAACTTCTCCACCCAAGCATGAACAATGCACTTGGAAGTGCCATCATATGTGGGGAAAAAAATCCTCCCAATGGTATGCTACAACTCATAGCTTTGTGTGCCTTGGCCTCCATGGCTCCTTCCCCTCTCATTATGCTTGAGCTAGTAATAATCTCTGAAAGGTAGAGTTGCTTTGAATTCTTCTCCCATGGACTGCCACACTCTGAAATACTCTTCTTCATCAACTCCCACTTGTTCCACTCGTACTAAAGGTATGAAAGAAGGTAGTGTAGCTCTATCTGATCCAAGTGGATATTTTTGGCCACTAGCATATTCCACTTGGACCCCCACCATTATTTCTTTCATTTTTTTCAATTTCCTTAATTGTAGCACAATTTAATCTTTTTTGTAGTTTTTCAAGTCCTAAACTTCAGAGCTATTTCAGGTCTAATGTTAGTGTCAGCCTTTTTGCCTCTTCCTCCGTTAAAAGAAAAGAATGCCTTTAAAAAGTGATTTTAAGGTGTCAAGGTCAAATTTTGTCATTTCAATAAGTCTTCAAGCAAAATTTGGTCACTAGGCATTAGGTCTAGGGTTTGTTTTCACTCTTTTCAAATTTGTCCAAATGTCGGTTCATGTCACCATTCAGCTGAGTGTGCCATCATTCAGAGGGTTGTCATCATCATTTCAAGTTCCATTGGGTCATTTTACAGCTTGTTCATGCTTCAGTTGTGCCTAGGTAAGGTCCATTTCCCTCTCCTAGGGTTTTGGAGGTAATTTCTCTTGGATGGTCAAATCATTAGAAAAATTTGTATCCTGATGTTCATACACCTTCCCCTATCCTTAATATACCTTATTAAACACTTCCCATCACTGAGATCCCCAAAATTCCTCATTTTTGCACAAACCCTAGTTTCTTGCCACAACTTGGCAATTTTCTAGGCTAGGCCTGTGTTTTGCCCTTTTGGACCCCTTCCCCTCACTCAATCTCTGAGATTCCACTTTCCCCTACTTCCTAACATCCCTCCCTACTTCCCAAAATTTCCCCAAGAATTTAGAAGCCCATTATCCCCTTCATTTCGCTTCATTTCGACAAAATCCCTTGTTTCACACATCGGGATAAGTTTCACTCAAATGATGTTTCAGAGCAATAAAAGATGAATTTTGGAAAACTGAGAGAGGTTTTTGTACAAAACATGCCAAGGAAGAAAAAAATCCTTCACATTTTACACAGGTATAATGGTTTTGGAGAAATTTCAAGAATACCGTTGCCTCAGGAGAATGGATGCACTTGCAGGAAGTAGTGTTGGGAGATTTGATTTCTGATAGGGTAAATGAACTCCAAATTGCACAATTCCACGTGTATTGGAAATTAGACTCCAAGATATTTCCAACGAGCTATCACACGCTCAATTTGGACACCGGGAAGGCCTCCAAAAGCCTCCTGCAAAATGCACTATGTAGCGCACTACGCATATAAAGTGCGCGCTACGCATTGGGCCAGAACTCAAAAATTTTGTCATTTCTTCACGGATTTTTGACAGGGTAAATGAACTCCAAATTGAAAAATTCCACTTGGGTTGGAAATTATACTCCAAGAGCTTTCCAACGAGCTATCAGACGCTCAATTTGGACACCGGGAAGGCCTCCAAAAGCCTCTTGCAAAATACACTATGTAGCGCGCTACGCATATAAAGTGCGCGCTACGCATTGGGCCAGAACACAAAATTTTTGCCACTGCTCTTCAAAATTCAAATTCTCTCAGTCTCCTTTGCCTCATGTAAGTTTAAATCATCTTTCTATTATCTTTGGTCAGTGTTTGGAGTTGTTTGAAGATCGGTTGTAAGAGTATGAATGTTGAAGAACATAAATCCTACTCTCTTGTAAAGAAATGCCTCTTTAGGGTTTGAATTTGAAGTTTTAGAATTTGAATTTGGTGCCAAAACATTCCATATCTCACTTGTATTTTCCTTTCCCCACTACTGTCATATCATCATACAATGCCTCCCTTTTCCCTATTCCCTTTAAAATCACTCATATCACTTCGTCCCTCTCCTATTTCCCTATATCCCATCCCTAAAACTTGCCATTTGTTACCACTTTCCATCCTTCATATCAAGTTATAGGTTCCAAAATTCCATACAGTCAAGTGACTGTACTCACATCCTTAATTTCACTTGACTCAAGCATATTTTCTTCACTTAATTGAATCATGTTGTTCCCATAGCTCATTTTCCCACAGTCCACTATTCACATGGCCCTATTTCCCACAGTTCCTCCCACATTTGGCGTTTGAAACAAAAGCACCAAATCCTCATTCTTCATCTCATTCAAGCCAACATAGATTTTGCAACATCATGGAGGCGGACATTGATACATTATATGACCAAGACAGAGATTGCACCACTGAACTGCATACACCAGGAGGACACTGAAGCGTCGTGAAACACCTGATCCACTCCAGATTTTGGCCAAGGCTTCATTGGATGGGCATGATACATGATGGAGGGTCTTCGCTCCGAATTTGAGCAAATTTGGAGAAATTTTTGTCATTTTGAAAAATTTTGGTCTCAAAACAGATTTTTCAGCCATACGAGTAGCGCGTCGACGCGCTCGCTTATGATTGGGACACTTTCTGGAGGAAAACTTTATATTTTTTGGTTTTTCATGGTAATTTATGCATGCTCCAGTATGGCCAAAGCATTTCACCAAGTTCTGGATGATCAAAAGGGCCAAAAACACCATGAAAACCACCTTTCTGCCACCTTTTGCACCAGCAGGAAGTACTTCTGGGAGAATGAAGTTTTGGAGGGTAAAATGAGCTCCAAATTGAAAAATTCCACTTGGGTTGGATAGCCAACATCCAGGGCTTTTCAACGAGCTATCATGAGCTCAATTTGGACTCCGGGAAGTGCCCCAAAAGCAGGCTGAAAGGCGCACTATGCATAGAGCTCAGGCGCACTACGCATATAGATTTTTGGTCCATTTTTCATCTTCCAGCTCAGGATTTCGGCCAGTTGGACCAGTTTTGCTTGTGGATGTAATTTTTGAGTTATCTTGATGTAATTTTATGGTTTGCATGTAACTTGGACTCACTTTTACCTATTCTATATGATTCACTCCTAAAAAAGTAAAAATCAAGTGAAAGAATCAGTTTCCTTCCTTTTAGAGGCAAGTTGTTTGGCTGCCTATATTCTAGATCCTTGTTTAGAATTAGTTGGAACTGCTCCTAGAAGGAGGAATTCGACCCCTAGAGGTGTGGGAAGGGGTTAGGATAGTCTATATGATGTAATTTCTGAGACATTCTACAGGTTGGACTCTTGGGAAAACTTTGGCACACTATTGTACATATTGTTCATATTTTGGCTAAGGAAAGATCAGAGGTTTTGCAGCACCTGTTGGGATTCTTGTGGCTTTCAGTTCTTGATGGTGTTTTCTCTCAGTTTATTGTAAGTTCTTTCATGTTTAATGTATGCCATTCTCTTCTTATGCTTCTGAAACTAAATGAATGAGTAAATGAGGTTGAATCCATTGTTTCCAGTGCTCTGCCTTTAAATTTGTTTAGTTTTACATGTTTTCGCCAGTTTGGAGAGGATCCATGTTCTCCCTTGCCCTCTTCAGCTCCTTTTCATTCTGATCCATCCATACACCTGATCAAAAGCATCAAGACTATTTCCTACCTCGCCCCAACTCGAATTCTGCAAAAATCTTGCCTTATCCCCGAACCCAAAATTGTTTTTTCCCATTTCTCCAACAAAAACCCAAAAATCAAAATCAAAATTTCCTATCTCTTTACTAGCCTAAAATCAGTATTCGTTATAATTCATCTCAGCCCCTTTGAAGAACTTTTGCCGAGATAGACCCGGAGAGAGCCCTCTCCTGTCCTCGTAGGGCTAGCTACGAGGCTGAGCGTGGTTTGATGTAGCCTTGAGTTTTACCTTATTTCAGCCTAAGGTAGATTTGAGCGCTAACATAGTGGCGACCATACTGGGGAAGAAACTGGTTTGCTTGTTAGTGTTATTTGATTTATAGCTACAGACGGAGTCTGAAGCAACGCCAGGTAGCCTTCGAACTGCTCTTGCTCTGCGAGTGCATAGTAGATAAACGCTGCTTCAGTCGATCTCCGGTCTAGCTTGTAATCGTAACACTTAACTTATAAATTGCCCCAGTACATGTATCGAGTTCAGATCTGATGGTTGATGGTGGACAAGGATCAGACATAAGAAGGCTGAAATCATTCACCTGGTGACTCCAATTCAAAGTCTGGTGGACTGACTCTTTCTCTGAGAAAATGGAAGGATCTTACACAAAGTTCAGGTATCTAAAGTGGAATGGTATTCAGGATCTAATCTGCTTTCTTGTAAATTACTTCTTTGCTGGTCTTGAAGCTGTCCTAAAATTTTTTCAAAATTTGTTGTATGATAAAGGTGATCAAAATCTTCACTCGACCCATTCAAAAAGTGTAAATGCTGAGTTTCCCTTTGATCCTGGTCTCCTTACTTTTCCCACATATTATGATGACTCTCTTCAGAGTGATGAGCCTAAAGGAAACAAAACTGATCCCGCAGCTCTTGTACATACCCCTACACCTTGTAAAATTCCAGATCGGTACAAACCTCTTGTTTTACCTTCTGTTCTTCATGCTTTCCCTACAAATTATGACCTATATCTACCAAGATTTGACGGTGAATGTAACAATGTCAACGCTGAGCAACATGTGCAGAATGTTGAGACTTTTCTAGATCTTTTTGAAGTTGATGATGAAGATGTTAGTATTAGGCTTTTTGCTCTTTCTTTGCAAGCCAAAGTCAAGAGTTGGTTCAAATCCCTGCCTGATGCGAGCATCTCAGATTTCCAACAGTTCGTCACAATTTTCCTCGACAGGTGGATGATCGAACAGAAATTTTTGTTGATTATAGAGGAGTATAACCAGCTGAAAAGATTGCCAGGAGAGACAGTACAACAATTTTCTGCTAGATTTAACCAAGTTTATTTTTCGATGTCAGTTGATATAAGACCTTCTCCTAGATCTGCTCTCTTGCACTACCCGGGTGCCTTTGATCCGGAAATGGAGTTTCAGCTGAGAGAAAAGAATATTGCAACACTTCACGAGATGCAGAACAAGGCAGTGAATGTAGAGGCTCATTTGCTAATCTTGAGGGCAAGGTTGAAGGAAGAAGAAAAGAAGAATGTTTCAGAGCAGCTGACACCTTCAGAGGACAAGCTTGATCTTTTCGTAAATGCAGTAGAAGAGATGGTGCAGAAAATGACTGCAAAAAATGAAAATGACATTCAAGAACAAGTTGCTGATCCAAAAAATTTTGTTTCTGATCCCAGTAGTCATAGTGATTGTTTTATAGATCATTGTGAAGAAGAGAGAGTTGTTGATATGATGTGTATGTTTGATGATGTGTTTTATACCGATGAATTGCCTCAGTTTGATCAGTATGATGATGATTATGTTCTCCAAACAGAAGCTAATCTTGCAGACAAATCAGCAGCTAGTTTGTGCAAGGAGGAAGTTCACTTTCAGCAGCTCGAGTACAGTGATCAACCGATGCATATCAGCTATGACAATGATGAGGAAAGTGCAGCAAATTTTGAAGTAAGTGAAGGATATTTGCCTTTTTGTTTTGATTCATTTCAGTTCATCAGAGACAACTACCATGCAATCAGAAATCAAATGTCAACAAGTCTTGATTTGAATCATCTTGAGAGCAATGAAAATTTTGTTCAAGACTTCTCATATTCAGATTTGCAACCCCCGAAAGCCATTGATTGTCAAGTTGCAGATGAGGACATGGAAGCTGGTACATGTGATCAAATGATACAAGGTGACTCCGTACCATTTTGTTTTGAATCATTTCAGTTTTTGAAGGGTAGATTGCATAGTAAATCTTCAAATGAGCAGCCTATAAGAAATCAGCAATCTCTCAGTGTTAATGTTGAGGATGAGACAGATAACGAAATTCTTGAGCAGCGTGTAGCATCAGATTTGCAGCCACCAAATGAAATTGAAGGTCAGATTACAGATGAAGGTGTGGAAGATGAAATACATGATTTGATGATGCAGGAAAATTCTATACCCTTTTGTTTCGAAGCATTTCAGTTTATAAGGCAGAATTTTCGTAATATATCTCAAGGAAAAGAGGAACAACCAGTAGGATGTCATACAGTTTCAAGGGATACAGTGCAGCAGTCTTCTCAAGTTTTTGATGATCCTATTGCTCGTGTGTTGGATGATGTTTGCTGTAAAATTTTTCCTTCATTAGCTAACCATGTGCCGGAAAAGAATGTTGATGATAATCTTATTCAAAAGTTGCCTTCATTGTCTTGTCTAACAGATTTTTCATTACAAAGCTCTCATCAAGGTTTGCAGTCATATGAGGAGATTGATGAAGGAGACTTTTGTTCTGTTTGTAATCAGCAACAGAGTTTGGTTTTTCATGAATTTCAGGATCCTTTTGATAGCTTGCTGCAATCACCAAAGAAAAGCACCGCAGATGTGAGGAAAAGTTTAAGATCAAGGTATGGAGATTATATGGATCAGAGCAGTGATGTGTTAATGGAAATCAGTAGCTATGTGTATGAAGATCCTTTTGCAGTATTCTTGAAGTCCTCTAGTCAATTCATGCTTTGCAAGTTTATCAACAGTCAGCTTGAGTTCAAATTTCCATGGGAGTTGCCTTTCGATTCTTTCCTTTTCCTGCGCATCAGTAAGCATGTGGGAAGAAATCAAACAGCAACTAGGATGCTTACATGGTTGCATTGGTTGTTTCATTTCACTTGATCAGGTGATGAATGAAACTGTTAGAGTAGGTTGTATTGAATAAGCTTCATATTGAGCATATTTCCAGTTTGTCGGTTGTGTTTAAGTATCGAGTCAGTTCTTAGTTGAGTGAGATTCAATTTGTGTCATCAAGTCATCAGTTTTCAGTCATGCATTTCAGTTTGAGTTTTTGATTCCATTGCCCAATGGATAAGGCACTGGTCTGCTCTCCCAAAGATCTGCCGTTCTTGGCACCTCCAAGGAGCTACCATCCCCATTGGAGCCAATGTTAGAGTCAGCCTTTGCAGCTTTCCTTCAGTGATCAAACATGCTCTTAAAAAGTGATTTTAAGGTGTCAAGGTCAAATTTTGTCATTTCAATGAGTCTTCAAGCAAAATTTGGTCACTAGGCATTAGGTCTAGGGTTTGTTTTCACTCTTTTCAAAGTTGTCCAAATGTCGGTCCATGTCACCATTCAGCTGAGTGTACCATCATTCAAAGGGTTTTCATCATCATTTCAAGTTCCATTGGGTCATTTTACAGCTTGTTCATGCTTCAGTTGTGCCTAGGTAAGGTCCATTTCCCTCTCCTAGGGTTTTGGAGGTAATTTCCCTTGGATGGTCAAATCATTAGAAAAACTTGTATCCTGATGTTCATACACCTTCCCCTATCATTAATGTACCTTATTAAACACTTCCCATCACTGAGATCCCCCAAATTCCTCATTTTTGCACAAACCCTAGTTTCTTGCCACAACTTCGCAATTTTCTAGGCTAGGCCTGTGTTTTGCCCTTTTGGACCCCTTCCCCTCACTCAATCTCTGAGATTCCACTTTCCCCTGCTTCCTAACATCCCCCCCTACTTCCCAAAATTTCCCCAAGAATTTAGAAGCCCCTTATCCCCTTCGTTTCGCTTCATTTCGACAAAATCCCTTGTTCCACACATCGGGATAAGTTTCACTCAAATGCTATTTCAGAGCAATAAAAGATGCATTTTGGAAACTTGAGAGAGGTTTTTGTTCAAAACATGCCAAGGAAGAAAAACCTCCTTCACTTTTTACACAGGTATAATGGTTTTGGAGAAATTTCAAGAATACCGTTGCCTCAGGAGAATTGATGCACCTGCTGGAAGTAGTGTTGGGAGATTTGATTTCTGACAGGGTAAATGAACTCAAAATTGAACAATTACACTTGGGTTGGAAATTAGACTCCAATATCTTTCCAACTAGCTATCACACGCTCAATTTGGACACCGAGAAGGCCTCCAAAAGCCTCCTGCAAAATGCACTATGTAGCGCGCTACGCATATAAAGTGCGCGCTACGCATTGGGCCAGAACTCAAAATTTTTGTCATTTCTTCACTGATTTTTGACAAGTTAAATGAACTCCAAATTGAAAAATTCCACTTGGGTTGGAAAGTAGACTCCAAGATCTTTCCAACGAGCTATCACACGCTCAATTTGGACACCGGGAAGGCCTCCAAAAGCCTCCTGCAAAATGCACTATGTAGCGCGCTACGCATATAAAGTGCGCGCTACGCATTGGGCCAGAACACAAAATTTTTGCCACTGCTCTTCAAAATTCAAATTCTCTCAGTCTCCTTTGCCTCATGTAAGTTTAAATCATCTTTCTATTATCTTTGGTCAGTGTTTGGAGTTGTTTGAAGATCGGTTGTAAGAGTATGAATGTTGAAGAACATAAATCCTACTCTCTTGTAAAGAAATGCCTCTTTAGGGTTTGAATTTGAAGTTTTAGAATTTGACTTTGGTGCCAAAACATTCCATATCTCACTTGTATTTTCCTTTCCCCACTACTATCATATCATCATACAATGCCTCCCTTTTCCCTATTCCCTTTAAAATCACTCATATCACTTTGTCCCTCTCCTATTTCCCTATATCCCATCCCTAAAACTTGCCATTTGTTACCACTTTCCATCCTTCATATCAGTTATAGGTTCCAAAATTCCATACAGTCAAGTGAATGTACTCACATCCTTAATTTCACTTGACTCAAGCATATTTTCTTCACTTAATTGAATCATGTTGTTCCCATAGCTCATTTTCCCACAGTCCACTATTCACACGGCCCTATTTCCCACAGTTCCTCCCACATTTGGCGTTTGAAAAAAAAGCACCAAATCCTCATTCTTCATCTTATTCAAGCCAACACATATTTTTCAACATCATGGAGGCGGACATCGATACATTATATGACCAAGACAGAGATTGCACCACTGAACTGCATACACCAGGAGGACACTGAAGCGTCGTGAAACGCCTGATCCACTCTGGATTTTGGCCGAGGCTTTGTTGGCTGGGCATGATACATGATGGAGGGTCTTCGCTCCGAATTTGAGCAAATTTGGAGAAATTTTTTTCATTTTGAAATATTTTGGTCTCAAAACAGATTTTTCAGCCATACGAGTAGCGCGTCGACGCGCTCGCTTATGATTGGGACACTTGCTGGAGGAAAAATTTATATTTTTGGGTTTTTCATGGTAAGTTATGCATGCTCCAGTATGGCCAAAGCATTTCATCAAGTTCTGGATGATCAAAAGGGAAAAAAACACCATGAAAATCACCTTTCTGCCACCTTTTGCACCAGCAGGAAGTACTTCTGGGAGAATGAAGTTTTGGAGGGGAAAATGAGCTCCAAATTGAAAAATTCCACTTGTGTTGGATAGAAAACATCCAGGGATTTCCCATGGGCTATCATGAGCTCAATATGGACTCCGGGAAGTGCCCTAAAAGTAGGCTGAAAGGCGCGCTACGCATATAGATTTTTGGCTGATTTTTCATTTTCCAGCTCAGGATTTCGGCCAGTTGGATCAGTTTTTCTTGTGGATGTAATTTTTGAGTTATCTTGATGTAATTTTATGGTTGGCATGTAACTTGGACTCACTTTTACCTATTCTAGATGATTCACTTCTAAAAAAGTAAAAATCAAGTGAAAGAATCAGTTTCCTTCCTTTTAGAGGCAAGTTGTTTGGCTGCCTATATTCTAGTTCCTTGTTTAGAATTATTTGGAACTGCTCCTAGAAGGAGGAATTCGACCCCTAGAGGTGTGGGAAGGGGTTAGGATGATATATATGATGTAATTTCTCAATTATTTTCAGAGGTTGGAGAGGTTGGACTCTTGGGAAGATTTTGGCACACTATTGTACATATTTTTCATATTTTGGCTAAGGAAAGATCAGAGGTTTTGCAGCACCTGTTGGGATTCTTGTGGCTTTCATTTCTTGATGGTGTTTTCTCTCATTTTATTGTAATTTCTTTCATGTTTAATGTATGCCATTCCCTTCTTATGCTTCTGAAACTAAATGAATGAGTAAATGAGGTTGAATCCATTGTTTCAGTGCTCTGCCTTTAAATTTGTTTAGTTTTACATGTTTTCGCCTGTTTGGAGAGGATCCATGTTCTCCCTTGCCCTCTTCAGCTCCTTGTCATTCTGATCCATCCATACACCTGATCAAAAGCATCAAGACTATTGCCTACCTCGCCCCAACTCGAATTCTGCAAAGATCTGGCCTTATCCCCGAACCCAAAAATTGTTTTTCCCATTTCTCCAACAAAAACCCAAAAAATCAAAATCAAACTTTCCTATCTCTTTACTAGCCTAAAATCAGTATTCATTATAAGTCATCTCAGCCCCTTTGAAGACCTTTTGCCGAGATAGACCTGGAGAGAGCCCTCTCCTGTCCTCGTAGGGCTAGCTACGAGGCTTAGTGTGGTTTGATGTAGCCTTGAGTTTTACCTTATTTCAGCCTAAGGTAGATTTGACTTGTAACAATTCTAAACGACGTTTTTTTGGAAATCTTGTTCCAGGCTAATGTGAGTTAAAGACTCAAAAATATCTATCAACAGTTGTAGTCCTCAAATATATCTTTCTAATGAGGTATCATGTGCATCAAATGGAGATCATATGCCAAAGTTACGACCCCGGGAAATTGATGTACCAATTTACCCCAATGGGGCCCATAGTTTGGTGTTTCATCTCCTAGGGTTAGGTTTTTGGATGTTTAGGGTTTTTCATTGTTTATAATAATAAATAGGCCTTCGAGACTCATTGTAACACAGTTCAGAGGCCTATAGCCTGCACATATCTTCTCAGAGATAAGGTAGCAGCGCTCTAGCTAGCTTATTTCCATTTTGTTTGTAAGCATGTTTCAGTTATGTGATATTACTGAAATGAAGTCTTATTTCTGTTGCATCTCTGCATTTATGTGTATTTATGTATTTCATTGCATTCTTGCATAAGTCCGGATCAGTGGTATCAGAGTGGTCTTCTTTTTCTCGATCGTTGTTTGCATGTCCCTAACGAGGTCGGGATATAAGGAGTTAGGGGTTGATATGGTTGAATATTTGCAAGATCAGCCTCAAAAACCCTAATGGCCACACATGGGGGATGAAAATAAAGACAAGGGGGCAGGAGATCCCATCAAAATATTTCTCGAGGAGGCCCTCGAGAAACAAAGGAACGCAATTATGGATAACTTTTCCCAGATTCTTCAATGACTGCCCAACGTCGGCACATATGCATCCAACAACCACTCTGTAGATCCTTTTGTGAAACCTTGTTGTTGAATATATTTTTTGAGACGATAGTACCATGCCCGTGGAGCTTGTTTTAGCCCATATAGAGCCTTTTTGAGTTTTCAAACAAGTTTTTCATCATTCCCCAGAATGAATCCTTCTGTATTTTCTATATATACTTCTTCTTCCAGGTCTCCATTAAGGAAAGTAGATTTTACATCCATTTGATAAACTCTGAAATGTTGAAAACTTGAAAATGCAAGAAACATTCATATGGCTTCAAGTCTAGCTACTGGTGCAAATGTTTCTTCAAACTCTATACCTTCTTTATGAACATAAACTTTACAAACAAGTATAGCTTTGTTTCTAATTACATCTCCATTTTAATTTAAGTTATTTTTGAATATCCATTTTGTCCCAATAATATTTTTATCATGAGGCCTTGGAACCAATTCCCAAGTTTCATTCTTTTCAATTTGATCCAGTTCTTCATTCATGGCCTTAATCCAAAATTCATCTTTACTAGCTTGATTTACATTTTGTGTTCAGTGGTGGATAATAGTGCTAGATAACTAGGAGATCCCACAAGTGTTCTTCTTGTTTTTACCCCTGATTCCTTTTCTCCCAAAATTTAAGATTTTGGATGATTCTTTTGAACATACCAGGATGGAGCCTTTTCTTTATCCGATGTGTATTCTTTTGATGCTTCATTAGTTTCTTCTTCTATATCATTATGATTTGATGTGGGAAATCATTCATCATCATCATCGTCCTCTTTTGTTGTTATTGCCTTTTTGGGAGCTGTGCATGCTTCATCAATCACAACGTCAATATATTCAACAATTTTTTGAAGTCTCTTATTGTAGCATTTGTATCCTTTACTTCTAGAAGAGTAACCAAGAAGTATTTCTTCATCTGCTCTAGCTTCAAACTTACTGAGTTTTTCATCATAGTTTTGATAAAAAATTTGCTTCCACAAACTCTAAAGTGCTTCATAGTGGGAGTATTACCATACGAGAGTTCATAAGGAGTTTTATCACTATTCACATGAACATGGGCCTTGTTGAGAATATTTACTGCGGTATGTGTAGCTTCACCCCAAAAGGTGTCAGGAGTTCCAGACCCATCAATCATAGCACAATCCATTTAATTGTTATATTCATTCTTTCTGCCACGCCATTTTTTTGAGGAGTTCCAGCTATAGAAATTCGTCTTTTTATGCCATATTTTTCACAGAAATCAAAGAATTCATTTTATATGTATTCTCCTCCTCAGTCAGATCTGAGACATTGGATTTTTAGATCTAATTCATTTTCAACTAATTCTTTGAAGACCTTAAATTTTTCAAATGCTTCATCTTTGTGCTTCAATAAATTGATCCAACACATTCTAGAAAAGTCATCAATGAATAAGATATAGTATTTTTCACCACGAGGTGACTTTTTCTTTACAGGTCTACACAAATTAGTATGTATAAGTTCAATAGGCTTACTTGTTGATCCTTCTTTGGCATTAAATTTAACTCTGGTTTTCTTACCGAATTGACATGACTTACATATGGTACTTTCTGGTAGGGTGATGTTGGGTAGATCACGAACAACTTTGAGCCTGCTTGATTTTCTTATTTGAGAAAATATCAGATGTCCCAAACTTCTGTGCCATAACCAATTTTCCGTAGATTTCCGTAGATATCATTGTTCTTGGCCACCTTTGAATATATACAAATTGCTTGGTGTTCTTGTTCCATTTATTATGGTCTTTCCTGTGTTAAGTTCACAAACCACACATTCTTTTGATCAGAAGACTACTTCATGTCCTTGGTCACACATTTGGCTAACACTCAACAAGTTATTCTTTAATCCATCAACATACATAACATTACCAGCTTTAACCTTTTCTTTTAGAAAACAAATTTCCTTTACCCTTAATGATAGTAGGAGAGTCATTTCCAAAAGTGACATTCTTTTGTTTTTCTAATGCATTATATGAAATGAGTTTATCTTTATCACCTGTCATGTGTTTTGAACATCCACCATAAATGTACCATTGATTTTCTTCTCCTTGTGAAAATAAATCTATGCCGCAACTTTCAAATTGTAAGTCCTTCTTTTTCGATACCTTAGAATTTGTGGATATTTTTTCCATTGGCTGTAGTTTTCTCAGGCTTTCAGGTTCATCATGTCCAAATTTATTGCAAAACGAACATTTAATTTCATCTCGAAGAGGAGAAAAATTGTTATAAGTATTCTTCTTGATTTCTGTCTCATTTATTTATTTTCTTGCTTCTCTATTCACGATGGTTTTGTATGCAACACATTCAACAGCTTTGTCACCAAAATTATGACATGAGAAACATTGTCCATTAAAGAAGAAATTTATGTGATCATAGAACCTTCTAGTGTTTTTTACCTTTTGACTGATGCTTTTTTTATTGCTCATCCTTGAATTAGAATGAACATGATTTACCTACGAATTGTATTTGTTCTTCTGCTGAGTGATGACATTTTTCTGACTAGCTTTTGCTGCATTTAGATATATTTTGGTTGTGGCTGAGGATTTTTGTGTCTATGGAGAATCACCAATGTATCCAAGACCTGTATTCATAAGAGGAGAGCGTCGAACCTTGATAATTTCATCTAAGGTGTAATGTTCCCATTTTAGCACATGGCTAAATGGAACATTAAAATTTTTCTTTTATCATATTGCAGCTAAATAAATGGGTAAGGAGGCCATGGTTATGAAAAACATCAATAAAATCCCTCACATTATGAAAGAGGAGCATCATTGGAGCTTGTTTGAAAAGGGTTAATTACAAAAAGAGCTAGGTCATGTTGACCAAGTCAAACTGCGCAATAGATGGAGGTGTGGCTTGCTTGGGAAGCCTACGAAATTTCATGAGGAGGAGGAAACCCTAATGTGTGGGGTCCATGGCTAAGGAGCCTTCATTTGCATAAAAGGAGGGGAAAGCAACCATTTTGAGCTAGCTTGGATATTTCGAATTGCTTGCTTTCTACAGTTGCACAACTGTGATAGCTGTGCTGTTTAGCACAAGGGATTTATTTTTCAAGGATTCCCTCCCTTCTTGAGAAGCTCTTGAAGGTTTGATCTTCATATTCTCCACATCTTGGGTCAAGGCCAAAGCTATTCCTTTCAGTGCAATGATTCTTATAGCAAGAGCCATTGTGTTGCTGGGGTTGTAGTGGAGGTTCTCACATCATCATTCCGGAGCTCAGATTTCAAAGGAGGAAGCTTTTATGCATCTGGGAGATCAATAGAGGAGACATCAGCTCCATTTCTCATATCTTGGCAGGAGGCCAATCTCTTCCCATCACCTACAACACAGTTCCTCTCCTTGACTGCGTAGTTCTTGAGTGAAATTGCAGTGAGGGGTTGCACCGATATTTTGGAGGGTGAGATCTTTGGTGAAAGGATCAGCGTTTCAATCTAGATTTCCATTGGAGGAGGTATATACATCTTATGCAGTATTATTCAGCCATCTCCTTCATGTTCTCATTTTAGAGTTGCAGCTGCTCCAGCAACTCCGAAATTTCTGTAGATTTTCCATTTTGTATGTATTGTAGCCAATCCCTTTAGGGATTGTTTATTGTAGTTTCCAGGGGTTGAGATCCATCTCCCCCTCCTTCTTATTTGAGCTTCATATTGCCATATCTTCATTGTATCATTATTTCGCAGTGGTTCTCCTTCATTGACTGCGCAGTCATAGTTGGGCATAATATATGTAGCAGTGTATTTCATGTTCATTAGACTATTGTCTTTCGTGAAGGATTTGCTTCAGCTTGAGTGATCATTTCCTCAAGATCTTGTACACATTTCTGTTACCATATTATCAATGAGAAAGCTATGAGGGTTTATTGCATTTTCTGAAGTTTATGCATTCACTGCTATTTTCCAGCTCATGTTTATGTATTGCTGTAGCTCATCCCTTTGAGAAAGATCTTCTTGAGGAAGAAATATTTGCATAGCTATAGGCAGAGTCTGAGAAAGGGCCAGATAACCTCCGGTTCTCATCCTCTCTTTAGAGGTGAGATAACTGGTAAAATCCCTCTCAGTCCATCTCTGACATAGCCTTGTTCATATTTCTGAAAAAGGAGTTCTTCAGTGGTGTAAAAGCTGTTGATTTACATTACAGAACATTACAGTGGTATCAGAGCATCTAACTTGGCATATCCTGTGAAGTTTTAATTTCAGAAGTAGAGAGCCCAAGGATGAAGAAGATGAGTTTACTCTCATCTATTTTCAGATCCAGAAGAGACCTCTCCAAAGAGGTCAAGAAAAATTAAGGAGGAGAAGAGGAAGGACCATGCACTTCATATTCTCATGGAGAAGCAGAGCAGAAGCATGGAAGACACTTGGAATTCAAGATTCTAAGTGAGTATCTAGCTGAATACCGAGAAAATCCTAAAGTCTTCCAAGAGACTTTATCCTTTCCACAGTTTATTCAGCAGAAAGAATAAGGAAGACCCCACAGCCACAGGATGATGAGAGGCAATAGATTTCTATTGTCCACATTTGATAGATCACTCACATGTGCAGCAGAGGTTTGGGCAAAGAAGCTAGAGGCCTTTTCCTGCTACAACCTATAGTAGAAAAAGAGGTAATAGAAGTTGCAGTGCTGCACTTAGAAGGTGAAGCAAGGAGTTGGTGGATCAACCATCTGAGCCATACAAGGGTTTCTACTCTTGTTGAGTTTTCTCAAAGATTGATCAGCAGATTTGGAAAAAAGAGGGAGAAGCCCTCACCACCAGTTATTGAGGCAAGTACCAGCATTTTTGAGACCATGGAGGAGCAGCCTTCATCTTCAATAGTTTGGGAGGCCAACACTTATGAGGAGGGGACTCTTGCAGCCTTGCAAGGATCTTCCACATTTCACCAAGGTATGATTGGAGATCCATTTCTTGTCATTTCAGCAAACACCTTGGATGGGTCTACATCATTTCATGCAGTTGAACTAGAGCAGTAGAATAATACTGCACTGTACATGAGAAGTGATGCAAAAGAGATCTCCCGGGGAGATTTCAGTAGAGGTGCACTCCCACACATCATGGAGTGTAAGATTCTTCATCAATTTGAGGAGGTTCTTCCCTTCTCTTAGGAACAGATAGTAGATGGAGGACATCTTCGGATGGATAACATATCTCATGACTACATTGGACATTCCTTGAGCCATGCACCTCATGATGGGGGTTTTTTACCTACCACCTATTTGGATCCTCATAGGGTCAAATTGATCCTCGGGAAGATTGCATTTCAAGGTCCCATGAAATGCAACAAACTGATTTGGGATGATGGTAGCCCTCATGGGAGGAGTACCAAGATGAAGGATGGAGGAAGACATCCACAATTTTTGAGTGGATGTGGATGATGAGCAAGAAGCTGGTAAGGTACTTGCAGATTTTTGATACTAGGCAGCAGGAGGCTTGGCTGCACTGGTTACTCTTGAAGGAGTTTGGCCATCATTTGGCATACTCTCTTTCCAGGGGTATGAGGATCGAGAAGTGTGGCAGGATGCTGGCATCATTGAGCATCAAAGAGTATGGGAACATGGTGATGATGCAACATTCATATCATACACTATGTCTTCATCACATATCTTGTATGATGAGAGCATAAGGAAGCAGTAAAAACATTTGTTGCTGAAGTCATTATTTGGAGAGCAAGGGAAGATTTGCTCTCATTTCTTGTATGATGTTGCAGGAGTAGAAGATGGAACTATCATGGTGCAAAGGGGATACTCCTTGGCCTTTGGAGATCAGGGATAACTTCCACTTTGGAAGATATTCCACATTTGCAGCAACATTATTGGAGGGTTTCCCATTTATGTTGGAGAAGCTGAGGGAAACAACACTGTGCCACCTAGAGATTATCTAGTGCCTCATGCAGAGGAAGGAGGAGCTCTTGCTCCGGGTAGAGGGATTCTTGCATCTTTGCAAGTAAGTCCTTAGGATCTCAAGCATGGAGATCAAGGCACAACTCATGTTTTACATGTGCCACTGTTGAGGAGGTGTGGAACCATGGAGACACCAGGAGAAGATAGGGAGGATGACCATCATGATGTGATGAGGAGCCCACATCCCTGTATATCTTATGTGGTTGATGCACCTAAGAGGGTGATCGGATTGCGAAGTGGAAGTATGGACAAACTTGTTCATTCATATATGCAGTCCCCTTTTGATGATGATGTCTCATTGCATGGAGACATTTTTCCGGTGAACCCACTAGATCAACAGATGATGAGAGATGATTCACATGTTGAGGCACCATTCATTGATTTCAGGAGGGTGGAGACCTTGGGAGACAGCTTTATAGTGCTGAGAGACTTGGGTAGACTTAGGGAGGAGAGACACACTCTCTCAACATCATTTGTACCCACTCTCATTTCATATTCTGCGCTGTGGCAGAAGCAGCAGGGGAAGGTTAGCAGCCTTCCAACTTGCATCTTTGGCATAGGAGATGTCAAAGAAGGAGATGAACACGTGACATATATCCTTCATGAGGAGTCATCAGCGCTGTCACTATGGAGGATAGATCCATGTTGGGGCTCTAGGTTGTTGGTGGAGTATTCCCAGGATCATCTTGCTTGCATGATATTGACAAATCAACATATGAGGAGATGCATAGATCATGTGCAGATGGAGGAGATACGTAACTCTTCAGAGGAGTTAGCACAACCACTTCTCTTCTCTTTGAGGATGGGAGGATATTCACTCTTGAGCCACTCCATTTGAATGAGCCAGAATTATGGTAAGGGTGTTGTTTACTTGCATGATGATTTATATGTTCATCCCTTAACCATATGTGTACGGGAGGTTGATTGGATTCCATATGATGGTGAATTACAACTCACCATGTATGAGATGATTTGGGGAAGCATGTTTCATAACAATGGAGAAGAGATTCTTGGAGGTCTTGTCTTCATCTTGTCACTAGAAGGCAACATCATTGCAACCCAAGATCAACATATACTTTGCACTTATCCTAATTGGAGAGGAGGACAGCGTGGGGTAGGCCCTTTTTCCTACCAAGAGTAGATTTTTAGCCCACCTATATTGCAGGAGCCAAAGGTGGAAGATGATTGTCAGGAGTTTCCATGTTTGGAGGTAACTCACCTTTTTATGGATCATTGCTTGGGGAATGGAGGATCTACATTGGGGAGGTGTTCCTCAACCTATTTCAGACTCCATGCCTTGAGTGAAGGTTTTTTTTCAGTTCTATCCTTCCAGTTGCTTGAGGACAAGCAACATTGGGAGGGGAGGATTGTAATGTTCCCATTTTAGCACATGGCTAAATGGAACATTAAAATTTTGATTTTATCATATTGCAGCTAAATAAATGGGTAAGGAGGCCCATGGTTATGAAAAACATCAATAAAATCCCTCACATTATGAAAGAGGAGCATCATTGGAGCTTGTTTGCACACCCCATGTGTGAAAATGGTTAATTACAAAGAGGGCTAGGTCATGTTGACCAAGTCAAACTGCGCAATAGATGGAGGCGTGGCTTGCTTGGGAAGCCTACGAAATTGCATGAGGAGGAGGAAACCCTAATGTGTGGGGTCCATGGCTAAGGAGCCTTCATTTGCATAAAAGGAGGGGAAAGCAACCATTTTGAGCTAGCTTGGATATTTCGAATTGCTTGCTTTCTACAGTTGCACAACTGTGATAGCTGTGCTGTTTAGCACAAGGGATTTCTTGTTCAAGGATTCCCTCCCTTCTTGAGAATCTCTTGAAGGTTTGATCTTCATCCTCTCCACATCTTGGCTCAAGGCCAAAGCTATTCCTTTCAGTGCAGTGATTCTTGCAGCAAGAGCCATTGTGTTGTTGGGGTTGTAGTGGAGGTTCTCACATCATCATTCCGGAGCACAGATTTCAGAGGAGGAAGATTTTATGCATCCAGGAGATCAATAGGGGAGACATCAGCTCCATTTCTCATATCTTGGCAGGAGGCCAATCTCTTCCCATCACCTACATCGCAGTTCCTCTCCTTGACTGCACAGTTCTTGAGTGCAATTGTAGTGAGGGGTTGCACCGGCATTTTGGAGGGTGAGATCTTTGGTGAAAGGATCAACCTTTCACTCTAGATCTCCATTGGAGGAGGTATATACATCTTATGCAGTATTATTCAGCCATCTCCTTCATGTTCTCATTTTAGAGTTGCAGCTGCTCCAGCAACTCTGGCATTTCTGCAGATTTTCCATTTTGTATGTATTGTAGCCAATCCCTTTAGGGATTATTTATTGTAGTTTCCAGGGGTTGAGATCCATCTGCCCCCCCTTCTTATTTGAGCTTCATATTGCCATATCTTCATTGTATCATTATTTGGCAGCAGTTCTCCTTCATTGACTGCGCAGTCATAGTTGGGCATAATATATGTAGCAGTGTATTTCATGTTCATTGGACTGTTGTCTTTAGTGAAGGATTTGCTTCAACTCGAGTGATCATTTCCTCAAGATCTTGTACAAATTTCTGCTACCATATTATCAATGAGAAAGATATGAGGGTTTATTGCATTTTCTGAAGTTTATGCATTCACTGCTATTTTCCAGCTCATGTTTATGTATTGCTGTAGCTCATCCCTTTGAGCAAGATCTTCTTGAGGAAGAAATATTTTCATAGCTATAGGCAGAGTCTGAGAAAGGGACAGATAGCCTGCGATTCTCATCCTCTCTTTAGAGGTGACATAACTGGTAAAAGCCCTCTCAGCCCATCTCGGACAGAGCCTTGTTCATATTTCCGACAAAGGAGTTCTTCAGTGGTGTAAAAGCTGTTGATTTCCATTACGGAACATTACATAAGGTTTCATATCCTTTAGCCCAATCTAAGATTTAGAGTTTTTACTTTCTCAAGTTCCTTTCTTAGGCTTACTATTTCACATTCTAACTTCTCATTATGCTTCTCCTTTTCTATGAGTTGATTATTTAGATTATCTATGGCTATTTTGTTTTCTTCCAAGAATATTTTGAGTTGAGTGATTTCTTCAAGGAAATCATTTTATTCTAAAGCATCCATAAAATTATCTTTAGACTCATTAGTGTATTTTTCAAATTCCATGATTAGTTTAAGATCTTGATCAGATTCTCCTTCTTTACGATTTGAAAATCCATCACTATCTTCATGAGTATAATAACTTTTAATATTGTCAAATAATCTCCTATTACCTTTTTCTATATCCTTTCCCTTGTAATGATTATATTTATGAGGAAATTTACTAGATGCATAAAGAAACTAGCAATACTTTCATTATTATGCATTCTGATATTTTCATATTGAATTCTAAGAGATTGGAGTTTATCACTTTTTACCTTGGCATCGCCTTCATAGATTAGAATTATTTTGTCCCATATCACCTTTGTTGTATCTATCTGCATAACCTTGACAAATTCTGATTCAGTCAAGCTTCCCAATAATGCATTGACAACTTTCACATTGGTTTCATAGTTCTTCTTTGTTGCTGGATCTGTGAGAATTGCAGTTGGATATTGGTAACCTCATTCAACAACTTCCAAAACATCTTCTCCAAGAGACTAAAGATAGGATCTTGTTCTTGTCTTCCAGAATATTAATTTTTTTTTTTTTTTTCTCTTGAAGAGTGTCAGTCTGATAGATGTTGTTCCATATTGATTGCTCATCTTGGTATATATTACTTCTAGCATTCAGGCTTCTTCAAAAGGACCTGCTCTGATTCCAATTGTTGGGAAAAATACTAAGAGGGAGGTTGGGGGGTGAATCAATATTTAAATCTCACACAAAATTTTCTTTACTTTACTGATTTTTATACGTAACCTTACTTAATCAAACTAGTGTATGTACGCAACTTTCTTTAAGGAAACTTACATATGCCCAGTGAAATTATTATTCAGATAAATATTCAGTAACTTTACTTAGACCAGTGCATCATTTATTCATTAGACATTTAGTAAGCAATAAACATGTGCATTAAGAACAAAATAAATCATCACAAATAAGTAGCACCCATGAACACGAGGATGTAAGGTGGAAACCCAATTTGGGAGAAAACCATCGTTGTTGTCTTCTATGTCTTCAATATTTATTGTATAGAAAACTGCTTACATTATTGTATTGGCGTAGAATCATACTAGCACGCAGACACCCACCTGTAGAAGGCTGCAACCTTTTCTCATTCTCCAGTTGCTATTGGAAGGGAGCTCCAACTCCTAGATCTCGTTTACCAACCACTACTGGAAGGGAGCCACAACCCCCTGATCTGATCACCAGCTCCTACAATGAAGGTTCCAAACCTCATAACCACTGAAGACCATGTTTCATAAATTTTCACACTGGATCCAACAACTTTTAATTCAACAAAAATTGTACATCAACCGAAGCAAACATCAACCCAATTCGAAAAAAACAGTGAGATCACTGGAACTAGAAAAAAAAACTAAACCCAAACTTCTGCATCAACACACAAAATCGACTACAACCCTGATCATTCATAAGACAAATGTATACGCTAATTTACTTACAAAAACCCGCATGTATACATACTTTTCTGCCGAGATACCTACGTATAGATCTCAATATATTAAGTTTAGATTTATGACTCAGACTCAGAATTGATTAGAGATATTCTAACATATTTTGTCAGTTTTACAGAGCCTTCATACAATTAGCAGCATCAATCATTTTTCACTCAACCAAACACTAATATTTAATCATAATCAACTAGTAGCATAATCAATACTCAAACAACCCAGATCTATATGAAGACATCATTGACAGACAACAGAAACACAACAAAAATGATCAAACATTTTCTTTAGCATTCTTTAGCAAAACCCTGGCTTGCATACGTGCCTTCCATATGACAGATCCGTGACTGTATGTACTTCTTTCGAAACCAACTTGCGTATAGATCTCAGTATTTTTACTGAATATATACGTGCCTCTGCAGAACCGAACCCATGTTTATATCCGCCTTCCTTGATTCAAATCCGCATATATATCTATAAATAATTCAGGAATGCACAACACTTAAAAACTTCAAACTTACTGAGTTCATACCCTTCACTAGAACAAACATGCTCTAGACCACAGATGCAAACAACTCATAAATAGTACATACAAATACATAGTCATTTCAGGTCTAGAGATCCTTATCCATCATTGTATTCATGAGTGCATCATAATATCAGATATATCTATTGATTATATACCATTTCATGTAGATATACTTCATATCGAAGTATTTATTCAATTCCGATACGCATGCCCCCTTAGCACTATGATCTTCGCCTCCTTATATAGTTTGAGCCTTAGCCAATACCATGAGCCAAAATGACACAAGTATCTATGGTATTCTTGGACGGGATCAAATAATTGTTACTATGCTCAATATTATGGGATAATACCATGGTAAGGATCCTTGGTATTATAAAATTAGTGTGCTAACAAATATGCGACTTTGTTGCTTCGTACCTGCGTATATATGCGACTTTTCCTTTACTAACTTGCGTATAGTTATTCAATTATGTACTTTATCCATCTTCTGATTATGATCTGCAAAACCTCTATCCCATCATACTGTCATTCTGTTCCATCACTTTGTCACCTTTGGGCTTATCCTAAAACAATATACTTGGTCGTTTACAAGTGGGTTTCCATCAAGGACAAAATAAGCATCATAATGCCAACATTTAAAGTACCGCAGTTGTCTGCACAGATACATTCAGGAGGAAATGGAGTTCCTCACCATCTCCTCGCTTGGTGCAGCATACCGGTATGCTGCCAAGATTGAGCAGAAGTTAAAACACAAGAAGCGAGACTTTGTATTTATGAATCAGAAGCAAGGGAAAGGTGCCCCCAAACCGTAGAACAAACGACAAAGCCAAGGCGAGGCGGCCCAGGATAACTCACCAAGGCCACAAGCAAAGAACAACACCATGAAGCCAAGGAAGGACATGGGAAAGTGGTGTGAGTTCTTGTTGTGTAAATCAACAACCCCCATTATTTTAAGCCATAGTTACTTTAGAAAATAATGGGGACCCTTTTAATTTTTAGAGTTTAAGCAAATAAATCCTTAGATTATTTCTTTTAATAGGAATAGGGGTCAAAAGGAGATGAAAACTTTAAAAATTGGATTTCTAAATACATAAGCGAAGATAAATCACATTTCGCAAATTGCAAAATCATTGTAAAAAATATATACTTCGAAAATAATGATTTGAAACATCTTTGCGATCCAATGAATATAACCGAAACACTTTTATATGAGGAAAAATCCATATTTATAAGTAAATTCGATAAAGAATACCCATGGGACCGACTTCTGCCACGCAAGCCTATCGCATTTCACAAATCGCAGTCTCTCTCGATAGTCTTATTTGATCCCGCTCATAATCTCCGATGCGATAAAGAATATCACATCACATTATCGCAAAATATTAACTATTATATTTTGTTACCACTCATAATCACCGATGCGATAAAGCATATCACATCACATATCGCACACTTGTCAAACAAACACATTTTTCATACTATCAACTTCGCCAATATTGAAATTGCGATGTCACGATCAGCAGAAAAGCTAAGCTCATCAGTATTTAATGAAGAGATTACACACGATCCAAAATATAATGTGATAGATATGGTTTTAATTGAGAAATTATTATACAGGTGCAATAAGCCATATCAGTTATCAATGTCATAAATTAACGGTTTTCTCTCCCATACTTCCAAAATCATTTTCCTTCAACGAGCATTCAATTCATATCCCATCAGCATACGAAGTCTCATCCATTTGAAATGTTTCTATTTACTATGGTATCTGTGCATATTTTAAAAATAAAAGGTTCCTTCTTCCCACTTATTCTTTGTTACTTATTCACAAGAAATTTTGAGTAAGCAAAGTTCTCTAGAAATTTCCAAGGCTTTGAAGAAAGAAAAGAAGCATATGGCTCTTGTTAACCTTGCACCTACTACCTTCGAGAGAATAGATATGTTGCCCTTGTTAACAAATACAACTTGCGAACCTGAAAGTGGATCCTCCCTGTGGGAATCTATGTATAAGATTTTTGAAGGCAAGAAACCTCGCAAAATCCATAGAAAGGCAACAAAGATGCCCCAAATTCTTCTAAAGCTACAATTGGAGACGTAGCCAATTATTTTCTTCACCGAATTGCAACACGACCCAAGATACTACCATATACTGATATGGTAAGGTGGATTATCGACAATCTTAACATCAGGGTTAGGAATTTCCTTATTGGTAGAGTAACAATGATTGGTTCCTTTAAAGCAGAAGACTTGAAGAAAATGTACTATATACCAGACCCTGATAAGATTTATGATAAGGAATTCCTTGCAAAGTTCGCCAAGGAAAATTAACTCAAATCTACACCAATAAAGCAGTGGATGAGTAATCCTAACAAACACAAGAATGATGAAAAGGTATGTATTCTACATAATCTCTTGCAAGTCCCTATTGCTATATCTCTGCTATGATGTCTAGAATTTTTGGTCAGTCAGATACAACTAGATTTTCAGTAGAATGGGTTCCCCTTATGGAAGCAGTAGCAGATGGTTATTTTATGGACTGGGGAAATATTTTGTCAAATAATATTGCCACCAAAATTTTAGAATATAGAAATAATTGTTCTATCTCTTCTAAAATCTTTCCTCCATTTTATATGAGTGGCTATATTATGGATGTTGTATGTTTTACATCAAATTTTCCAGCCATGGGCTGGAAATGGACTACCCAAGATCCCATTCCCATTCATGTAGTTCATAGTATTATGTGGGAATCCAAATATGAAAGGAATTTTTACAAAATTTTTCATGGAGTTATACTACCCCTTTTTGAAGCTAGGTTCAATGAGAAAGCACCCAGACTTTTGAAAGAGGCCCAAGCCTACGTTTCTTCTATAGGAAAGTGGTTTTGTGAGGAGTCATTCACCTATGTACGAGTATTTGGGAGCCTAGATCATCCACATGTCTTACCCCTGTATGTTCATGATAAAATTATCATGAGAGAAATCACAAACCAAATTGTTGGAAATGGTTTGACCATATTTTTGAAAGAAGCCAAGAAGGCATTATGTTCTTCCTTTCTAATTAACTGCGGTGTGTATGGACTGGAAAAATTCAAGCATGCTATAGTGGAAATTGGACAAATTGAATGTTTGAAATTATTTACAATTCAAATAGGCAATATGATCCTCTGAAAGTGGCCAATAATTTCACTACTCAAGTGAAAATCAAACCCTTTGTGCATGAAGATGATGATTTTGATGACTTATTTGAGCCTATCAAAAACTATGTTGCAGTTAAAAAGTTGGAAAATTTACGCCTTCACCCACCACAACTACTAAAGTTTCAACAATACAAAAATAAGAGACTGGAAACAATTCCACTCAAGATTTTGGATGTCTCTCAAATCATGACTCAGAAAGAAAGAGAATCAACCATTAAGGATACTAAAGCCCTTAATACAACAGATTAGGATAAATCAGTTGAAGTTCAAACAATAGATCAGGATTTCCCCAACAATCTAAAATATGTTTGGGAAGAGTTTCACCTAAAACTCCAAGAAGAACAAACATCTATGATTATTGACCAACTTCAGACTGTACAAAATCCCCATTCTACATGTCAGGACTCGTTTACTACTGGGCCCTCTGAAAAATTAGTAAGTACAGAGAGAATAGAATACATCCCGACCTTCCCAACCTCTGAAATTTTTCTAAAATTTAAGAAATTCCTCCTTTGGATATTTTTTATAGTCCTAGGCGCAGGGAGAATAAAAGGAGAGTAATAGAGCATTCCTAGACTTTCACTCAAGAAGATATGTCAATGGACATTGTTTGGAAAGACATCGAGTCAGATCCTTCATAGGATCTAACTCGGTTATCAAATTTTATAGGATATTCTGCATCTGCAACTATTGATAAGGAATTAGAGATTCATCAACTGATGAAAAAAATAGATGAAAATATCCTTCAACTTGAAACAAAGTTACAAGCAGAAAAGTAGAGTGTTAGTTAGCAGCTACAAGTACAAATCGTGTAGCTTCAAGAGAGCCCGCACCAACTGAAAACTAAGCATCAAAGTGAAATTAATTCCAAAGATACTCAAATTCATCAATTACAACTCTCCATTGAGAAATGAAAGATATCCCAAAGATTGATGAGTTCATAAAAGAAGCTTTAGAATTAAACACCTTATTGGTATAAAATAAGTTATCTTTTGTCACAAACTAACAAGAATCCTTGAATTCTATGAGCAAAGCAATTCACTTGTGGATCACATTGCTGATATGAGGATTAGTTTCGATGACATAGATGAGAAGGTATCCCAATTTGTTAATTGGTAGGATTCTGCTGGTGGCCGAAAGGCCAACCTGCCCAGAATTGAAGAATAAAAGAAAGATATATTGTTCACATATTAGGATATACAATTAAAGAATGCAAAAATGGCAATAAACAGAGCCAAAGACATTGCCACAAACATTGTGGAAACTATTAGCCAGAAGTTGATCACAACAAATATCATAGATATATGTCTTCCTGGTGCATTACCTTTGGTAAAAGATTTGATAAGACAATGGAAGGAATTGTCAAAATTAAAAGAGGAGAATATTATGGAGATAGAAAAGCTAGATTGGGAAAGATAATGGAGGTATCTAGTGAAGCCTCACAACCAATGGCTCATTCTTCATTGTCTTATAGGTACGTCCTCATACATGCTACCTCCATTATCTAATGTTGTTTTTACTGGACACCTATGCATTATGCTAGGCCAACCTCCCGAGGTTAAGCCTATGCTTAATATTCTTCAACTCAAGGAGAAAATGAAAGAAGGGATAGTAGGATAGTCCTCCAAAAAATCACACCTTTAATTTCTATTTCTGTTTTAATTTTACTTACTTTAAGGAGAGTTGTTTGAAACCTCCTCAATTTTTATTGTAATGACTATTTTAAGACTTATTAGTTTTATATTTAAACCCCTGCATGTATTTTAAGAAGGGGTCCTGGAATTTTGAAAAGAAGACTTTACTGATGTTGCACTTATGTACTCTTAAAGTTTTCTGAATATAAAAGGCTGGACCAAGAGTTATTTCTCAAATGAGATGAGTTAATATATATATGATACTTTTATCTTATTTTTTTAATTTGAGTTTCAAATGAGAGATAGTTCATAGATATTAAGATGTGTTGTCCTATATATTTGTTTGAACACATTTTGACATCCATTCAATCTTGACCATGTTATGCTGTTATCATTTATATATATATATGCAATACATGCATTTTGTAAAAGTTGCGATATAAGCTTCATTAAATTTATTTAATTAACTTATTAATTAAATAAATTATCTTAAAAAAATTTCATATCTCTAAGTGAATGTATGATCTTTATTTGCATCCACTGAAATATTATTTTGTAGGTCACACAAAGAAAGGTTTCATCCTCGATATAAATAGATTTATTGTTTATTGTAAGCTTGCTTATTTTCCCATCTATCAAATACCACCTAGAGATAAAATCATCAATTCACTTCAACTATATTAAATTGGGAAACTGATCCCACAAATCTAGTCGGAGCCACCATTCCAAATGAAAAAGGGACGGTTTTTATGTCCCCGACCGGGTGGTTTTCCCCGATGTTGTTGCACCGATTTCCGGGCCTCAACATTTTTTGCGCTAGAAGGAGGGCCATCCAACTATGAATGGCACCAAAGCTTAAATTAAAAATTAAATACAATCACCATATTCATTCTCCCTCTAAATCCACAACTTATAGTCTTGTTTCAAAATCTCCTACCCATAAATCAAAAGTTGTTGATTCTCCCCCACAATCTTCTAGTGATGTTCATAAATAAATACCTTTAGAATATACTCCAGAGTCACCTCAAGTATAGACGTTGATAAAGCAATTGGAAGAAATTTCAATTTCAACAGAAAAACCTATACTTTTAGAAACCTCAGAAAGAAGTGTCACTTCAATTTTTGAAGGCATTGCTGTATTAACTCAATCTAAGAGTGAAAAAATTGGAGTTATCCCTTTTGAATTTCCTCTTCATTCTCATAGAAGGAAAACTCCTATTTCTAAAACACAATCATCAACTAGTGAGATTCAATCTATTTCTACCTCCCAAACAACATCAATCATTCTTCCCTATCTTACATCTTCTCAAACAAATTCTTCATTGATCAATATCCCTTCTTCTTTTTCTCAGTCTACAACTGCTATTTCAAGTAATATTAGTTCCATAATAATTTATTCTTAACCTTCAACTATTATTGGAACTACTTCTTCTACTTCAAATCCTCCTTTAGGACCACCCAATCCTCCTCTTCATACAATGGAAAATAGACCTTGGAAAAATCGTGGAGATGTTCAACTACCAAGCCCTCTTCATTCTTTACCTAAGCATCCTGAAATATGGTTGCCCAAGTATAATACAGATGATATATTACTTGTAGAAGAACATCTCCATAATTTCATGCTTGCCATAAATCTTAATGAAGTTTTAGAGGAAGATTGTGTAGTTAGATTATTTCCTAATACTTTTCAAGGATTTGCTGGATCATGGTATTTATCACTACCATCAGGCACAAGTACTAGTTGGGATATTTTTGAAGAAAAATTCCTTACTAAATTTGGAGATGATCATACTACTACAACCCTTATCAATGATATTTCCAGTTTTAAAGAAAATACAGGCGAAAAGATCAAAGACTTCAATTCTAGATTTAATAAATTGCTCAACAAAATCCCAACGACATCTAAGCCTGGAGTAGATGTGCAAATATAATGGTATATATCCTCTCTTCCTTATAAATTTTTTATTTTTGTAGATAGAGCCAATAAGTTTACATTGGTAGAGAATATGAAAGAAGCTATTTCTGTTGAAAAAAGAATACTTGCTTTAGAGAAGAAAACTGCTCAAGAATATAGGAAAACTAAGAAATTTTCCTTTAAATATGAGCCCAAAAAGAAATCATCTAAAGATCCATACGATCTTGAAGGATTACAAAAGGTCATAAAAACCATGTCAAATGATATGGTTGAGATAAAGAAACAAGTAGTTGAATCTTCTTCAAAGAAACCTTTTATATCTTTTAAGAAAATCTAGGTTTCTCAACCCCCAAATGTAATCTCAAATGATGAATCAGATCAAGATGAGGATCATGATGAAACAATATCATCCGCTGAAGAATCTCAAGAAGAAGTACTAGTCGAATTTCATGGACTATGGTACTTTATCCTTCCAACCTCTGATGATGAAAATGAACATGAGGCACTTCTGGTAAATATTAGAAGTAAAAATAGTGTTGATCTTCCTTAATCACCTCAAAAGAAAAAAGCTTAATCCTCTGTTGTTAAGGATAAAGTAGTCAATAAAAAGAATTCTTCTTCTCAATCAAATCCAACTTCTTCTACTCTTCCATATACCTCTAAAACATTAGTGGTTTCTGATACCACTGAATACAATATAATGGAATATATGAAGAAAATTAAAGCAAATATCTCTCTCCATGAACTGAGAAAATTAAAACAACAACATAATTTTTTCTTAAAGAATTGAATGCTGTTCTCGCTATACCCTTTCCTGGTCCTGTAACTTCGAAAGAAACTAAAGGAACATGTAATCCTCCTAACTATTCACCTAAGAAATTTGATGCAAATGATGTTATTTTAATAGGTGATAGATCCAATTCACATACTCCTTTTCTGTTAACTTTTGAATTATTCAACAAAAACATGCATAATTGTTTAATTGACTTTGGAGCCTCATCAAACATTATGCCATATTTTGTTTGTCTGGAATTGAATATATCTCCTCAGAATTCAACAGTACATATTGTACAATTAGGCATAAAAAAATTTAAATTATTAGGAGAGATGAATTCAGTCCTTATCATATTAGCATCCAATCCAAAATTCCATCAAGTAATTGATATCTTAGCTGCTGATATACGATATTTTTATGGTTTGATCTTAAGTAGATATTGGTCAGAAAATCTTCATGCCTATTTTTCTACTGGCTGGTCTCATATGTGGCTTCCCCATAATGGTAAGCCAAATCAAATCCGGGTTAGGGTTGACCATGAAAAGCATTTAAAATATTCAGTAACTGAATTCGAAGAAGAAAATGAACCCATGGCCTTTACTAATAATATCTTGGGCAATTACTCTGCTGAATCCTTTTTAGGGAATTTCAATGCTCTAAAGTCTCCATTTATTACCAATTCAGTTAATTATCATATTGAAATTTTTTCTCAAACTAATTCTTCCAAGTGTGTGAATACTATAGATAAACATTTTATTGATACATTATTTGGGACTTTATATTTTGATGGGTCAAAATCCAGTGAAGGAGGAGCTGTTTTTATATTAATCAATCCAAAAGGTGAAAATACTATGCTCAGATGCATATTTGAATTTGAATGCACAAAAAACACTGCAGAATACGAGGCACTGGTTCAAGGCTTAACCAAAGCAATTTATCTTGGTGTTAAGTATCTTAAGGTATTGAGAGATTCTGAAATAATTGTTAAGCATGTAAGAAATACCATATATTGTATTTCCGACCATTTTAAACATTATCAATCATTAGTACAGTCTCTTACCTCGTATTTTTTAGCATTCAATATCTCGTCTATTCCAAGAATTCATAATGAAAGTGCAGACCTTCTGGAAAATGTAGCATCCAAGCTTATTCCTTCAGAAGATTATAGCCCAGATAGATTTTCCATAGAGTTGATTTTTTTCCCATCTATTCCTGATAATATTACTAATTGGAGGGTATTCAATGACGATGTATTAATTTTCTTACATTAAAAGGATCATATGACGATCAATTAATTTATGAACATGAACATGAAAGACAATTACAAAAAAAATATGAAGAAATGTTATACCTAAGTCTGTGGTCAAACTCGAAGATCTTTCTGATCTTAAAGATAGATTAACAAATATTACTAATTCTAAACTCCAAAGTTCAACTTTGAGGTTTGAACTAGTAAACCTTGGAACAGATCTAAATCCTTAGAACATCAACCTAAGATTTGATCTTTCCTCTGATGAAATATTAGCATTTATTGAAAAATACAAGAATGTATTTGCATGGAAATATGAATACCTAAAAACTTATGATACTTCAATCATTAAACATACTATCCCAATGATATCCACTGAAAAACCTATACAACAAAAGTTAAGGAAAATTCACTTTGACCTTGAAATCCAAATAAAAAGTGAGCTTAACAAAATCCTTCAAGCCAAGATTATCTTCCCTATTAGGCATTCTAAGTGGGTATCAAATTTAGTTCATGTTAGGAAAAAGAACGATGATATTCATATTTGTATTGATTTTATAAGCTTAAACAAATCTTGCTTGAAAGATAATTTCCCATTACCACTGATGGAATTTTTTTTGCAATCAGTTGTTGGTTCTGAATCAATGTATTTTCTTGATGGATTTTCAGGTTACAATCAATTTTGGCTCATTTTTGGATTGAGGGGTCTTGACCCAGGTTCAGAGTTAAGGTTAACCAAAAAAACCTCTTACTACTGGCCCTTTCAGCAGTGACCTAATTGCGCAAGTCAAAGTCTCACCCGAAGCAGTATGGGGGGTGCTAGAACCAGGTTTCCACACCCTGAGAGAGAATTAAATGATGTGGGTGTCTTCAGATCTAAAACAATTGTGATCATACCTTTGCAAAAGAATCCCTAATCAGTAACCGTAACCAAATAGATTTAGGTCAATTTACATAGGTTATCCTGCGCATGCACAGTTACAGATCCAAAATCCCTTCCAATATTCCTTGATACATAACAATAGTGTTCAATAGAAATAGATCCATACATTCATCATTCATTTAAGGTAAAATAAAGTTGCAAAACCGATCCAAAACACAGATACACAGTAATCGGAAATAACATGCGGAAACAGATCATAAAGAAAAAAATATGCATTTGATACTCATATATTATACAAAACATTCCTTTATTCATTCGCAGTTCAGATGTTCCTTACAACACCTTCATTCTACCCGCACACATAGCCAGCAAGGTCCGCACACAACATGACTAAGGTTTCCATGCACACAGCCAACAAGAGCCTTCTATCCCAAATTTTTTTTCTAAAAACATCAAAACATAGTTAGATCTCTTACATCATGTCTTCTATCGACTCGATCTAGACTCTTATTTATAATTTTAACTTGCGCTCATCTAAGGTCCACAAACTGTAGTTTGTGTCCCCTAGTTCTACCCTTTGACCCATTACAACTCATATGGGGCTTTGACCCACCCCAAAGCCCCTTGAACTATGCTATGCATGACTAAAATTACAAAAATATTCCAGAAATATAGTATTTTCATCAAAAAAATTTCCTAAGGGACCTTGCTCAAACAGGCCCCCAACACAATCTTGTGACTCGTCCTGAGTCACAACAGTGCTGGGTTCTTCATTTTGTTCTGCAGTTCTTCAATGGCAGTAGAAAAGGGCGCTAGGACACCCGCACTTTGATCTGTTTCACTCTGTGCAGTATCCAATAGAATCTGCGATGCCAACCCTTCTACGGCTAGATTGATACTTTGCAGGGTCTGATTCATATTCTTCATGGTTGCATCTAGGTCTTGTGATAGCTTCATAGCCTCATCCGCCCATGGCATCATGTGCTCTGTCATGATCTGCTTCTTTCTCCATAGCTCCTCTACTTCATCACGCAAGATTTGACTGGTCTGCAAGCGGGCCATGCGCTGAGCAGGGACAAAAGTTGGCAAAGCCTCTTGGAGGTCGTCGAAAGCCTGCTCCTTAGCGCGCATCTCATGAGAGATATTTTTAACTAGTAGGTCTGTTTGCATAGAGGTACAAAGCCCCATTGTTGTTTTGATCAGTGTGGAGCCCTTTTCAACATTAGCAGAGATGCTCTCTGATGCTTCCTTCACCAAGGATGCCCGCTGTACGAGCACCTCTGAGGGAGTATTTGGCTGTAGCTTAGCTTGTAGTGTAGCCACTTTTCTGCTCAAATTCTGCCTTAATGGTCTGTACCTCTGACCAAGATGCCTTCAACACTACAAAAAAGAAATCAATTTTTACCTGCGGCTCCGTTGATGCAGGAATGGCTATCGTTGGGAGGTCACTTCACAGCATGTCGATCAAATGTTCCAATTCTACACGCTGAGACATAGCCGTCTACTATGTTTTCTGTGCCTAGCGTGATTCTTCGGTTTTAGATGTGACCGTCTGTTCTACTTCTCTCAATTGTTGTTGCATGCACACCTCCCTTTACTGCAGCTCGTCAGAGATGATGATTTGGATAACGTGGAGATTTCCACCTGAAAATTTAGATAGATCGATCACAACCTCTGGGAAGGTCTGCACCTGGGCGTGCAACTTCGACTGCTCCAATGTAACTGTTGCACCCAGGAAGGGACATATTCTGTTGTATGACGTGGCGATGAACATTGCTGTAGGTAGGTGTTGGTGAGGTAAATACCCTCTTCGGACAAAGGAAATCCCACTATTCCTAGAGTGGGTCTAGCCACAAACGAGACAAACTATAATATTGATGCCTAGTAACGAATGGACAGAGATTTGATAGATGACTTACCGGAGGTCCTACGCTGTTGTTGACGTCGGAAAGAGTGGTTGCCTCTCGCTCCTGGTTTGAAAGATCACGATCCACTCGCCTTCACACTCGGATACCTGTACACACACAAGAAACAACGACGATATACAACATACTATTTCACATTCATAACTATTAGTAAGTCGAAGAAGACTAAATCAATTTCATTAGATAATCACAACACATTGATGGAGCCAACACCATAGTCGAGTATAAATCAAATAAAGGAAGAGTACAACCAAGCTTCAACGTCGCGGTCTCCTCCAATAGGGTTCCAGCGGAGCGCGTCTCACAAAGGCTCGTCGGGAATTTAGACGGGCTCTCTCTACGAAATTCTCCTTGGTTCTACCTTCTCTATAGCAATTACTCAGCTATAGTATCTCTTCTCCAAGTTCAACTTCTTGGCTATATGTTTAGCTAGCTTTCATAAAGGGAGAAGGCATGTTTATATAAAGGGAGAGGGAGAGGTTAGGATCCCTATAATCATGGAAGGGAGACCTATCTTCAAGGAGTGCTCCATGGGAGAAGGAAACCACTACCTAAAGAGGGAGATTCGTGGCTCATCAACTTAACCACTTCATGTGACTCATCCCTAAGGTGGTTAGAAGGAAACTTCCACCTCTATTTGTTAAAAAAAATTCCTAAAACAGTTGGCGTGGGCATTACACAGAGACAGAGCACCAGGTGGCACGGGCTCTAGTGCAAATTTTCCACATTGGTGCGAGGGGTGAATTGGCTACCCGCGCCAAGGCCAAAACATAGGTTTTTGTGGGCTTTTTGAGCAAATGTTCAACAGGAGAAATTATGTCCTTATGCAGAAGGATGCAAATAAGGTGTTTGTAGAGTATAACACTGCTCATAGGTCACGGGAAAGACCCTCCAATATGCGAGGTGAGGGATTGTAGGGATGGTGACAAAATGCTATGTAACAGATGCCCCCTAAAGCATGAGGTCCGAGTGAGAGGGAGGGGTGAAATTCTTTATGAGAACGCGTTCGACCCAAACAATGCTATCAGAAAACCTGCAAATATGAATATAACTAATATTTATGATACATGACATGTGGCATGGGCACAACCATCCATAATAGAGTACATAAATAGTGAGATCCGAGGTATGGACACAACCATCCAGCAGTAGGGATCAACAAACAGACTCAGGTATGGTCGCAACCATCCAATCAGAAGAGCCATGTAATAAGTCATAGTAATCCACAATGAACCCGCAGCCTAGATTTCATCAGAAAAAACCCAGGGTCTTGCGCTCCATCTCGACCCGACCAAAGTAAAAATTCGAGCATGAAAATATGTGAGCTGACGTCGAACATGCAAGAAAATCATCTGATTACCAACCAATGATGAAAGACATTAACATACGCGAGAGAAACCACCAATAATGACAATGGATCTCAAGGTACGAAAGGTACAATCCACGAAGTGTGAATAGTGATTTGACGTCGAACACCCGCAGAGTTAGTCGATCGAAGGCCAATGATGTGGACCTTTCGTCGAATGCGACGAACCTGTCATTGAGGCATGCAGGCTCCAAGGTACCTGAAGGGAGTCTCTAGATCAGCTTCCTGGATAATGAGCTGGAGTCGACAGGAAGTGACCTAATCGAAGGTGGGCCATAATGTTTCCCACATCATCGACACGAGACAGAGGAATGTGATGTTTGTGAATCAAGACCAACAGAGAGTCAGAGGGAGGTTGAAAACTTCAGAGGAAAAATTCTCTTGAGAATATCGATGGCACGACACTGGATTTTGTAGTATTTGACATCAAGGGATCTGAGGTCATGGTGACGTGGACAAGAGAAGATGAGTGGTCAAAAGAGATTACCCAAACCCATGGAGGCAAACAAATAACGAGATGAGATGTCCCCAACCTGACACGAAGGCAGACAAGTGCCATGTTCAAGAGTGACATACTGCCAACACGACTGCAATCTGGTTCCATTTTCCCCCACCATTTCTGGCGAGTTACCCAATTATTTTTGAAAACAAGCTTGAAGGGGATAGCATGTGCTTGCGATGTAAGTTTGTCCTTCAGAAAAATCCAACCTAGTACATTTTACGAGCCCTAGGAAGGAGGAACTTGAGTAACGTCATAACGACGGAGTCCGATGTCATCGGTTTTAAACGAGTCTGACAAAGGGAGAACTCGACATCTTTTCATATTTAGAGAGTTTGAAAATAAAGTGGAAAAAAAACCTACAGCAAGGCCCTTTTCGTAAATAGTCTCACAGATCTGAAAAGGTAGAAAACTGTGTTTGAGAGAACCTCTTAGTCACTATAGGCTAAGGTATTCCTTTTTCATAATTAATCTATCCCATCTCGAAAAACAGGTAAAAATATACTGGGTAGATATCGTTTCGCAGCCAATTTAACGAGTTCAAAATGACAAGCGTCTCGGCAATATTTTCAGTTTTAGAGAGTCATAAAAGAGCTGAAAGGTGACTCCAGTAGTGAATTTTTCATGTTTTTATTGAGTCCGAAAAAGTATAAAATACAACTCGTTTCTTCGTCATAACCATGTGAAACTTGTCGCTGCACAAAAAGACGCGTCTAAAACGTATTCCTCTAAAATATGATAAAATAATCGACAAATATGTTTTAAAACCTAATTTAAGATTTTGAAAAGTTACAAAATTCCATAAGTGGTAAATTTCACTTTACCTCTTTGTAGAGCAACAGTGACCCATTGTCCTTGAGATCTTGTGGTGACGATTGCGAGCGATCTAGTGAACCAATATTGATTCCTTCTGTTTCAGGTAAGAGCTGACATCATTTTCCATCTTTTGAGCTAAATTTCATTACCTTGATTTGTCATTTTGAATCCTTTAGAGGAAAATTTGTCAAAACTAGTGCATCGCGGTTGGCGTGGGTTTTGGGCATGGACCCGCGCCAATCACCCCTTTTTTACACAGGGGTCACACCCATTGGCGTGACTATTAGCGAAACAGTCGCACCAACCACGCAACCCAAAATCCACCTAAATTTAAAGAAAATGCAACCATTTTCTTGCACATTTCGATGCCTAAGAAGACTCACAATGCTCATATGAACAATGTGTGTAGGTACCAAGCAAAAAAGATGGTAATTGAGTGGAAAGAGAGAGAACACAATGAGGAGGATGAATTGGCCATGGAGAATGAACAATGCATGAATGCCCTTAGAAACTGTGGGCTAAAGAAATTCTTCCTGACATCGTGCCTCCGGGCTCAGCTAGAATTGCTTCAATATTTGATAAGCATTTGGGACGAGGATCAAGAAAAGTTTGTGCTTTGGGATCAGGAACTTGAACTCAAAGCCTCTGATGTGTATTTTATCATAGGATTGTCACATAGGGGTGCAGTCCCTATCTTGACCGGTACCCATCATTCCGGGGAAAGCATGGGAATGGTGATTGACAGGGTGTGTCGAGGGGCACGAAAAGGATCAGGGAGTGGAAAAGTTGACATCCAAACCATCCCTGATCTGGCACTAAAATTAGTGTTGCACACTATCACGTGGGTTGTAGGATTGCAAGCACCGCATGAGGCCACAAAGACACAACTACTTCTTGCCTCAGAGTGCATGAACCCGACTCTCTTCAACTGGCCAGAGGTCGTGACTATTAACATTAAGCGACAGCTCACCAAGTGCAAGAAGACCAAACTGAAGCAGTTTGGGTATGGATCTATTTTGGTATCGTTCTTCTTAGAACGAATACCCATATTCTAGCGTTAGGAGGTCATTGTCCCGATGCCACCACCTAGAGAACCATGGATGGCCCGATGGGCTGCGCTGATGCCTAGAGCAGGGGGTGGCCAATAGATGTCCTGGAGGCCAATTTTTTTTGATTGGCTCCATCGAGAACTGATTGTCGTGGAGGATTGGCCCTATTGTGGCACAGACTTCACCGGTGATCCAGACCTCCCGCTCCCGGAGGGAGAGGATTGGGACGAAGAGCTAGGTGAGACTCATTTTTTATTTTCACGAGTTTATGATTTTTTTTAATATATGCATGTTTTGACAGTTAATCCTATATGTATGCAGATGTTGGCCCAGAGCAACTTGTAGGTATGTCGTTGATAGCGAGGCGAACTCCTCGTGATTTTGATCCTCATGGTGAGGGCAGTGACGAGGAGATAGTACAGAACCTGGAGGGGATCACCCGTGGGATTCCAGACTATGCTCATTTTGATGATGTCCCTCGAGCCTATCAGAGGCACACTGTAGGGGTGCCGAGTCGTATCCATCGCTTGTTGAGGCGGTTGGTACGGGCGGTGACGTGCTATCATGAGCACCACGCCGATTAGGCACCTAGGCTTTTTATTTCCACATATGTTTTAGAGACATGTTGTCTCGCGATATAACTGAAACATACATATATATTTTTTTGGGTTTTTATGATGCACACATTGCAAACAATCGATATATATATATACATCTATTTTCTACATGGGTCTATGTACATGTGATGATGTTTTATAAATTGCGCAAATGTATATCTAGCACAATGTTAGCTATTGCATCAGTTAATATATTCATTCTTCTTGGTATATGTTGATATGTAATGAAATCAAAATTTATTTCAAGTAAACGAATACGTAAATACAATCTTAAAATGCATGGTTTTCGAACCGAATAATGACCGTTAAGTTGAAGAACAACAAGCTGTGAATCTAGGTTCACAAGCAATGCGCGTATGCTGAGGTTAAATGCCTCGGTTAATAGTTCCAAAACATCACTATATTCAGTGACATTGTTTGTATTTGGTCCTAGACAAATACCTTATAAGTTAATCAATTCACCAACAGGATCATAAAATACCCAGGCTGCCGAAGACAAGTTCCTGGTACTGCAGGAAGCACCATCCGCGAAACAGACATAAGGGGAAATAAACATATGCATAACAAAGGAGACCCAATAAGCAGAAAAAGATTACAAAGCACATCAAACCAAAACATGCAAAAAAATGAAAAAAATCACCTATGTACACATATCATCCATGAATGACTCAAGCATAATAATTTTTGAGGTACAACCCATTTCTGGTTTGTGCTAAGGGATAACCTTCATAATCAATAAGCTCATAAGCCCCATTTTGTAACACACGTTTGACGATGTAGGGCCCATGCCACATGGGTTGGAATTTACCTACCCCCAGCTTGTCATGAGCTTGGTCGTACAGGAGAACGAGATGGCCTTTGATGAAAGAACGAGGGGAAATTGTTTGGTCAAAATGAGCTTTGACTAGATTTTTCTGTGCTTCGATGACCAAGGCAGCTAAGAGACGAGTTTCATCCAATCTCTGTAAGTAGAGGAGACACTCTTCCTCAGGCAAAGTATTAGGCAGTAATTCCACAAGTAACTTGAGTGAAGGTATTTCACATTCAATCGGAAGAGTAGCTTCCAGACCGTATACCAACTAAAATGGGGTGAATCCATTTGCACTCTTAATCGACGTTTGGTAAGCCCATAGAGCTAAAAACAACATGAGATGCCAATTTTATTTATGGATCCCAATTTTTTGTTGAAGCATTGTAACAAGGACTTTTTTTATGGCTTCAACTTGGCCATTAGCTTGAGGGTAATAAGGTGTTGAGTTGTCGTGACGCAGACCCAACTTAGATGTCAGCTCCGCCATCATATAGTCCTGAAAATGAGAACCATGATCAGTAACGATGGCTTGAGGAACACCAAACCGAGTAATAACATGAATGAATATGAATTGCGTTGCTGTCTTACCGTCCGCAGCAAGTGTAGGCATTTCTTCGGCCCATTTTGTAAAATAATCAATGATGACGATAATATAGGCATGCCCCTCGACCGAACGAGGGTTACACGTCATAAAATTGATGCCCCATTTGGTGAAAGGACCAACAGTAATGACAGGGTGTAAAGTAACAGGTGGCGCACGCATCTTGCGTTGATATATCTGGCACGCATGACATTTGCATACTGTGACAATCCAGTCTTTAAAAATGGACGGCCAGAAATAGCCATCACGAAGGATATTATTTGCAGTGGCATAACCAGACATGTGACCACCATAGGCGCCATTGTGGCAGTCATTTAAAAATTTCTTAGCTTCCTCGAGGGTCAGGCATCGGCGGAGTACAGAATCGACTCCAACACGATAAAGGGTATCTACGATAATACGATAAGGTTGCGACTGATGCTGAATGCAGTGCTAGGCATCTTTTGTTAAATCAGACCTAAAAGTAGAAGTTTGGAGATACATGATGATATCACCGTACCACGGATCGAGGGTGCTAATCAAGAAAAGAGTTTTGTCCGGAATATATCCTCGGAAGAAGAAGGAGTAGAGTCAGTGGGGAGAGAACAAATCAAATCAGTGAAAACAAGTGATTTCATTGATTTGGCTGTAGTAAACTCCAAATCAAACTCTTGGAGGATAAAAATAAACTTCGAGTATTTTCCCCCCAGCAACTGTCGAGACAAAATATAGGTCATGGGGTTAGAATCAGAAATCATGGTCATGGTGTGTAAGAGGATATAATGATGAAAATGTTGGACGGCCTGGACCACAACCAACACTAACTTCTCGACATGTGCGTAATGTGTTTTAGGGTCGAGAAGGTTCCGAGACAAGTAATAAATGACATGCTAGTTACCGTCATCACCATATTGAACCAAAACCATGGCAATCGTACTGAAGACAACAGCTAGATAGAGTGTGAAATCACGATGATAATTCAGAGGATGTAATAGAGGAGCGTTCACAAGCAACGTTTTAAGCATATCAAAAGATTGCTGAGCAATCTCATCCCAACGGAAACGGACGTCTCGCTTTAAAAGTCGTGTGAACCCCTTGGCTACTTCAGCGTAGTTCGGGATAAAACGACGTAAGAAATTTTCTTTCCCTTGTAGACTCTAGAGTTGGTGTAATGAGGATGGAGAGGGGAGATTAACAATAGCCTCAACCTTAAGTGGGTCAAGGTGAATTCCGTCTTTAGATGCGACAAACCCTAAAATTCTACCGGAATCGACGTAGAAGACGCATTTATGCGGATTGAGCCGAATGTTGTTGCGTCTACAATGAAGAAAGATCTGGCGGAGATGGTCTGGGTGGTCTTTTCGCGCAGCTAAATGAGTTGGAAGGTCATCCAGATATGGTTGGAAAATATGACGAATTTCATGAAAGGCATAAGACATCGCGCACTGGAACATAGCCCCAACATTCTTCAATCCGAAAGGGAGTTTCTTATATGCGAACGTTCCCCAAGGATAGATAAAAGTAGTCTTCTGTTGATCGAACGGGAGAATGTTGATCTGATTATAGCCAGAAAAACCATCCATAAGGGAAAAAATCTCACCCCCCGCACAATCGTCAATGATCTGATCGATGAAAGGGGTGGGATAGTTATCCTTAGGACAGGCCCGATTGAAATCGCGATAATCAACACAGACGTGAATTTCTCCCTGCTTCTTATCCACAGGAACAATGTTAGAAACCTACTCCGTTAGAGGAATCAGATAAATAAAACCAGCTTTAAGAAGTTTTTCAACTTCAGCTTTTATGGCGGTGGCTTTTTGAGGATGCACTGGACGTAGACGCTGGCGAACAGGCTTCACACCTGGGTAGGTGGGAATCTCGTGCACCACAATACTGGGATCAATTCTAAGCATCTCTTCATAATACCAGGTGAAAACATCACAGAATTCACGAAAGAGGCTAGTATACACTTGGACTTCATCGGAAGAGAAAGTGACCCCCACATGGATGTTCTCGAAAATTCCCGGTTTCACGGAAATGTCGATAGGCATCATCTGAGTGATGTTACCCAAGTTACCTTTAGCGAAGACTTCATGAGTCAAGATAGGCGTTTGAAGTGGTGGAGAAGGAACTTGAGATGAAAAATGCTCAAGACAGTTAGATATTTCCCTGAGGCCAGGCATAAAGGAGGAACGGTGATGCCGATCGCTCCACGGTAGATCGTCGAGAGACATGGTTTCCATTATAGCCTCATCGGATGGAAACACTTCTTTCAAAGGATCAGGCAAATCTGCATCGCCGAGCCAGGGGGATTTACAATAAACGTTGAGAGACATCCTCAAAGGAGCACCTTCAGAAGGGGAAGAATCAGATGCAGCTGCAAGTTTGCAATAATTGATTGCAATTGGACTAAGTGGCATTGAATCCCCAAATGAAACAACCTATTCAGGTAAAGGGACGATCCATGGGTCATCCGACCGAGAGATCATATTAACTTGAACAATATTTGGTGGTGGAAGGGGAAAGATACCCATGAGAGCAGGATCTTTGAAAAGACCCAGCCCTACATTGTTGGGGGGAGAAGGAATCTGATCCACGTATGGCACGTTTTTCTTGGAAGACAAGGTAAAGAACGAAAAATGATCGACATTAATGATTTTTCCCTCGTTTGGAAACTTTAGAAGACGAAAGAGGGTGGAAGGAATGCACAACATAGCGTGAGTCCAACTGCAACCGAGTAGAATATTGTAATTGAGTTTAGCGTCAACTACTTCTAATTCGACATTGACTGTCTTACCTTGCAACGTAATCGGAAAGCTAGCGAGAACACCCAAGGGTTTCAATTCCCTTCCATCAAATGCCTCAAGGGCATTGGGTGATGAAGTCAGGGCTAGAGAGCCAATAGTATTCCAGCAAGTAGATGACATGACACAGGTAGATGCACCTTCGTCCACAATGGCTCTATGGATATTAAGATCATTAATGCCGACTTGTATGACAAGCGCAATCTGGTGCGGATGTTGGGGGACGAAATTATCTAAGTCGAAAGAGAGAAGGCTAGAATCAGCAGGATCAATCCCACCAATCATAGACAGTAACGCTTTCCGTTGAGACCGAAAATTCTGAAGCACTTCTAACATGGACATCATGGATGGCGCCTGTGCTAAATCCTCAAAAATACTGTAATGCTGAGCAGCACGGGCGTTAGGATTATAAGAATATTTCCGGAAAACACCTTTAGAAGGTGGCCGTACAACGGGTTAAGCACTGGGCCTTTCAATATCAAGAGGAACAGAGGCAGGTGGGAGAGGAGGACCATCAGCGATCTATTTCCCAACTGCCTGGCATGATCCAACATAATCTTTTGACCGAGTAGTGATGGAAATGGGTGCAAAACCATTCATCAAGAATACTTGAGAGCCAAACGATGCAGATGGTGCAAGTTTCTCAACCATATGTGTTTGCTGAGATGGAAAAGGTTCTTTAAGGACCGCTGGAGTTCCCTTAGTGGCTTTGAGTAGTTGACTAACCTCGGATCGTCTAGGACAATCATTAGTGTAGTGTTCATCATCACAAATCAGACAAGGATACTTCGGCTTTCACTGTGAATCATCATTAGCATGAGATTTAGACGATTCCGGTTTTGGGGCATCGGCTTTGGCCTTGCCTTTGCCCTTCTTTCTCCCCTTGGATTTCTTGTCCATAGGATTGGCCTGAACAACGTTGACCTTCAAGGTTTTACTAGAATCCGGAGTAGGCTGAGGAGCAGAACCATGGGAAGAATTTGATTTCTGCTTCCCATTGGAAGACTTATGTGAAGTCTGACACACAGAACCAATAATGCCATCAACCGATGGGGTAGCCGATGCTTTAGAGGTCCCAGGTCGTGGAGCCTCAGTCAAGATGTCATACAATATGCCTGATTGAGAGTACACTAAATTGAGGTACTGGGCACGAGCAATGGATTGTTCCTTGGTTACACATGCCCCCATGGCGATGTCTTTCGCAATCTGATTGACAAAAGAGGTAGTGAACCAATGAGTAAGAAGCTGATCAAGAATTTTGAACTTGAGCAGGCGACGATGCCGTCTCCATTCATGAATGTGGTCTGAGATATGGGTAGCCCGTTCCTATTTCAAGGATGTTAGGAGATGCGTCCCAGCTTCATAACAAACCGGCAACTAGAAATGAGTAAGGAATGCCATAGCGAGAGTGTTAAAATCTTGAAAGATGCCATGAGGCAGTTCGATATACCACTTAGTAGTAGCCGCGGTGAGAGTGCGCTGGAAAAGACGGAGTAAAACAGAGTCATCCACCCAAGAATTGGAAGAACACCATAAATGGTATGTCATGACGTGTGCTTGGGGGTCTTCTCCAGACTTGCCCTCAAACTTGGGACAATCAGCAGGAACTTTCGTTGGAACCGGAGGCCAATATGGATTATGAATAATTGGATCATTTGTCAATTTGGACACATCCGGTAACTCCAACGTGGCGAGAAAAGGTAATTGAGGGTTAAAATGCATAGCAAGTCCTCGATAAGGACCCGTACCCATACTCCATCCTGGTTGAGTATAACTCTGCCCCCATTGGTTATGTCCCAGAGGATTAAGAGCATAAGGGGTATAAGCCAGATAAATCAGTTAATATGGTGGCTGAGGACCAGGATACAGGGGTTGAAGACCAGGATACTGATTCTGAGTATACGAGGGTCCTGATTGAGCAGTAAAAGGATTTTTCTGCAAAATATAAGTATGGCCTAGCGGTTGAGGGTAATAAGCAGGACCTTGAGGCGCGTTGTATAAGGTCGATATTGACCTTGAGGGTAATAACTGCCTTAGGGTCGAACGGGCTGCTGATAAGTAGGGCCCTACTGAGCTGGATAAGTCAGGCGCATAGGTTGATTCGACTGCGGCAAAGAATAGAGCGGTGGCTGAGTAGGGTGAACTGCTTGTGCAGGTTGGCCTGGTTGGGCGGGTTGACCTGACTGATGAGGGCCACCAGGTTGCACTTGCTGAGTAGGTTGGCCTAATGGCTGCGGTGGGCCAGGTTGGGCCTGATAACCAGGTTGACCTGGGGCAGGACCATAAGATGGCCTTGACTGTGCAACATTTGGACCAATTGGAAAATATGGCTGTTGTGGTTGCACCAAAGGTTATGATGGATGGATTTTACCCCCAGGATCGTATAAAGGTCTAGGTTGATATACCAGTTTCCCATATGGTCCTCGAGGTTGCCCTGGTTGGACCATAGGCTGAGCTTGTAAAGGTTGACCTTGAGGATTGTAAGGCTGCCCTTGCGGGCCGTAAAATAATCCCTGCTAGACCGAAGGTTGTCCCTGTAAGGGTTATCCTTGTGGGTCGTACACATACCCTTGCTGCACTGAAGGTTTTCCTTGAAAGGGTTGTCCTTGTGGGTCGAAAGCATAACCTTGCTGAACTGAAGGTTGTCCCTGAAAGGGATGTCCTTGTTGGTTAGAAGGTTGCACAAGCAAGGTAGGTCTAAAACTGGAGATGAACTGATAAGCCTAAGGAGCAGGCAAATAGATAGGGTTGCTGTGCACATCATATTGAAACGAAAGTGAATAAATCGGGGTGTCATCTGCACCATAATGAGAAAAATAAGGACGATTAGGATCCTGAGGGGACTGATTAGTCGGGGAGCTCTGCTGCTGAACAGCCAGCCGATACTCCTAAAAAGAAAGGCCATCAGGGATTGCCATGGTAATCGAAGTCTCTAACAAAGCCGAAACTCCTGACGACTGAGTGGTGACAACCGATGCCGATGCAGCCACGCAAACAGTAGGCCTAGTGGGGACAGGCATAACAAAAGGCATCGATGAGACAGGTGTCATCGGCGATGTTGTTCACTATCCTCTCTTTATGAAAATCTCCATGAGCCAGCTGATTTAAATCATCACATTCCCTCGCCCTGTCTTGCAAAACCCTTTGGTTGTCTATCGTTGCCCTCTCGCTGCTTTAAAATTGTATTTTTAATTGCCATAATCCATATTTGAAATTATATTATATTGAGCCCAGCCCCTTCTCCGCTAGCCCCCCGCGCCTTTTTCTCTCCATGTGACCCGACGCCGTGACTGAAGCGTTTCCCCTGCGGGGGCTTTACTCGATCCGTAGGGTCAAACCTTGGTGCCCCCGTAGTTGACTCCTCAGGATGGGTGAAGACTTAATCTAACGGCTGCCATTCACTACGGGGGGTTTCTCCAAAAGTCTCGTGTCCGTACACCTTGGCCCCCCGTAGTTCATCTCCGCCATCCGATCAAAAACAAATCAACGGAGCGGAGCCGTGCTTATCGTGGTGGTCCCTGCGCCCGTATCCGTTGCGAAACCAGTGGTTTCATTCTGCACCACCATTTCTGAGAGGGCGGTATTATCTGCGAGGCCAGAGATTCCATAGATCGCATGACAAGTGTCCAAGTGTACGATGACTGAAACCGCCCATTTCGTGCGTTAAAGATCAGATCAAAGACGGGTAGCGGAATTCATCAGCGCCGTTGGATCTGTCAGCCTTCATCTAACGGTGGTCGTCCCCCAAAGTCGCACAAGATTTAACACAAGCACATAATGCTCGGGTCCACCATTCCGCCGCTGCACAATGCATTCTCAACCGTAGATTTCATTTTCAATCGAATGGCATGGAACTATTGTCACACCCCTCCGACCAACCAAGTCTGTTTCCACGTCACCCCTTCCACTTGACCTTTCGTACGCCCACGTGGCACTGTCATTACCCTCCACTATTCATGTTCTCCATTTAGGAGTCATATTTCAGTGTTTAAGTTACGGGTTTTCTCCACGTTCATTCATCGTGTTCCCCTGCATCCTCCTTCACCACCCTGCATCATCTCACCATTTTTTTCAGTCTGTGTCACCATTGCCATGGCTGCCACCACATTCACCACCCCTATGTCCAGCCTTGTAATATGTTTGTGTGTTTTTGCAGGTTGCAATGACAGGAACCCTCCATTAATCTCTGCCTTCACCACAGAGGTCGAGGACACATCCAGAAGTCTGCCTGCAAAGGAAGAGTTTATGACCGAAAGCTCAGGGTAGTTGTTATGATATGACCTCATCAATGGGAATAGAAAGAAAATCCATTGAACCCCTCAGAGAAATACGAAAGGTAGGTTCTGGTGGCTGAAGACATTAATTTCGCAGCATAAAATATCAGTAAAAGCCAGGAGATACAACGTCCTGCATTGAAGGTTTTGGATTTAAATTCAAATTTTGGAAGGTACAGTGCTCAGAAAGTAATATCCTCAAGGTGATATTTCAGTCAAGTTCCCTTCAGGGACGTACAGAATGTTCACAAAGAATTATCCTCATACCCTGTTCCTGAAGAGATTTTCTTCCAGTTCATTTATTTCTAGAGGTAGATTACAAAGTAAAAATAATTATACTCAGTCATTCACAGTATGGGCGCGAGGGTTCTTCCGCCATTTTGTTCAAATCAAATCATTAAATGTGCATCACCTACCTCTTCTTCTACAATTTTCTATTTCCTCTATAAATACTAAGAAGAAAGACATTGTAAGGGTTCCAGATTTCTATCAGAAAACTGTGCAGTGAGAAGTTCTTATATACATCTTGTAACACTTCTGTATGAAGGCTCTGAGCTCGTAGGGTCTTAGTGAGGAGGAGTTATATCTGTAATGAGGATTCTGGTCTTTGGTATCCCACAGTATGTAATCTTTTCTTATGTGTTAATATAATATCTCATTTCATGCTATTTATCTTCTTGTATCATGTTCTAGAATGCGAGTGGTTCACTGGTTTTAAGTAAGGATTCATCTTAGTTGGTGCCCATACTTGGATTAGTCAAGCGCTTTAAATAGGCCTAGTCATGATATACTGTTCCATGTTCATTTCATCCATATTTTCTGCTATATTAGTTACTTGAGGAGGGTGCTTTTAAAACGCCATTGCCATGTATGGATTCTTAGTTGGATAAGCCCATATGTGGTTTTGTTGTGTATCTGGGTATCAACCTCATGCTAACTAGTATCTTCTTCATGTTTCTTCACTGCATCCACTTTCTGATATTTGATTTCTGTGGCATATTATTTGAACTGGCCCTCTTTGCAGTAAGCTGTCTCTTAACTGTCTGATGCTTTAATATTGAAGCTTTGCATGCTGTTCCTACAATTTTCTTATCTCTACATCAGCTTCTGAGAGAGTTTGGTCCCATTCAAGATCACTTTCCTTGTTTTACAAGAGATAGCAGGAGAGCATTTGGATTGACACTCCAGATTTATTATATGCCTTGTTGCTATGATAAGATGTCCTAGGCACTGGTCTATGGAAACTCTAGACTGGCTCTAGGAGTGACAAGAATTGTCTACAACATCTTTCTGGCGCCGTTGCCGGGGACGAATTTGAGAATATCAGTTTCCCTAGGCCTCGACAAATTATATTCACTCTCTAATCAGGTGAGCACAAAGAGTTGAAGAGTTGCGTATCTCTCACCTTGGCGACTCCACTGTTCTTTATTTGATAAATCTATTGGTAGTCCTAGCTCCTTGAAAGCCACATTTGAAGTCAGATTCCTCTAAGTTAAAGACATCCTCTGTATCTGACCCAGAGAAGATTATTCATAGAAGAAGTTGGAAAGAAAGACAATCAACCCTTGCTGAAGTCCCTGAATATTCTGTAGAAGATCATTCATCCTCTTCTTCTCAGGAAATCCCAGTGGAAAATCCCGACTCCACTGAGGAAAATCCCGAATATTACTCAGATAGCCCACCCAGGGGAAGTGCTAGAACCAAAGATAAACCTCATCCTACCCCTGAGGCTGAAGAAGTTAAAGAAGTCACAGAAGTAGCTGCTGTTAACCGTGAACTATTCCCATCTACACCTCATGCTTCTGTGCAATTTATTCCCATTGCTATACATACTCCACTTCCTCCTCCTCCCCTTCCTCCATTTGTGCATCAGATCGTTGCACAACCCCCACCTCCTCCAATGGCTAATGTTCCAGCTTTCCTACTGAATAAATATGCTTCACTGGCCTTACCCCAAGTGCTAAATGATATGCCACAGGATTATTAGAAGATTCTGCCTAGATTTAATGGAGAAAATGAAATTGATGCTCAGAAACATCTTGAGACTTTCTTCTCCTTTGCAAAGAACCTTAATGTTGAACATTTAGATGTGGTCTTAAGATTATTTGTGCAATATTTGGATGGTGAAGCCAGAAAATGGTTCAAGACCTTAGGAAACTGCTCAGTTAATACCTGGGATAGAATGGAAGAGATTTTTCTCAGAAAATGGGGGGAAAAGAAAGATCATGGGATGTGTCTTACTGAGTTTAATACTCTGAAGAAGAAACATAATGAGGGAGTGGCAGAGTTTATCAAAAGATTTAATAAGCTATATTTGAGCCTGCCTCCTGAGATGAAGCCTCACCAAACTGCTGCTAAGGTAGTTTTCATAGCATCTTTTGATTCAGATTTTGGTTTCTCTCTAAGGGAAAGAAAACCTGCTACCTTAGATGATGCTCAGTCAGATTCTCTTGAGCTGGAAGCAAACTTTGCCTCCACTGGAAAATTAAAAGGAAAAGATGAACAAGAAACTAGAAGGAGAGGCAAAGAAGAGGTTTCCACCTCTAATCAAGATAAGGATGCAGATAAGATGGATGAAATAAGTAAGATGGTTAAGAAGATGGTCAAGCTTGAGTTGGAGGCTAAGAATGCAGCTCCCAAGAATTTCTATAATGCTCCAAACAGAGGATACAATCCCTAGTATAAGAGACCACCATTGCAAATATTGCCAAGGGAAGCAAAGGAGCAGCAAGATCAGGTACCACATCCCTTGTACCTGGAAGGTCCAGCAGATGACTCCACTGAAGATGCTGCTTATGAACTAGAAGATTCAAATCTTGCTTTCTCAAACAATGATGAAATGGAATGCCCATTGCAAGAAGAAGAAGAAGAAGTAGAGATTGATGCTGATGAAAGAAATTTGACACCATTCGATAGTCAAAGAAAGGAGGAAGGAAATTCGGTGGAAGATTTTAACCTATGGAATGAAGAAATTAGTTTGCTGGAGATTATGCTGAATAAATATGATTCAATACAGGAAGAAGAGGAGGAGAGAAAAGAAGAGATTCTTGAGTAAGATGAAAACAACGAGCTTTCTCTTGAAAAAGAGGAAATAATGGAGTAAGCCCCTGCTCAAAAATTCATGGATCTTTTCACAGAGCTCAGCACAGCAGAGCAGAATATACCATAGCTCCAAAAGGACTCAATTCCAGTATACGATGAGTCCTCCAGTCTAGAGACTGAAGGAGATTCTCTCTCTCAAGAGAGTCTTCTTCTCGATCCAGTGAAAGGAGATAAAATCCTGGTTGAAGCCTGCCTGCCAGATACTCTTAACCAGGTATCATTTCATGATCCTTATGTGCATTTATTGCAAACATTTGAAGAAGGATAAAGGGTCCTTTCTAGCAGCATGTTGCTAGCAGAGAGAAAATTTTTCAAAGCTGCTATTGTGGAAAAAAAAGAAGAGATCCCACTGCCTTTCAAAATACAAGAAGAAGGCGATCAGGCTTTCAAGAGCCATATTGAAGACAACAGCGGGCAAAGTAAGTTCCAGAAAAAATAAAAGCTGGACATGGAAATTGACAGCATTAGAAGACTGATGATGAAGGTGTCTCAGAAACATCAGATAGCAGCAAGAAAGCAGAGAAAATTTGGCAATGGAAGAACAAGAATAGAAAGGGAAAGCATAGCTGGAGGCAAGTTGCAGAACAAAATATGGAAACATAGAAGGGTACAGTTGAAGAATAATGCAACTAATGGATACCAGCAAAGCAAAGTATGGGACCCAGGAGGCAAAGACAACCTGGTGTATTATATTGTACATTAGTTTTTTTTCTTGTTTCATCATTCTTTTAATAATGTGTGTGTGCTGATGAATTATAAAATGAAAACTAGAGGTGTCGAAGAGCAGAATTCGCACAAAATGATCAGATGGTCTGCAGGTTCTCGACATGTCCAAGGATGAACATGCCGTCCCCAGATGGAGCCAATGTTGTTCACTATCCTCTCTTTATAAAAATCTCCATGAGCCAGCTGATTTAAATCATCACATTCCCTCGTCCTGTCTTGCAAAACCCTTTGGTTGTCTATCGTTGCCCTCTCGCTAATTTAAAATTGTATTTTTAATTGCCAGAATCCATATTTGAAATTGTATTATATTGGGCCCAGCCCCTTCTCCGCTAGCCCCCCACGCCTTTTTCTCTCCATGTGACCCGACGTCGTGACTAAAGCGTTTCCCCTGCGGGGGCTTTACTCTATCCGTAGGGTCAAACCTTGGTGCCCTCGTAGTTGACTCCTCGGGATGGGTGAATACTTAATCTAACGGCTGCCATTCACTACGGGGGGTTGCTCCAAAAGTCTCGTGTCCGTACACCTTGGCCCCCCGCAGTTCATCTCCGCTGTCCGATAAAAAAAAAATCGACGGAGCGGAGCCGTGCTTACCGTGGTGGTCCCCGCGCCCGTATCCGTTGCGAAACCGGTGGTTTCATTCCGCACCACCATTGCTGAGAGGGCGGTATTCTCCGTGGGGCCAGCGATTCCATAGATCGCATGACAAGTGTCCAAGTGTACGATGACTGAAACCGCCCATTTCACGCGTTAAAGATCAGATCAAAGACGGGTAGCGGAATTCATCAGCGCCGTTGGATCTGTCAGCCTTCATCTAATGGTGGTCGTCCTCCAAAGTCGCACGAGATTTAACACAAGCGCATAATGCTCGGGTCCACCATTCCGCCGCTGCACAATGCATTCTCAACCGTAGATTTCATTTTCAATCGAATGGCATGGAACTATTGTCACACCCCTCCGACCAACCAAGTCTGTTTCCACGTCACCCCTTCCACTTGACCTTTCGTACGCCCACGTGGCACTGTCATTACCCTCCACCATTCATGTTCTCCATTTAGGAGTCATATTTAAGTGTTTAAGTTACGAGTTTTCTCCACGTTCATTCATCGTGTTCCCCTGCATCCTCCTTCGCCACCCTGCATCATCTCACCATTTTGTTCAGTCTGTGTCACCATTGCCATGGCTGCCACCACATTCACCACCCCTATGTCCATTCTTGTAATATGTTTGTGTGTTTTTGCAGGTTGCAATGACAGGAACCCTCCATTAATCTCCGCCTTCACCACAGAGGTCGAGGACGCATCCAGAAGTCTGCCTGCAAAGGAAGATTTTATGACTGAAATCTCAGGGTAGTTGTTATGATATGACCTCATTAATGGGAATAGAAAGAAAATCCATTGAACCCCTCAGAGCAATACGAAAGGTAGGTTCTGGTGGCTGAAGACATTAATTTCGCAGCATAAAATATCAGTAAAATCCAGGAGATACAACGTCCTGCATTGAAGGTTTTGGATTTAAATTCAAATGCTGGAAGGTACAGTGCTCAGAAAGAAATATTCTCAAGGTGATATTTCAGTCGAGTTCCCTTCAGGGACGTACATAATGTTCACGAAATATTATCCTCATACCCTGTTCCTGAAGAGATTTTCTTCTAGTTCATTTATTTCTAGAGGTAGATTACAAAGTACAAATAATTATACTCAGTCATTCACAGTATGGGCGCGAGGGTTTTTCTGCCATTTTGTTCAAATCAAATCATTAAATGTGCATCACCTACCTCTTCTTCTACAATTTTCTATTTCCTCTATAAATACTAAGAAGAAAGACATTGTAAAGGTTCCGGATTTCTATCAGCAAACTGTGCAGTAAAAGGCTTTTGTATACATCTTGTAAAGTTTCTGTATGAAGGCTCAAAGCCCGTAGGGTTTCAGTGAGGAGGAGTTATAACTGTAATGAGGATTTTGGTCTTTGGTATCCCACAGTATGTAATCTTTTCTTATGTGTTAATGTAATATCTCATTTCATGCTATTTATCTTCTTGTATCATGTTCTAGAATGCGAGTAGCTCACTGGTCTTAAGTAAGGATTCATCCTAGTTGGTGCCCATACTTGGATTAGTCAAGCACTTTAAATAGGCCTAGTCATGATATACTGTTCCATGTTCATTTCATCCATATTTTCTGCGATATTAGTTACTTGAGGAGGGTGCTTTTAAAACACCATTGTCATGTATGGATTCTTAGTTAGATAAGCCCATATGTGGTTTTGTTGTGTATCTGGGTATCAGCCTCATGCTAAATAGTATCTTCTTCATGTTTCTTCACTGCATCCACTTTCTGATATTTGATTTCTGTGGCATATTATTTGAACCGGCCCTCTTTGCAGTAAGCTGTCTCTTAACTGTCTGATGCTTTAATATTGAAGCTTTGCATGTTGTTCCTACAATTTTCTTATCTCTACATCAGCTTCTGAGAGAGTTTGGTCCCATTCAAGATCACTTTCATTGTTTTACAAGAGATAGCAGGAGAGCATTTGGATTGACACTCCAGATTTATTATATGCCTTCTTGCTATGATAAGATGTCCTAGGCACTGGTCTATGGCAACTCTAGACTGTCTCTAGGAGTGACAAGAATTGTCTACAACAGGCGACATCCCTAATGATGGGAGAACCGGCCCCCTCGATGGAGTTGATGTTGCCATGGAGGAAATACTGGCTATAATATGACCCAAAGACCTATATCCGGCTAGAAGTGACACCAATGGTGAAGATTGAGCAGGCTCTGGGTGGATGTCTTCTGGGAAAAGTTGGTATTCTTCATCAGAAAATGGAGTCCCCTCACTGCCATTAGGACCAGACGAGTTCATGTCTGAATCCACCGCGAGATCTTGTAAAAGACTATGGGGGCTAGGAGGTATGATAGCATCCAAAAATGGTGATCCCAATGTGAGAGGGGGAAAATGTTCCCCAACCCCAAACCCAAACCAAGCATTTGAAAGAGGCCAATGGAACTCAACCGGTTCTCCAAAGGGGTACTCTGACGAGATAAGAGGCTGCTGAAGCTTGACAGACCTAGAGGTTTGCGAAGTTTTAGATGAATCATCCAAGAAAGGACTACCAGTAGACGAAACTAAGGGTTCTGCCACTGTGACTGTAGCACACCAGAAAAGGGAAAAAGATTAAAAAAAAAGACTCTTGGATCAAAACCGAGGAAAAAAAAAACAAGCCAAGTAATCAAACTTTAATGGGCATGTAATCGTGGGTAGTTTATTTTACCACATTGAAACCAAAAATTTGTTGTTTCATGTTTTAATAGTCAAGAAATAGTCAAATATGACTCTAGTCTCTTTTAGTTTTAAGTGAGCGCGAAAGGACAAGTGCTCAATGATCTTTTCAAATTTATGGAGTCAGTAAAGATAAAAAATGACTTCTCAGGTAGTCTAGGTAAAAGGGTGTACCAGGTTCCCATGAACTGCCATATACACCTTGGTAATAAAATGAAAGAAGAATTTACCAAGGACTTGACGTACGTGCAGGTAGTCTCCCCGAATGCTGTGTTCGGTGTATCATAGTTACAAGGCGACAGACTCGGCTTCCTACGGATAAAAGGATTGCAACCTAGAGGGGTATCCCTTTATATACTTGACGGTATGGGGAGCGCAAGTCCATACTAGTGCTGTCTGAAGCCAGATGGCGAGTGACAACTGCTAGGTTTAAAGGCGCCGGAACATGTCTCTAACTTAGACCACTAAAATTTTCGTTAGGTTTCAATGTTGCCTGAGGTTAATTGAATAAATTTTAAGTTGATCTTGTATTTATGTTTCAATTCCAAGGTCCTACCGAATGTTGAATCCCACGAATCCCTAAATGCAAGCTACATGCCATAAAATAGCATTTCGTTCGATGAAAATCTATCTAGGAGAAAGTTTAGGAGTTTCAAGCGATAGCAAATAATGAGAACACACAGAAGCATCCAATACAATATCTGATGCAAGCTAATGAAAATGAGAAATATTTCCTAGAATGTCCGATGCTAGTTATGTGAAAGATTTCCATTTCACAATGCAAACAAGAATGCAAGCACAATTTTTTTTAATTTTTCAATGTAATAGGGAAAATAGTGCACTTAATGACATGAAAAACAAACCAACACACTATTTTGAGAATGTTAATGCGAGAGTTGAAACAAAACAATTTAATCAACTCAAAAGAAAACAAAACAGAAACCAAAACCAATGTTGCAATCACTCAAATCGAAGAAATATGTCGAAAGAGACCCATACAAGCAATGTAATCTATGCTTGGAGTGACAAGAAGAAAAATCGAATGAAAGAGACAAGACTCATTTCACCAAATGCAATCACTCAAATGGATCAAGGGAGCCGAATGCAATCAAGCAAGGAATGAAGGTGACTGTGACACAAAAGACCCAAACTTCTACAGGAGGCTTAGCATACCAAAGCACTTAAAAACCCTAAGGCTATGATGCTGATAGGAAACAGACAAACAACTGAAGGAAGGAGGTTGTTCACAATCAAGGCACTCAAAACATGTCAAGAAATCACCCAGAAACACAATTAATGACCAAAAACTCCAAAACAAGGAAAACCCTAATACCTATAGGAATTGGCATGATTGTTTGGCTGTAATCAGCGCCAAACAGGGGATGGCACAGGTGATGAACTAGAAAAAAGTGCCAGTGGGTGCGACTGTCTGGCCAGAAAATGTGCCAAGCTAGTTAACCTTGGTAAAAGGAAAATTTTGGAAAAAAAAGGTCAAATCTGATCCTCTCGGGCTGAACAAGGGTCTTAGACTCAGCAAAAATAATCAGAAAAAGCAAGTTAAGTAAGAAAAGACCAAGAAGAAGACCTAATGGATGAAAGACAAACTTGCACTGATCCCCAGTGGAGTCGCCAATTTGTTGGTGAGGTAAATCCCCTTTGCGGACAGAGGCGATCCCACTAGCCCTAGAGTGGGTCTAGCCACAAACAAGACAAGCTATAATATTGATTCCTGGTTAACGAATGGATGGAGATTTGATAGATGACTTACCAGAGGTCTTATGTTGTTGTTGTCGTCGGAAAGAGTGGCTGCCTCTTGCTCCTGGTTTGACAGATCAAGATTCGCTCGCCTTCACGCTTGGATACCTATACACACACAAGAAAGAACGACGATATACAACATACTATTTCACATTCGTAACTATCAGTCAGTTGAATAAGACTAAATCAATTGCATTAGATAATCATAACACAATGATGGAGCCAACACCATAGTCAATTATATTAATGAAAGAAAGGAAGAGTACAACCAAGCTTCGACGTTGCAGTTTCCTCCAACAGGGTTTTGGCGGAGCGGGTCTCACAAAGGTTCGCCGGGAATTCAGACGGGGCTCTCTCTACGGAATTCTCCTTAGTTCTACCTTCTCTATAACAATTACTCAGCTATAGTATCTCTTGTCCAAGTTCAGCTTCTTGGCTATATGTTCAGCTAGCTTTCATAAAGGGAGAAGGCCTGTTTATATAGAGGGAGAGGGAGAGGTTAGGATCCCTATAATCATGGAAGGGAGACCTATCTTCAAGGAGTGCTCCATGGGACGAGGAAAAAACTACCTAAAGAGGGAGATCCGTGGCTCATCAACTTAACCACTTCCTGTGACTCATCCCTGAGGTGGTTAGAAGGAAATTTCCACCTCTATTTGTTAAAAAAAATTCCTAAAACAGCTGGCGCGGGCTCTAGTGCAAATTTACCACATTGGCACGAGGGGTGAACTGGCTACCCGCGCCAAGGCCAAAACATAGGTTTTTGTGGGATTTTTTAGGAAATGGTCAATAGGAGAAATGATGTCCTTATGCAGAAGGATGAAAAGAAGGTGTTTGCAGAGTATGACACTGCTCACAAGTCATGGGAAAGACCCTCCAATATGCGAGGCGAGGGATTGCAGGGACGGTGACAAAATGCTGTGTAATAGTAGGCTCACTTGAATCGACCTTGCTTGATTCACACTCACTTGTATGTTGTCAGTTTTCAACTGTAGGACCTACAATCTAGACTGTAACTCTTCAACCACAACCATGTACTTCTCTTCCATGGAAGTCCATCTGTATTCAGAGGCATAAGCTACTGCATCTGCAATTTTTTCCAGGTCATCTTCTGTCAGAGTGACCTCTTCTATTCCTCTGGCCTTAGAGAATTTTCTCTTCTTTCGCGGGCCCTTGAGGGATTCTAAGCCTCACTTTGTACTGCGCAGAGACTCTGCACCATCGCCATCTTCCCCATCGAGATCTCTAAGGTCAAGATCAGCTTCTCCGCCAAGATCTGGCTTGGTGTCTTTTTCTGCTTCAACATCCTTTCCTGCGCCTATCTCTACATCGTTTTTAGCACTTGTCCCTCGATATTTTTCTGTGGGCTTCTCTACTTCCTTATCCTTGTATCCTATCACTGTATCTTTTCCCGAAGTGGACACTGTAACGGGCTGGGTGGAACCTAACCCAACTTTCCATGTTGTCGGCCAGGTCACAATGACCTAATCTATCTCTACTTCAGTGAACATGAAGGACATGTTATACCACACAGGATCATTACACATTCGGATTTGCACATGGTGCATGGTAATATAAAACTCGGCAATGGTTTTATACTTGTCATACATTATGGGGGATAGTCTGGGCTGCAAGTGTATTACTACCGCTAGCGTGCCCTAAAAAATCACCTAGAATATTTTACTTTATTTCATGCGCTTTAGATCGGAGGAATCCCAGAGGTTGGCGTAGTTGGCCCCTTTGCATATGCTAGGCCCCACTTCCGGGAGGACTGCACCCTCTGGAGTATCCCATGCTATCAGCGCAATGAGAAACAATAGCCAAGAGTAGAAAAATTATTTCCCTTGCTCTTGTGCGTCGCACACATTTTCGAGGAATTACTCGTAAAGGTATTGGGACCAGTTGTAACTCACCCCCTTCTCGCATTGGCCTACCAAGGCAATCACATGCGCAGGGACTATTTTTGGGTGGCACTTGCACATCAGATTGTATCCCAAGACTAAGGTTCCTAGGCGCACACCCGAGTTTGCAATTGTGTGTACCAAGAATCCTCTAGCATCTCGCTCGACATGGTAATCTTCTTTTACCTTTTCAGCCACCTTAAGCTCATTGCTCTTTCCAAAATGATCCATGGGATGGGGCCCCTTCTTGGGCAGGCCGGTGATCTAGTGGATCATCACAGAGTCGATTGGAATGTGGCCCTGGATCCACAGACATATATCATGTACTAATGCCAACAGCGGACACACGAGGATAGTGGTGATAGGGTACCTCCCAAAGTGCAGAATCCTCAGCAAATTTAGTATCTCGGCGTTACTTAGCCCGCGCGCCCATGACATCGGCTCAACCTTCACCACATCGTCATAAAGCACCTGCTCCAAGTAGTACTTTGGTGCTAGTTTGAGGAATGTTTCCTCGTTTTCCAAATCATGATCATCGAACTTGATGCTTGAGATCTTGCTAAACATATCGTCAACAAGGGGAACGACCTACAGGACTAGAGGCATCTGAAGGTAGTCCCACATAGAGTCTACATTCTTTGGCACGTGCACAGAGGGTCTGCATGGCTTGACATACGAAAACCACCATGAGATTGGATCGACGAATGCAACCTCCTTGGTGGCACTCATTGGTCTCTTCGATGGGTCACCTACATGCGACCTATCCTTAGTAGCCTGATGCAGGGATGTCAAATTCCTCGGAGAGGTCCACATCTTCGAGGAGGACCACTTCAATATTTTTCCCTTCCACTTAGCTGGCATAGACACAACTTATTCAATCTTAGGGACCACCTCATGGACATCGTCCGACCCCGACTCAGTCGATGTTGTGAGGGGCATAGAGTGCTCCTTAGCAGACGTGCTCTCTGAATTGGTGGCCGTCATTCTTGGGTGAAAGATGAATTCTAGATTGCTCACTTTGGACGAGGTATCTTGGCAAGACATACAATTCTCACCGACAAATTTACGACACAAATCACGGGTAAGCTCAGGGCGTAATGTACTCCGAAAGAAAAGGAACCAATTATGACCCACACCCTTCCTTTTATAGGAAATCCAAGGTGAAATTGGTCATATATTCATTAAATGCAACTTACCTCTGTAAAAACAATAAAAAATACGATAAGGTTTCCTCATTAAATGCATAAAACCCACTCCATCCGATGGTAAAATTACTTTTTCTCCCAGTTTCACTGTTCTAACGGCTAGTTTCTTCTCCTGCGCATCACCCCTACGCTCCAGTCGCACCTGTATGAGCCTTTCCTCTATGTCACGCGTAGACCACTGGATCCTTATGCTCTGACCATATAGTCATTTGGTTGGCACAAGATTTTCCCTATATGGCTTTAGACGGCTTCCATTGAAATACTCGGGAAGATTCTCACTACGCAGCATGGCCAAGCGCACTGCACCTCCATCAGTGATTTCCTTCACAATGTATGGCCCCAACCAATGTTTCTTGAACTTCCCTAGGTGGCACACAAACTAACTCTCGTATAACAAGACCAAGTCTTCCTCCTTGAATACCTTTTTCTAGATGTGCCTATCATGTCAAGCCTTTTTGTACGCCTTCTGCACTTGCTTTTGGAAGTTAGGAGTGAACCGATCCTCTTCTAAGGCAACCAATTACACCAGACGTTCCTCCATGATGTCAAGCTCAACCATATTAGTGAATGCTGTGATGCGCAAGATTGGGACGATATACTCCATTAGCATGATTTATTCTTGCCCTTAGACCATCTTGAAAGGTTTTTTCGCAGTCAACTTCTTACATGTGGTCCTATAAGCCCATAACACATAAGGGATGCGCACGTACCATTAATTCTGGTTGGAATTATAGATCTTTGTGAGCGCATTCTCCAAAGTTTTGGTTAAAGCCTCTACTACGGAATTTTCTTGTGGGTGATATGGGGTACTCTTCTGGTGATGGATCTGAAATTCCTATGTCAGAGCTTCAATGGTTTCATTAACAAAGTGTGTACCTCTATCACTCATCAATATCTTTGGGCATCCAAATCTATTCAAAATATGTTCAAAAATGAAGTGTGCATCGGTATCTGCAGTATAGTCCTTAACTACCTTAGCTTCTGCCCATCTTGTTACATAATCTGTGGCAGTGATGATATAGCGCACTACAACCTTCTTTCCTGGAGGATTGATAGGTCCAAAAAAATCTATAGCCCATTTATCAAAGGCCTGCAGGGCTATTTGTGGCTGCATGGGCATTTCATCTTTGCACGAGGGCTTCCCTATTCTATAGCATGTGACATAGGCTCGACCATATGCATGCGCATCAATGTGCAATGTGGGCCACCATAACCTAGCACACAACACCTTCTGCGCAGTAGCCTTCCCAACATAGTGGCCTCCTGCCACCCCTCCATGAGCCTCAACCAAGGTATCTTGTCTCTCATGTTCCAACACATATCTTCTCTATACTTTATCTGCTCACAGCTTATATAATTGGCCTATTATAAGGGTAAAATCAGCTGCGTGCGCAACCAAATCCTTCTTCTGTTGCACCGAATATTCAGCAGGTGTGCTTCCAATGGTAAGAAAGTGAGTAATATCTGAAAAGTGCTCATCAACCACCTTGATAGAAAATAGCTTCACATCAGGTAGCCCCTCTTCCAGACTATTTGGTTCTTCCCCATTTTCGGTGAGTGATAAATGATCAGGTCCAACATTTAGTCTTCCAGGCTTCATAATGATTTCAAAGTCATACTCCTGAAATAACAACAACCATCTGCAAATCTCCTCCCCACCCAACACAGGCTTATTAACCGGGTATTTCAAAGAAGAATTGTCAGTGAACATTTTGAAGTGTCCTCCTAGCAGATAGTGCCTGTATTTTTGCAGAGCATATACCATGGCCAATACTTCCCTTTCTGTGGTTGAGTAGTTGCGCTCTGCACTGGAGAGTTTCCTGCTGGCAAAAACAACATGGTGATCAATGTATCCTTCTCCTGGCTATGCTAAAAAAACCCCAAGCACTATACCAGATGCATCCACATGTGCATGGAACACCTTAGACCAGTCTGGGAATATCAGAATGGGTGCAGTGACCATATTTTTCCTCAGCAGCTCAAAGCTATTTTACATTCCTCATCCCAGAAAAATGACACATATTTCTTCAGTAACTTCTCCATTAGCGCAGTGATCATAGCATAGCCCTGAATGAACTTCCTGTAATATCCGATGTGTCCTAGGATGGAGCGCATTTGTTTCTCATTAGTGGGAATTTCTAGGTTGATGATAACTACTATCTTAGCTGTGTCTACCATCAATCCTTGTTGACACACTATATGACCCAACAAAATTCCAAAAGGCACATAGAATATACATTTGTTCAAGTTAAGATAAATATGGTGCTTCCTACAAGTGTCAAGCATCATGTGCAGGTTTGACACATGTTTATTTACCAACCCAAACACTGTCCAGTCATCAAAATAAACCTCCAAAAATTTATGCATGAATTCTTTGAACACAACCACTACCACGCGCGAAAATATCGTAGGTGCATTATTCAATCCGAAAGGCATGACAGTGTACTGGAAAGACCCCCATTCTGTTGCAAGGGTGGTCTTACTACGGTCTTCAGGCACAATTATGATATGATGATACCGTGAAAATATATCAGTAAATGAATAAGCCTCTTATCCTCCCACATTATCGAGGATTTCATCTAAAAATGGAGTAGGGAAGGGGTCATGCACACATGCATCATTCAACTTGTGCAGATCTACACAAATCCTTATCTCTCCTTTGGTCTTCATTTCTTAAACCACCATTGGGCTCACCCAATCATACTTCTCTATAGGCTCAATGATGCCTACAACCACCATATTTTCTAATTCCTCTTTTACGTTATGCTTATACTTGGGATTCAATCGGTATGGTCGCTGCTTGACAGGGCACACATCTGGTTTCAAAGTGATATTCATAACACCTAGGTCTCCTACAATTCCTTTGGGCTCAGAAAATTTTGTAGGAAACATGTCCTGATACTCTGCCATCAGCTCCGTGATCTTCACTAATGTATCATCATCCCAGTAATCCCCAATTTTTGCCAACCTGGGATTCTCTTCTATCCCAATGTTGACTTCCTTTAACTTTAGAGGTTTAGTTACATCAACCATTCCCAATGAGGGCCATGCAACTGCACGCTCCCCTTCAGACTCAAGGATGTTAAAATTTCTTGGATCATCTTCATTATCCTCTATTGACAGGTTCCTATAATTGACAATGTCCAGCATCTGCGCGTCCCATGCTAGTGCAACACATTCCCTTCGAGGGAAGTTGTCATTAAAGACAAGAGCATCAATATCCTACATAGCTTCATCCAATTCTTCCGATCCCCCAACCAAGCTAAAGGTTGATAGGAAATCATCAGTCATTGTAATCTAATGGCGAGTTCCTCGGTGCAGCTCCGTTTCTAGATACCAAGTGGTAGGTATTGGCCCCAACGAATGAATAAACATATGAACCCACTCGTTCCAAGTCTTTTCCTTCCAAAATTCCACCCACATGGCCAGGTGCTTACGTGGGTCTCCCTAAACATAGAAAAGCTCAGTTGATGGGGTAACAGGAGGCTCAAAGTGCAACATCATCATTTTGTGACATTCCTCCTAGTCCTTAAAAACACCCTTGTGTATATCCCACCAATGCATTGGGGTCATGCACATAGCTAGGTCAAGCGCCCAGAACCTTTGTTCTTCTGGGACAACCTTTTCCAATTCTTCCAGAAATAATATGACACTACCGAAACCATCAAAATAGGGTTTTTCTCTTACCTCTGAGGAGATGCATTTGAAGTTATTAGTGATCTTGAGGCAGTGCAGTGCAAAAACATCGTGCAATCGATTCTTCCAGTTCTCCATCTCTCCATCCGAATCGGAAAAACACGAAATATCCTTCTCCCAATTCAACATTCCATTAGCTGTAGGGTTGATCTAATCCTCGTCCCGCACAGTCAGCTTGTAAATATGGTCGACATCATCTCCTTCACGCACTGTCTTTGTATATCTTTCTCCTTTTTCCGGGTCCAGTGGTACTATTACTCATGTACCATCATTCTCAAAGATCATGCTTTTGCGCTTTAGGTTGATGATGCCTCCCATATCGATGGCCCAATCCAATCCCAACAGAGCAGGGCAGGGGTCTGCATCATCCAAAATTTGTATCACTTCTAAATCTGCGCATGCATTTACTCCAACAATGTCTACCAGAACTTGTGGAAGTCTTCCAAGTGAAATGATCTCTTGCTAATTGGCAATACGTAGCTGAATGGTGGACCATTCCAACTTTGGTTCTCCCATATTCTACCAGGTCTGCTTAGGCAGGACATTTGCATCTGATCCCAAGTCCAAGGTTACTTGATCCATTTCATACTCCCCAATTTGCACAGTCATGCACATCTCCCGACCAGTTCTCTTCTTGTTCTTATAGATCTTTTTCACAGCCTTAGTCTCAGTTCAAGGTACTTCTTTTTCCACGCAACTATCTATCAGGGCCTGAAGATTATCTACTGCCTTCTATTTCTCAATAACTTAATACAGGATTGTAGGAATGGTTTGAATTCATCATCAATCTTTGGCTCCATGATAGACTTTGATGTGGATGCTCCTGCAGCAGCAAAATCCTTCCTGGCTTCAATGAAATTCTCCTTTTCCTTCTGCAGGTTGAGTCCTTCGTTATTGTCATAATACTTTTTGATGCTCTGCATCAACCCTCTTTTCCTCATCTCATCTGGTGGCAGCACCACTATATGTAATTATGTTTATAATTGGACCATCATCGCGCGGATCAGCTTTAATCATTTGTATGTTTTGCCTAGGTGTTTGATGTTTCTTTTCCTACATTCTAGAAATTAACATAGGACAATATTTAATTACATGATCAAATTTCCTACAGTACCTGCAAGATTGTCACATTGGGTTTGGGCAGTCACGCGCATAGTGTTCAACGTCTCCACCGTTATAGCAGATTAATTTCCCTCTTCTCCGACCTGCACCTGCCCCTCTTCCCCCTCCCATTCCTCTTGCTGGGTATCCCCCACGTTCAGAGGGAGATGCTGGTGAAGAAGGGTTGGCTTGGACTCTATAGAGGTTAGCACTGTCTATCATTAGGTCAAACATCTGGCAGTGGTGCTCATCATGACCAACTAAAGAGAAAAATCTACATCACTGCTGCTTTAACTCTGGCACATAACTTCCTAATTGAGGACAATGGTTTATATCATGTCACCCAGCTACCCTATGGTCAGTGCACCATAGTGTGGGGGTACTTGGCCCAACAACATTCCTAGGGCGCAATGGATTCGGTCCCCCTGCTTGCATGTAATCCGAGAACATAGTGCATTGATCTTTGGTGTGGCCTGAACCCTTACAACGTATGCAATAGACATTTGCACCAAATTATTTACCCCGATATCTACGTAGGTTTTGAATTTCTATGTGCATAGCCTCCAGTTGGCTTTCAATTTGCAGCATTTCAAATCGAGCATCTTCTCTTGCCGCCGCTTCCAATTTCATGGAAACTTCCAGAGCTTCGGCCTGAGAATCAATCTACTAGTGACCCATAGGCCCACACAGATGTGGAAAGAGCATGGAATGAACCATTCCTTATGCTTCTTATCATCGTAAACAAATCCAACTTCGCCGATGGTGCGCTTCAGTCATTGATCAGCTTCCCATGTAATATCCCAAAAGGGAGAATGCAATAATACTTCACACAATATAAGAACTTACAGCAAGATAAACAATAAATATTAAGACAACATCAGAATTTATAGAGACGCTGAGCCATTTTATTATATTGGAGAAGAATCAGTTACACCATGTAAAAAATATGAGCAGATCTAGCCAAAGAGATGGTCTAGAAGTACCCAGAAAACAAGCTACAACAGGTACATCGTAACTGGAGAGGCTCTGCAGTAGATACTGCACCGTCCCTTCAGCAGAATATGAACATATAGTTGCATAATGAAAAGGTAAATAAATATCTACTCAAAACTAGAGCCCATATGATGCCCATATTCAAGATCTGGCCAATGTGATGGATTCCCAACATAGCCCAGGAAGGATTTTCTAGATCTACAACTTTGGAAAAATCACCACCCTAGGGTTTGATCCTTGATATGTTGGGAAATACAGATCTGAAGCTAGATCTAACAAATAGATGGCTGAAATATGATATCAGATCAGATCTATGCTTGAAGGGCTGATCCCCTCTTCAGATCTATGAGCTAAGAGCTCTAGATCTAGCTTCTCAATCCTTCAATGATGATTGTAGTTGTTGCAACACAAATACCTCTAGAAACTGCACTGTTAGGGAAAGAGAGGCCTTATTCCTACTGAAAATTGATGTAATAAGCTCCAGGCTGATGGAAATATTGATGGTAATGTGAGGGGATGATCCCTCACAGGATTGCTAGCTGAACTACTAGCAACTTCCTTCCTCCCTTTAGATCTGCAAACTAGACATCGTAATTCCTGAAGGAAGTCCTGCTGCTGGGAGGTCAATAAATTTTGGCCTGATGCCTGATCTGCAATGAAGCTCTGGTAAGATGATAATTAAGCCCAAGGTGATAGGAATAAACCCTCACCAGTTATCCAGCTGAAGTACCGAAGACAACTTCCTCCTTCCAAATTGATCTTTAAAAATTTTCAATTTCTGAATATGAGTGTTCTGCAGAAGTAGGAAAAGGAGATGGAACTTAAAGCCTGATGTATAATGAATTAAAATCCTCTTTCTAGATATTCTCTAGAAAATAGGTGGGATTCTCGACCAGGAACACCCTATGCTAAACAACACCTGCAATCTCTGCTAAACAACCCAAGAAAGAAGTGGAATGTCACATGACAATTCTAGATCTGAAAAGATCTTACATCAAGAAATAATCAGCATGCCCTCATCCTTGCCTTCATCTTATTTAAATAAAATTTGAGCCTTCCCAAGCCTTGGACCTCATCTAGATTGCGCTGTCACATGTGGACAATATCCCCCAAGTTGGACTGCACTGTTTGACCAAATCAACCATCATGTCTAGGTGCAATGTACACCTTCCATCAAGTGTGTCTTGTTGGCACAACATCCTCCATCACTTTATCATGAATGTCCCATGATATTTGACATCTTCAAGATCTTATTTGACTGAATCATCCTTTGTTTGATCCCTTCAAGATCTTAGTTGACTGTGTAAACCTCCATGATCTATCTCATTAATGAGAGAGGTCCTCCAATTTCCTTCACATTAGTAGTTGCTCAACTACCTTGTTATGCATATCTAGGCTAAATTAATCCACATTCACACACACAAAGTGGATATTTATTCATATTGAGGATTTTGGGTCCCTCCACCCTTTTATTTACTTAATTCATTAAGAAAATCAAGGACTATAATATTCCAAATATGATGTGAAAATTTGGGAATATTACAGTCCCCCCCGGAAAAATGTTGCTTTTCCTCAAGAAAATCCAAAAGTAGATGCAAATCCATCTATCGCCCTCCAAATGGCATCCACCTAAGGAAGGCTTACTCCATTTTCTGCAATGTATTATACATGTTTTGTTCCAAAGTTGTCTTTTAAAAACATAAATAATGACCTCCAATTATATAGTTAGATGTCCTCCTTCCATCATGAAGTACCAAGTGACAACCATATGATGTCCAACATTATCATCAATACATGAGGTGCATAAAATAGGGTGTCTCTCTTCACAAAGGAAAAGCTCCATCACAAAATACATTTCTCCATCCCATGTTTCATGAATTTGATTGAGCATTGATATGCTCTCATACTTAGCCCTGTTAGCCTTGTTGGATCCAAGCATCATTCCATTGTTATGCAAAAGAAGAAGGAAAGGAGCTATATGGGTAGACAAATATGTCAAAATATATTCTCCTAAGAGTAGCCACTGGAGTAAGGCCCTTTGCTGCCATTCTCCATCTCCTCCATGTAAGATGGACAAGCCAAACTCCCCCAAAAGCAACCAAAGCAACAAGAGATCTTGCTGCTTCCTCTCCTCCTCATGTGCATCATGAAGCAAAAACATACTAATGGACATATGGAATGTCAAATCATCCCAATACAAAGAAACATCATCAATGCACATCATGAGAGCATCATGCCAAGATTTACCCAAACAAAACACATAGACATAGGAGATGTCATGTGGTGGCCAATCTCTCTCAAGTGAAACCAAAATGAACATGCCTTCTTTTGCTGCATTCTTTCATTAATACACAAGGAATTAATCAGAAAAATATGAGTTATTGGGTGTTAACCATACTCACCCAAGAGCAGCTAGCGCATCCATGCCTCCTTATTCATTTCATAAGTGTTCTTCAAGGCATGGATCAAAAAAATAGGAGCCTTTGGGCAGTGACAAGAACTTCCCAAGGGCAGCCAATGTAACCAAGCTTGCTGGTCCATGTAAATATGTAAGTGATCATGCAACCCCTTGCTTATCTTCCTCATCCACTCACTCCAATATGGAAGATGAGTGATGTGCCGCATAATCATGGTATCCTCCCTTTGTAGAATACCATCTTCCCCAAACTGATGAAGAACTTTTCACTCCATGAAATGTTGAAGTGCACCTCCAATGAGATCTCTTAATGAGACCTTCTTCTCATCCATGGCATTCCAAAACAAATGAGTTCTTGCATCTTCTGTAGGTATAAGTCTCTCTTTGAGCTGTGAGGTGCTCATTGAGAAAGTGTCATCAAGAAATGAGAAAAGGTTTCTCATATCTAGATGTCTACCATTTGTCATCTTTACCTCCATTGCTTCATGAGTGAAACTACCTTCAGAATGCTCCAAGAATGATGGGTCCTCATCATTAACACTGCTTCTAAGTGACAATGCTGTAGATCTGCAAGGTAATACATTAACTGTCTCAAAGAAAGGTACAATACTGATCTCACAACTAGTCATTGTACAAAGGATTATGCTCATCCCTTCTTCTGAAACTCTACACTTCAACTCAAAAGGTTGAATGTAGCTCATCCATGATAAACTGGGATAGATTTTCATCTCCTCCTTGATTAGATCAAGGGTCCTCTGTGCTGTGATATGTTGCTGCTTCAAATCAACACTATGTTCTAACCCTTGGTTATGCATTGGTCCTGATGGAATGTTCCCATAAGTTTCAATAAGATCTACTGAAACAATAGGTGATGAATGTGCATGCATACCTTGGATCAAATGATATGTGGGAACCTCTTGACAGAACACAAGAGTTCCTCCAACTGGGACAATAGTGCCTCCAACTGTTGGTAAGAGTGATAGCCGCTCTTCTCCAAGTGTACCAGCGCTGGAATCTTCCTCCTTTTCCTCATGCATCTCCTAAATCATGCATGGGACTCCATGTGTCAAGATCTTAAGACTATCTTGCAAATATGCAAGTGTCTCTTCTCCGAATGTAAGTACTTCTGCAGCTGGTGGTGAATGTAGTGACTTCTTGTCTAGAGCAACAAGATTGACATCCTCCTCCTTAGGAAATGTATCTTTGTAGCACATCTCTGTCTTCTTCACATCAAACTTCTTTCTCAACTTGTGAAAGAAATCTGAAATATTTAGTCACCCTTGCATGCTCCATGTGACAAAACCACCAATCATTGGCTTCATCTAAAAGATAAAGTGCTGCAATTTGGACATCCTCTTCTTCAGCTACAGGATGTAGTCTGAAAAATGTATCTAACTCTCTCCTCCAAGCCTTAACAGTGCTTGAGGAAGATCCATCAAATGTAGGCAAACAGAATCTATTATTCCTCTTTCTTCTATTGTTGCTATAGGATCCTCTTTCTTCTTTTATTTTTAAGAATTGTTGGAGAGTTAGCTTCTCCTTGAATGCTCTAGATTGTGCTTTGTACTCTTCAAGATATAGACTGAGAGTCTCATGAGTCTCTGGTTCATTCCTCCCTTCATTTCTACACCCTTCACCTTCTTCAAAGAAAGTGGGCATAGTGGATCTATGAGGAGATCTAGGATTCTCCGGTTTTCTTCTTTGCTGATAGGAAGTACTGGGGCCTTCCTCATCACATCTTCTTCTTGGATCTTCTTTCTGCCTTTCCTCTTTCATTTTATAGACCTCCTTGGAGAGATCTTGCATAGATCTACAGAAATGAGTGGCATAATTTTATTCCTCCATGATAGATCTCATCTATCTGCTTCTTCTTTAGATGCAAAAGATGAAGTGTCCACAAGCTGAGCCAGAGATCATGCTCTGATACCACTGTAATATCCCAAAAGGGAGAATGCAGTAATACTTCACACAATATAAGAACTTATAGAAAGATAAACAATAAATCTTAAGACAACATCAAAATTTACAGAGAAGTTGAGCCATTTTATTATATTGGAGAAGAATCAGTTACACCATGTAAAAATATGAGCAGATATAGCTAAAGAGATGGTCTAGAAGTACTCAGAAAACAAGCTACAAAAGGTACAATGTAATTGGAGAGGCTTTACAGCAGATACTGTGCTGTACCTTCAGCAGAATATGAACATATAGTTGCAGGATGAAAAGGGAAATGCAGATCTGCTCAAAACTGGAGCTCAGATGATGCCAAGATTCAAGATCTGGCCAATGTGATGGATTCCCAAGATAACCCAGAAAGGATTTTCTAGATCTGCAACTTTGGAAAAATCACCTCCCTAGGGTTTGATCCTTGATCTGTTGGGAAATACAGATCTGAAGCTATATCTAACAAATAGATGGCTGAAATATGATATCATATCAGATCTATGCTTGAAGGGTTGATCCCCTCTTTAGATCTATGAGCTAAGAGCTCTAGATCTAGCTTCTCAATCCTCCAATGATGATTGCAGCTGCTGCAACACAACTGCCTCTAGAAACTGCACTGTGAGGGAAAGAGAGGCCTTCTGACTGCTGAAAATTGATGCAACAAGCTCCAGGCTGATGGAAATATTGATGGAAATGTGAGGGGATGATCCCTCACAGGTTTTCTAGCTGAAATAATAGCAACTTCCTTCCTTCCTTTAGATTTGCAGACTAGACAGTGTAATTCCTGAAGGAATTACTGCTGCTGGGAGGTCAATAACTTTTTGTATGATGCCTGATCTACAATGAAGCTCTGGGAAGCCTGATGAAAGCAGTGGAATGTCACATAAAAATTCTAGATCTGAAAATATCTTACATCAAGAAATAATCAGCATGCCCTCATCCTTGCCTTCATCTTCTTTAAATAACATTTGAGCCTTCCTCCAAGTTGGACTGTGCTATTTGACCAAATGAACCATCATGTCTAGGTGCAATGTACACCTTCCATCAAGTGTGTCTTGTTGGCACAACGTCCTCCATCACTTTATCATGAATGTCCCATGATATTTGACATCTTCAAGATCTTATTTGACTGAATCATCCTCTGTTTTATCCCTTCAAGATCTTAGTTGACTGTGTCAACCTCCATGATCTATCTCATTAATGAGATAGGTCCTCCAAGTTCATTCACATTAGTAGTCACTCAACTACCTTGTTATGCAGATCTAGGCTAAATTAATCCACATTCACACACATAGAGTGGATATTTACTCATATTGAGGATTGTGGGTCCCTCCACCCTTTTATTTACTTAATTCATAAGAAAATCAAGGACTCTATTATTCCAAATATGATGTGAAAATTTGGGAATATTACATCCCAAAATGATTCCATCGGCCCTGATTTGATATATTTTAATTCTATCATGCATTTTGAGTAGGACTTCAGCTTCCTGAATTTTTGTTTCAAAGCGTCCTTAATATACACAACAGTGGGATCAACGTTTTGAGCTAGATATCCCATGAACCAATCTAACGCGCGACCTTCAAATTCATATCTAGCTGCACTCTCTTGAAAACATCATTATTAACATTTTTCACAATCCATACTACATCAAACACAAACCAAAGCCTATCCATGTCCTCATCTCCAACACCCTTAAAGGTGGGTAGCTTCATATGTGTGACCATATCTTTTGCCAGTGGCGGTGGCTGTGGGGTAGGAGATGTCTCACCCCTGCGCGAGTTCGAATGTGGCGTAGCAGGAGGGATACCTTCAGTGCACGTAGCCTCACTAATCTCTATATCAGGTGAATTTCTCAGAGGGCTGTATATAGATCTGTGCCCTCTCTTATTGACCCAATAATATTTTCCACTGCGCGTAGTGCTTTCGATCTTTCAGGGGTCATTCACTCAGTGTGGCTGTACAAAACATAGTTTTCACACAATAGCATATTAATCAACAGAGGTAGAGATCATATGAATTTACCTCTCAATCCCTTGAAAAATCTCCTTTCAGCTTCAGAATATGACACAAACTGATCGACTGAAATTTTTTTCACAAACCCACCCAAGATGCTGTCAACCTAGTGATCTACAGTACGGGTGATGGAATTATCAGTGTGCTCAAACTGTTGGATCAATTCAAGTGTCCATTGCGTGACCTTGTCATCCTTCCAACAGGTTTGGAACTCCACTAATCTTGACAACCACTCCTTTAATTCGTGCACAAAGGTCACAAAGAAGATCTCGTGAACCTCTGTGAAAATATACTTCTGTTTCCAATATTCAGTAGACAACTTCTTACTTCTGTTTTCTTCAAGGGAAAATTTTTGAATTTTCTTCTCAAACCAGTCCTCTACTTTAGGCTTTGATGGCTGCCACATCACCCAATATCTCTCAAAATGATCCCGGTCCCAGAAACAGGACCATTTGTTGGCTTGAGGGGTCCTGGCTAAGGTTTGGAGTTAAGGTTAACCAACAAAACCCTCTTACTACTGGCCCTTTCGGCAGTGACCTACTTGCGCAAGTCAAAGTCTCACCCGAAGCAGTATGGGGGGGTGCTGGAACTAGGTTTCCATACCCTGAGAGAGAATTAAATGATTTGGTGTCTTCAGATCTAAAAAAACCGTGATCGTACCTTTGCAACAGAAGCCTTAATAAAAAACACTAACCAGACAGATTTAGGTCAATTTACATAGGTTATCCTGCACACGCACAATTACAAATCAACAATCCCTTCCAATAGTCCTTGATACATAACAATAGTGTTAAATAGCAATAGATCCATACATTCATCATTCATTTAAGGTAATAGACAGTTGCGCAATCGATCCAAAACACAGATACACAGTAATCAGTAATAATATGCGGAAAAATACCATAAAGCAAACAACATATGAATTTTATACTCAGATAATATCCAAAACATTCCTTTATTCATTCACAGCCAGTGGGGTTCGCACACAACAGGAATAAGGTCTCCACGCACACAACGAACATAAGAATTCTAACCCAGACAAGTTTTCTCAAAACATCAAAACATAGTTAGATCTCTTACAACATGTCTTCTATCGACTTGATCTAGACTCATATTTATACTTTTAGCCTGCACTCATCCCTAGTTATACCCTTTGACCCATTACAATTGATGAGGGGCTTTGACCCGCCCCAAAGCCCCTTGACCTGTGCTACACAGGACTAAACTTACAAAAATATTCCAAAAATATAGTATTTTCATCAAAATTTGGTCCTAAGGGACCCCACTCCAACATTAATCCTGAAGATAGATTCAAAACTATATTCAGAACAAAATGGGGTACATATGCCTATAAAAAAATTGCATTTGGATTAATCAATGCAGGAGAAACCTTTCAAAGGGAAATGGATATTGCTTTTAGAGGGTTAATCAACAAGACAATGGTTGTTTATCTAGATGATATAACTATTTACTCCAAGAAAAGGAGGGACCACTGTCATGATCTTAAATAAATCCTTGAATGCTGTTTGAAATATGGAATTTCTTTAAATCCAAAAAATTCTTATTTCGATTTAAGTGAAGGAAAACTCTTAGGATTTATTGTTTCAAAATAGGGTTGTATTGATCCTGAAAGAATTAAGGAAATTTATGAACTCTCAGATCCCCATAAAAAAAAATACATGCAGTCCTTTTTAGGACAGATAAATTTTGTTAAAATATTCGTTCCAAATTTTTCTCAAATTGTTTTACCTTTGAAAGTGATGATTAAGAAGAATTCACTTTTTAAATGGGGACATGATGAAAGAAAATCTTTTGATTTGATTAAGGAAGCTATCATTAATGCACCTTCTCTCACTACCCCAAATTTTTCCAAAATTTTTGTTTTATATACTTCTGCATTAGAAAAAGCTAACATTGTTGTATTAACACAGATTGATGATCAAAATATCGAAGCACCTATTTCATTCTTTAGCTCAAACCTCCAAGGTGCTGAACTAAATTATTCTGAAGTAGAAAAAAAATCATTTTCTGTCTATAAGTCTTTAAATCATTTTAGACATTTTCTCCTTAAAAAACACACTAAGGTAATAGTTCCATTCTCGGCTGTAAGGCAACTACTTGTATAGAAAGAACTAGGAGAAAAAAGAGAAAATTACGTAACTACTTTTCAGGAATGTGACATTGAAATAAGACCAGCCAAAATCATTAGAGGACAGGGTCTCTGCAAACTGCTATATGGAGCATCCAATATATCGAATGATGAAGAGTCAGGTAATACTGTATAAATTGTTTAGGTAAGCTTAAATGATTCAGAATCACAGTATACTGATTTAATATTTTACTTAAAAAATTTATATGCTTCGATAGAACTCAATCATAAAAGAAGGAGAGATTTAATACTAAAATCTAATCAATACCAACTCATAGGAAATGTATTGTAAATAAAAAACTATGAATTTATACTACTAAGATGCCTTGATAAATATGAAGCTCAGATCGTTTTGCAAGAACTCCATGATGGACATGCAGGTGGACACTTCGGTGGAGATACTACTACACATACGATCCTTCATGCAGGTTATTACTAGTCCACTCTTTTCAAAGATGATGATACATATGTGAGAAAATGAAAAACATGCCAAACTGTTGTAGAAGACAAAGAAACCAACCGTGCCATTACAACCAGTCAACATTGATCAACATTTCGATCAATGGGGATTAGATATCATAGGTGAGATTGTTCCTAACTCATCTAAGCAGCATAAATATATTCTCATTGCAACATATTATTTTACTAAGTGGGTGGAGGCAATTCCACTAAAGGTAGCTAACTCTGAAGCCATAATTGAATTTATTGATCAATTCATTATTACCAGATTTGGATTACCCAATGCACTTATGTTTGATAATGCATCTTATTTTTCAAGAAATAGTATGACATACTTCGCTCTTAAAAGATGTTTTAAACTTAAATACTCTGCTAACTACTATCCCCAAGCAAATGGTTTAGCAGAATCAAAAAACAAAAATCTCATAAGAATCATCAAAAGAAATATTGATAGAAATCAGAAAAATTGGTATAAATATTTAACATTTGCATTATGGGTAGATAGGATTAGTCAAAAAGTATCCATATGAGCTTCTCCATTCCATCTATTTTATGGGAAAGAAACTATAATTCCTTCAAACTTTGTTCTTCCCTCACTAGCCCTAGTTCAATTTATTGATGAAGTACCTTCTTCTTCCCTACAATTAAGAATGTCACAAATCCTTAAAATGGAAGAAGAAAGGGAAAAATCCAAAATAACTCATGCTCATCATTTACAAATAGTGAAAAATTATTTTGATGCAAATTTTGTTTCCCTAAAAAACTTCCGAGTTGGAGATCTTGTACTCAAATGGGACAAAGCACATGAGGAAAAAGGTAAGCATACCAAATTACAAAGAATGTGGTTTGGACCATTCCAAATCATTGAACAAATTTTCCCATCAACCTTTATGTTACAAAACCTTCAAGGGAGAAAAGACTCACTCCTCGTTAATGGGCTAATCCTGAAAAAATTATTTTCCTAGAAGAAGATAATATTCTAAATGTATTATATCCTTTTTCTTTTCTTCATTTTAGAAAATAATGTTTGATTACACACTTCTGGTTGTTCACAACACCTCTAAATTATTTTATGTTTTTATTTTTGAAGAATAGAATTTTTTGAGGAAATAATCACCAACCTAGAAAATTGAATGAATACTATAGAACTCTCAAATATTTTTCCATTGAAATTGTAAATTTTGTAAACTTAAAATTTGTAAAGTATTTTTAGTCTATTATCAATTAGAAAAAAGGTTCATATTTACAAAGAAAATACTTTTTTATAACTAAGAATCTTTAACTCTAAAATGTCATCCAAAACTCTTAAGGAGTCAATTATTCTCCCCATCCATTGAAAATACATTTTTTTTTAGAATGTAATTCAAAAATATAAAAAAATTAAAAGGATAAGAAGTCTCATCACGAGCTTGCTTACCATGATCATAAGTTAATTATTAACTGACATTACCACAACTGCATACCAAATTAGGGTAATGGCTCATGATTATTAAAATCATAAGATAAGGGGTCTCATCACAAGCTAGCTTGTTCAATCTAAATCAAAACCAGTGAATGGCATTGTCACTTTCTCGTCATCAAGCTAGGACAATAACCTTTTAAGAGAAAGAAGAAAAATGGGTAACTAAGGAGTTAACTCAAAGAAATTGTAAATAAATGGACGTGACACTGAGTCATTGATGGTTAAAAGGTAACCTTTCTTAAGCTATTAATATTTACTAGCAGCAGTGGCTCTACTTATGACAAAAGGAGAAAATTAAAAAGCTAAGTTACAAAAATAATACTTTACCTTTTAAACCATATAATGATTGATATAGAGCAAATGAGATATTTATTTATGAAAGGTTTATAAAATATTAACGATATAGATGAGTTTTTTATATTCTGAGTAATTTTATTCATTTAAATATTTTGAAAATAATTCTTGTTTCCTTAAATTATTTTTATTTATTTGAAGATACTAAAGAAATTGTTTTTTAGAGATAACTAGTTCTTCCAGTAAATCACCGATTGTTGTGTAAATCAACAACCCCCATTATTTTAAGCCATTGTTACTTTAGAAAATAATGGGGACCCTTTTAATTTTTAGAGTTTAAGCAAATAAATCCTTAGAGTATTTCTTTTGATATGAATAGGGGTTAAAAGGAGATGGAAACTTTAAAAATTGGCTTTCTAAATACTTAAGCAGAGATAAATCACATTTCACAAATTGAAAAATCATTGCAAAATGTATATACTTCGAAAATAATGATTTGAAACATCTTTGCGATCCAATGAATATAACCAAAACACTTTTATATGGGGAAAAATCCATATTTATAAGTAAATCTGATAAATAATACCAATGGGACTGACTTATGCCATGTAAGCCTATTGCATGTCGCAAATTGTAGTTTCTCTCGATAGTATTATTTTCTCCTAGTCATAATCATCGATGCGATAAAGCATATCACGTTGCATTATCGCAAAATTTTAACCGTTATATTTTGTTAGCGGTCATAATCACTGATGCGATAAAGAATATCGCATCGCGCATCGCACATCGCATATCACACACTTGTCAAACAAAAACATTTTACATACTATAAACTTCGTTGATATTGCGATTGTGATGTCACGATCGAAAGAAAAGATAAGCTCATTAGTATTTAATGAAGAGATTACACATGAGCCACGATGTAATGCGATAGATCTGGTTTTAATTGAGAAATAATTATATAGGCACGATAACCCATATTAGTATAAATGTCATAAATTAACGGTTTTCTTGCCCATACCGCCATAATCATTATCCTACAATGAGCATTCAATTCATATCCCATCAGCATGCGAAGTCTCATCCATTTGAAATGTTTCTATTTACTATGGCATCTGTTCGTATTGTAAAACTAAAAGGTTCCTTCTTCCCACTTATTCTTTCTTACTTATTTACATGCAAGTTTGAGTAAGAAAATTTCTCTGGAAATGTCTAAGGCTTTGAAGAAAGCAAAGAAGCATATGGCTCATGTTAACCCTGCCGCTACTACCTCTGAGAGAATAGAGATGTTGCCCTTGTTTAGAGATACGACATGCAGACCTGAAAGTGGGTCCTCTCTATGGGAATCTATGTATAAGTTGTTTGAAGACGAGAAACCTCGCAAAATCCAGAGAAAGGAAACAGATGATGCCCCAAATTCTTCTGAAGCTACAATTGGAGAAGTAGCCAATTATTTTGTTCACCAAATTGAAACACAACCCAAGATACTACCATATACTAATATGGTAAGGTGGATTATCGACAATATTAACATCAGGGATAGGAATTTTCTTACTAGTAGAGGAACAGTTATTGGTTCCTTTAAAGCGGAAGACTTGAAAAAAATGTACCATATTCCAGACCCTGAAAGGATTTATGATAAGGAATTCCTTGCAAAGTTCGCTAAGGAAAATGAACTAAAATTGACGCCAATAAAGTAGTGGAGGAGAAATCCTAACAAACACAAGAATGTTGAAAAGGGTATGTATTCTACTAAATCTCTTGCAAGTCCCTATTGCTATATCTCTGCTATAATGTCTATAATTTTTGGTCAGTCGGATACAACTAGATTTTTAGTAGAATGGGTTCCCCTTATGGAAGCAGCAGTAGATGCTTATGTTTTGGACTGGGGAAATATTCTTTCAAATAATATTGCCACCTAAATTTTAGAATATAGAAAGAATTGTTCTATCTCTTCTAAACTCTTTCCTCCATCTTATATGAGTGGTTATATTATGGATGTTGTATGTTTTACATTATATTTTGCAGCCATGGGCTGGAAATGGACTACCCAAGATCTCGTTCCCATTCATGTATTTCATAGTATTATGTGGGAATCCAAATATGAAAGCCATTATTACAAAATATTTCATGGAGTTATACTACCCCTTTTTGAAGCTTTTTTCAATGAGAAATCCCCCAGACTTTCGAAAGAGGCCCAAGCCAACTTTGATTCTATAGGAAAGTGGTTTGGTGAGGAGTCATTCACCTATGTACGAGTATTTGGGAGCCTATCTCATCCACGTGTCTTACCCTTGTATGTTCCTGATAAACTTCTCATGAGAGAAATCGCATACCAAACTGTTGGAAATGTTTTGACCAGATTTTTGAAAGATGCCAAGAAGAAATTATGGCCTTCCTTTCCAATTAATTGTGGTGTGTATGGGCTGGAAAAATACAAGCATGCTATAGTGGAAATTGGCCAAATTGAGTGTTTGAAACTATTTAAAATTCCAAACATGCAATATGATCCCCTGAAAGTGGCCAATAATTTCACTACTCAAGTGAGAATCAGATCCTTTGTGCACGCAGATGATGATTTTGATGACTTATTTGAGTCTGTTGAAAACTATGCTGTAGTTAAAAATTTGGAAAATTTATGCCTTCACCCACCACAACTACTAAATTTTCAGCAATACAGAAATAAGAGATTGGAAACAATTCCACTCAAGATTTTGGATGTCTATCAAACCATGACTCAGAAAGAAAATGAATCAGCTATTAAGGATACTGAAGTCCTTAATACAACAGATTAGGAGAAATCAATTGAAGTTAAAACAATAGATCTAGATTTCCACAACAATCTAAAAGATGTTTGGAAAGGGTTTGACCTCAAACCCCAAGAAGAACAAACATCTATGATATTTGACCAACAACAGACTGTATAAAGTCCTCCTTCTACAAGTCAAGACTCGTTTACCGTTGGGCCCTCTAACAAATTAGTAAGTACAAAGAGAATAGAATACATCCTGACCTTCCCAACCTCTGAAATTGTTCTAAATATTCAAGAAATTCCTCTTTTAGACATTTTTTGTAGTTTTAGGCAGAAGGCAGTTGTTAGCAGGAAGGAGAAAAGGAGAAGAAAAAAACATTCCCAGACTCTCACTCAAGAAGATATGTCAATGGAAATTGTTTGGAAAGACACCGAGTTAGATCATTTATAGGATCTAACTCAGTTATCACAGTTTGCAGGAGCTTATGCATCTATAACTGTTGACAAGGAATCAGATATTCATCAACTAATGAAACAAAAATATGAAAAGATCCTTCAACTTGAAACAAAGTTACAAGCAGAAAAGAAGAGTGTTAGTCAACAGCTACAGGTACAAATCACATAGCTTCAAGAGAGCCTGCATCAACTAAAAATTCAGCATCAAAGTGAAATTAATTCTAAAGATACTCAAATTCATCAATTAAAACTCTCCATTGAGAAAATGAAAGATATCCCAAAGATTTATGGGTTTAGAAAATAAGCTTTAGAATTAAACACCTTATTGGCACATCAACAGGTTATCTTTTGTCATAAATTAACAAGCATCCTTGAATTATGTGATTAAAGCAATTCACTTGTGAATCACATTGCTGATATGAGGATTATTTTCGATGACATAGATGATAAGGTATCCCAATTTTTTACTTGGCAGGATTCTACTGATGGTCGAAAGGCCAACCTGCCTAGAATTGAAGAATCAAAGAAAGAGATATTGTTCATAGATTGGGATATACAATTAAAGAATGCAGAAAGGGAAATAACGAGAGCCAAATACATTTCCACAAACATTGTGGAAATTGTCAGCCATAACATGATCACAAAAAATATTATAATAGATGTCCTCCTGGTGTTTTACCTTCGGTAAAATATTTGACAAGACAATGGCAGGAAGTGTCAAAAGTAAAAGAGGAGCATATTATAAATATAGAAAAGCTGGATTGGGAAAGATACTGGAGATATCTAGTGAAGCCTCCAACCAATGGCTCATGCTTCACTGTCTTACAAATACGTCCTCATACATGCTACCTCCATTATCTGATGTTGTTATTACTGGACACCCATGCATTAGGCCAGGCCAACCTCCCGAGGTTAAGCCTATGCTTAATATTCTTCAACTCAGGGAGCAAATGGAAGAAGGGACAATAGGACAGTCTTCCAACAAATCACCCCTTTAATTTCTATTTATGTTTTAATTTTACTTAGTTTAAGGAGATTTGTTTGAAACCTCCTCAGTTTTTATTGTAATGACTATTTTAAGAATTATTAGTTTTATATTTAGGCTGCTTCATGTCTTTTAAGAAGGGGTCCTGAAATTTTGAAAAGAAGACTTTACTGATGTTGTACTTTTGTACTCTTAAAGTTTTCTGAATAGAAAAGGCTGGACTAAGAGTTATTTCTCAAATGAGCTGGGTAAATATATATATGGTACTTTTACCTTATATATTTAATTTGAGTTTAAAATAAGAAATAGTTCATTGATATTATGATGTGTTGTCTTATATATTTTTTTGAACACAATTTGACATTAATTCACTTTTGAACGTGTTACGCTGTTATGATTTATGTATATATGCAATACATGCATTTTGTAAAAGTTGTGATATAAGCTTAATTAAGTTGATTTAATTAAATTCCTAATTAAATAAATTATCTTAAATGTTTTTCATATCTCTGAGTGAATGTATGATCTTTATTCTCATCCACTGAAATATTATTTTGTAGATCGCACAAAGAAAAGGTTTCATACTGGGATAGATAGAGATAGATATAGATATATAGATATAGATAGAATGATTTACTGTTTATTGCAATATTGCTTATTTTCCCATCTATAAAATTCCACTTAGAGATAAAATCATCCATTCACTTCAACTATATTAAATTTGGAAACTAGTCTGACAAATCCAGATGGATCCACCATTCCAAACGGAAAAGGGGTGGTTTTTAAGTCCTTGACCTAGTGGTTTTCCTCAATGTTTTTGCACCGATTTCCAGGGCCACAACATTTCCATAAGATCTCTACTCACAACACAAGTGAGTGATGGGCCAAGTAGTCACTGGTGACCAAGTTGAAGGCTTTTGAATCGGATGCATGCTCCAACTTTGAATTCGAACCCAACAAGGGGAGTTACAAAGGGAATAAAATTATTGATGCGGAGCGCAATTCCACCACTTCCACCACAAATATCTAGAAGGAGGAACCACAATATCCAAAGGAGGAGGAGTGCCTCTTCCATTCCCTGATGTGGGTAAAGGGTTCCCCGTTGTAGTTCATTGTCGACAACGGGAGCCAAAAGAACCAAATTTCAGCAGAGATCGTGACACGGCTAGTATTGTTGATCATAACACACCCAAAACCATAAACCATCAGGTGGCTTCACCAAGGATGGGATCTTCGTGTCATCCAACAATGTCACCTTCCCTACAACATCAAGCCCTTCACGGATGAGGTATTATGTGACATTGTCGCTCTTGATGTTTGTGATGTATTATTAAGCCAACCATACTTGTGGAAGTGACATGTTGTGTATGAGTCCCAGCCTCACATTTTGATTGTTACTTCGGGAAATAATTTGTACAGGATACCAGAGGTAGCACCGCCTGCCGCCATCTCTTTGGTTACTGAAAAAAAATGCAGTAAGCTCATTTCCAAAACTGGAAAATTTGTTTTCCTGATGACCTACCCTCAGGGAAAGAAGAATACTATGGCCATTACCTCTAGACATGGCTCCTCCGCATGAAAAAATAAAATGAACAAGGTTGTGGAGGAGTATGGGGACATCTTCACCTCACTCACAGGAGTGCCTCTACACTGTCAGGTCAAGCATCCCATTGATCTGACCCTAGGTGCGACACTGCCCAATGGACCAATGTATCGATGCTCTATTATGGAGAATGATGAAATCAAGAGGCAGATTTAGGAGTTGCTACAGAAAGTTCACATCCGGTGGAGTTAATCACCCTGTGGGATCCTGATCATGTTGGTGCAGAAGAAGGATGGGACTTGGAGATTCTGTATTGACTATCGAGCACTGACCAAGATCACTATTTGGAACAAGTACCTGATCCCACGTATTGATGATATTTTGGACCAACTCAAGGGGGATAAATATTTCAGCAACATCAACTTGAAGTCTGGGTATCACCAGGTACCAATCAAACCCTCTGATGTGTGGAAGATTGCCTTCAAATCCAAGGAGGGCATGTTTGAATGACTGGTCATGCCTTTTGGGTTGACGAATTCTCTTGCGACTTTCATGATGCTGATGGAAAACATATTGTAGCCATTCACCAACTCATTTGTAGTAGTGTACTTGGATGACATCCTGATCTTTAGCCAAACATGGGAAGAGCACCTCCATGACATCCGACAGGTCCTCCAAACACTGCGGTAACATAATTTGTGTGCTAATTTGGAGAAGTGAACTTTTGGCATGACCCATGTTCAGTATCTAGGATACATTATTGATGAGCGGGGGGTGCATGTGTATCCATCCAAGATCCTAGTTATTTTGGATTGGCCAGCCCCAACCAATCTAACAGAGCTTTGCAACTTTCTAGGTCTTGCTAATTTCTACCACAGGTTCGTGTTAGGATTCTCTCATATCACTTGGCCCTTGAGTCAAGTCACTAAGGGAGGAGCAAAAGAAAAATTATTTGGTTTGAATCTCAATAGAAGAAGTTCGTAGAGTTGAAACATTTCCTATGATCTGCCCCAGTGCTCACATTACCAAAATTGAAAAAACAATTTGAGATCGAGACAAATGCCTCTGACTATTCTATTGGGGCAATTCTTACTCAACAGGGGCATCGAGTGGCATATCACAATGAGAAAATGTCTGAAATAGTCTGAAAGTATTCCACTTACGACAAATAGATGTATTCCATTGTGCAGGCTTGCCAAAAATTTAAGCATTACATTTTGGGGAAGGAAACAGTCATCGAAATAGACCATTGACCCCTATAGTTCATACAGACACAAGGGAAGTTGCATAAAAATCTCCATCAGAATTGGTTTGCATATCTGCAACAAATTCATTTGAACATCAAGTACAAGAAGGGTAGCACCAATAATGTTGCAGATTGCCTCAGCCGAACAATGATCATGGCGCTAACCACCGTGTTCAACTCTTATGGGCATGAGACTTTTGATTGGCCGCTTCTCTCTAAGAGAGATCCAGAATTTGACATCACATACAAGACGCTCTTGGAGGGTAACCAAGTTCCAAAATTTCACCTCCAGGATACATTTCTATGTCACCAAGGACACCTTTGTGTTCCTTCAAGCGAGCGTGCCAATATGGATTGGGAAGCACACTATAATCGGGTCGTTGGGAATTTCGGGGTCGAGAAAATAATGGCAGCACTACAAAAGTATTTCTATTGGAAAAAACCTTGATAGGATGTCGGGAAGTACCTCAGATCCTGCACTGTTTGCAGCATTTTCAAATTAACCATCAAGAAGCAAGGCCTATATACTCCGCTGCCTACCCCTAGTCGACCTTGGGAATGCATATCCATGGATTACATGTCTATCCTTCCTTCTACTAAGCATGGCAACGACTGGGTTTTCGTGGTCGTTGAAAGATTCACAAAGATGGCCATTATGGTGGCCTGCAAGAAGAATATCACAACAGAAGCCACTGCTAAACTCTTCTTTAAACGAGTGTGGGTACACTTTGGGATCCCATAGTATATCATCTCAGATTAGGACAACAGGTTCCTCTCTACATTTTGGTCTATCCCCTAGCCAATGCTGGACACCAAGCTCTCCAAGTCCACAACTTTCCATCCCCAAACTGATGGCCAGACAGAGGTCGTCAATAGGATGATCGTACACATTATGCGCATGTACAACTCAAAGAATCTATGCACATGGGATGAGAGACTCCCCTATGTACAAAATAGTTATAACCAGGCCCTTCACATCTCAATCGACCATAAGTCCTTTCAGGTGGGCTTGGGATTCCAACCACTATGTCCCAGTGATATAGCCATGTCATTTGCGGCTACTCAGGCCAATTCGGCTCATGTCCAATCTGAAGCTGACAAGGATAACAACTTCATAGAGCACATTCAACACATCCACCAATAGGTTCATGACATATTGGATAGAGCCAATGCTAAGTACAAGCAACGACATGATCAACATCGGGTGCCACACAACTTCCAGGTGGGCGACAAAGTGTGGCTACATTTGTAGAAGGAGCGCCTCGCTGGACCCCACCGGAAGCTTCAACCCCTCCTATATGGGCCATACACCATCACCAAGGTTGCATGGACAATTCCTTCAATCTCATTCTTACGAGATTCCTTAGTCTGCACCCAGTGTTCAATGTGGATTGCATTTGGCCCTACTTTCCACCTCTACTGGACACATCCGACATGGCTGAATAACCCACATCAACAGAGTTAAACCCAAACTACATGGAGCAAGCCACAACTGATCAGATCATGGAAACACAAATCAATAAATCCTTCGAGCAGAGGATCCAGCTATATCGATTTGTCAAAGTAGGCCAACTCCTTCTCCAAGGCAAGTGGCTCACACGGGACCAACTTCAGCAGAAGTTTCCTCATCTCATTGAGGATCTCAATAGAAAGGGGACCATTGCTTCCTAAAGGGGGAGGATTGATCTAGGTGGATATTGGTGGCCACCCACCTATTCCAATTGGACCCACACCATTTTTTTCTTTCAGTTTTTAAGTTTCCTTAATTGTAGGAAAAAATTACTATTTTTGGCATTTTTTCGGGTTCTGAACTTCCAAAGTCCTTTTGAGGCCCTAAACGATGTTTTTTGGGAAATATTGTTCCAATTAAATGTGAGTTGAAGACTCACCATTCCCCATTTTCATTTTTATTCCTCGGATAGATCTTTATAATGAGGTATCATGTGCATCAAACAAAGATCGTGTGCCAAAGTTATGACTTTGGGAAATTGATGTACCAATTTAGTCCAACAGGGCCCATAGTTTAGCGTTTCATCTCCTAGGGTTAGGTTTTTGGATGTTTAGGGTTTTCCATTATTTCTCAATAATAAATAGGCCTTCAAGCCTCATTTTAACATAGTTCAGAGGGTTGTAGCTGCCACATCTCTTCACAGAGATAAGCTACCAGCGCCCTAGCTAGCTTATTTCCATTCTGTCTGTAAGCATGTTTCCGTTATGTGATATTAATGAAATGCAGTCTTATTTTTGTTGCATATTTGTGTTTATGTGTATTTCTATATTTTATTGCATTCTTGCATAAGTTCAGATCAGTGGTATCTGAGCAGTCTTCATTTTCTCTATCCTTCTTTGCATGTCCCCAATGAGGTTAGGGTATAAGGAGTTAGGGCTCGATCTGGTTGAACATTTGCAAGATTGGCCTCGCAAACCCTGACGAACGCACATGGGGGATGAAAAGAAATATGAGGGATCAGGAGATCTTATCAAAATATTTCTCAAGGGGGCCCTCGAGAAACAAAGGAACATAATGATGGATAAATTTTCCCAGATTCTTCAACGACTGCCCAGTGGCGGCACATCTGCATCCAACAACCACTTTGGAGGTGTAACTCCTTTTAAGTTACAAGTAAATTTTTACATTCCCATATTTGAGGGCCAAAAATATGCAAACATCGTAGATAGATGGTTGAATCTATTAGAATGGTATTTCTCGGTTCATGAATTTTCCAACCCAGAAAAGATTACTTTCGCACTCCTCAAAGCTGCTCCCCATGTCAAGGACTGGTGGGAAACCTACTGTGAGAAAAAGGACGGGAGGGAACCCTCTATGTTTTCGGCCGCACCTACTTGGAATTATTTCTGAGATACCATCAAGGAAAAATATTATCCCATGGGGAGCTATGAGGACAAGTACATACAATGGACTACGTTGCGACAAAAAAAGGATCAATATGTGCATGAGCTGACGAATCTGTTCCATACCCTACGTAAAAATTTGGTATCAAATATTTGGAGAAACGTTTGGTTCTGAAGTACTGCAGTTGTCTCCACAAATAAATCTAGGAGGAAATGGAGTTACTCGACATCTCCTTGCTTGGTGCAACATATCGATATGATGCCAAGTTTGAGCAGAAGTTCAAACAAAAGAAGAAAGACTTTGGATCTGCGAATCGGAAGCAAGGGAAAGATTCCCCAAAACCACAAAATAAAGGACAAAGCCAAGGCAGGGCGGCCCAGGATAACCCGCCAAGGGCATAAGAAAAAAAAACACCACAATGCCAAAGAAGGAAATGGGAAAGTGGTGTGAGTTCCATAAGAGCTCGACTCACAACACAAGTGAATGTCGGGCTAAGTAGTCCTTGGTGTCCAAGCTGAAGGCTTTTGAATCAGATGCATTCTCTGATTTTGAATCAAAACCAGATAAGGGGAGTGAAAAAGGGAAGAAAATTATCGATATGGAGCTAGACGCTACCACTGCCACCACAGAGATCTAGAATTAGGAACCGAAAGATCCATAGGAGGAGGAGTGCCTATTCCATTCCCAGATGTGGGTAAAGGGTTCCATGCTGTAATTCATTGTCGTCATCAGGAGCCAAAAGAGCGTCATTTCAAGAGAGGTCATGATGCGGTTGGTCCTGCCAACCACAACACACCCACAACCATACACCCTCGAGTGGCTTCACCAAGGATGGGATCTCTGCATCAGCTAACCGTGTCACCCTCCCTACAACATCAAGCCCTTCACGGATGAGGTATTATGTGACATTTCCCCTCTAGATGTTTGTGATGTATTATTAGGCCAACCATAATTGTGGAAGTGACATTTTGTGTATGAGTCTCGACCTCGTGTTGTTATTGTTAATTTGGGAAATAATTTGTACAGGATACCAGAGGTAGCACCGCCTTTTGCCATCTCTTTCGTTACTGCAAAAAAATGCAGCAAGCTCGTTTCTAAAACTCAGAATTTTTTTTTCCTGATGATCTACCCTCAGGGAAAGAAGGAGATTGAGGTCATGACCTCCAGACATGGATCCTCAACAAAGAAACAAAAAATGGACAAGGTTGTGGAGGAGTACGGGGACATCTTCACCTAACCCGCAGTGGTACCTCTATATTGTCAGGTCAATCACCTCATTTATCTGAACCCACGTAAGCCACTCCCCAATAGACCAATCTATCGACGTTCTATTCTAGAGACCGATGAAATCAAGAGGCATATTCAGGATTTTCTGCAAAAAGTTCACATCCGGCCGAGTTCATTGTCCCATGGGAACCCAATCGTGTTGGTGCGGAAGAAGGATGGGACTTGGAGACTTTGTATTTACTATCGGGCATTGAACAAGATCACTATCTGGAATAGGTACTCGATCCCATAGATTGATGACCTTCTGGACCAAATCAAGGGGGGCCAAATATTTCAGCAAGATCGAATTGAATTTCGGATATCACCAGGTACCAATCGAACCTTTCGATGTGTGGAAGAATGCCTTGAAAGCTATTGAGGGCCTGTTCAAATGGTTGGTCTTGCCTTTCGGGTTGAAGAATGCTCCTGAAACCTTCATGATGCTAATGGAAGTCATCTTGTAGCCATTCACGAACTCATTTATAGTAGTGTACTTGGATGACATCCTGCTCTTCATCCAGACTTGGGAAGAGCACCTCCACAACATTTGATAGGTCCTCCAAACACTGTGGCAACACCATTTGTGTGAAAATTTTGAGAGGTGCACTTTTGGCATGACCCAGGTTCAATATCTAGGATACATTATGTTGAGATTGCAACAAGATGATGAGCTTAGTGGAAATAAGTCTCCTTCACTAAGTGGGCCCGCAGGCTATTTTTGGCACAAAGTCTATTCTTAGACTATGTCTATTTTTAGACATGTCGATCATATTCTATGAGTTGCAAGATGCTATTTGTGGATGGTTGGTCAAGTTGGAAAAATAGATGGAATTCTATGTTTAGACATATTGGGCGGAATCTATTTTTAGATTGCCAGTCTAAAATAGATATGTCGAATATTATTAGCTCTTAATAATATTTGGACTATAAACATTATCTTATTCTCTTGGAGCACTTCAGTTAGATTACCTGAGATGTGTACAAGAGGTGACGGAAAGATTACGATATTCCTAGGGATGAAGTGGAGCTATTGCATGGAGACTTTGTTGAACTCCATGTGAGAGAGTTTGGTAGAGTTGATTGAGGGTGTGGAGTTGTGTTCGGTTTAATGAGTTAAACATAGTGAGCTAGTTGTATCTAGTCAAGCGATTGATACACTAGTGAGAGTGGTGTGAATTAATTATTAATTAATTCACTAATTATAAAATCATTAATCAACTAAAGAATACATCGGTTAACCCGAGTGCATGGACGGTTTCGGTGGAGACCAGTGGGGAGTAGATGAAAGAGCGGTGTGACTATCAGTTGTGACTATACTATTGCATGATTTGCAACAACTAGTGATTGGAGATGCCAATGAGGATTGCTTGAGCAAGGCTAGACCAATTCGATTTCATTCATAGCCATTCTTCAGCAGTGATTTTGCAGTAGAGGTAGGCTATTAGGTGGCAGAGATTGGAGCATGTGAATTTCTAGATCGGGCTTGATTAGTGTGTAGCAATTGGAGATTATAATGAGAGCTTGTGAGGATCTTTGTATAATTATTGTTACATGATCTCTATGACATATAATATATAGATAGTTGGGGGTTTTTAGCTTTAAGCTTTCCCATAAAATACTATGTTCATATGTGTGATTGTTTATGGTTTTAATGTGTGCATGCGATTGTTTTTATTTCTGCAATTAATGATCAATGGTAGAAGAGATTTTGTATTGTGAATGAAGCTAAAATAGTGTGTGATCAGGATAATATCGGTGAATAATATATCAGTTATTCAAATTTCTACATGGTATCAGAGTGATATTGATCATTGGAGAAATTGCAAAACATTGAAGCGGTTGAGTTTTGAGCTGGTGGAATTCGAATTTGCAGTAGTGTTTTCTTGGTGTAGAAGTTGAGATGTCTTTCAACGGATTGCGATTAGAGTATGCCCTTGAGGGCAGCCCATATTATATTGCATGGAAGGACAGGATGGAGGCGGTGCTAGATGAAAATGGGTTGAAGGAGTTCATAGATGCAGAAGTTCCAAAGCCTACTTCTAGTGATGCTATCGTACTTGACGCATGGAAAAAGAAGATAGCAAAGTGTCGAAGGAATCTATTGGAAGGTGTAAAGGATCACATAGTGTCTAGCCTTCATGGTAAGGCTTCTCCATTCTTGATGTGGAAAGCTTTGACAGATTTATTTCAAAGCAGGAGCGACCAGAGGAAGTTGGCGCTCAAGGATAAACTTAGGAACATAAAAATGGAGAAAGGCGACAGTATGCCCAAGTACCTCACGAATTTCATCCAATGCAGGGGTAGGTACAGGAGTGTGAGGTGACTATATATGACGAGGACTTGGTGGGCTTGTCTCTTGGGCTTGAGTTTGGCATTCCTATAGGGACTCATCGATGGTCGAGAGAAATTGCCGGGATGGGGACGACTTTGGTCAGATCTTGTGCAAGAGGAGATAAGGCGAAGTACCAAGGATGGATCTTCATCAAAGAACTTAGATGAAGAAAATTGTGCTTTGGATGCCAAAGCAAGGAAGGGGAAGAGCAAGAAGAATGCTTCTCAATCCGGTGTGAAAGGCAAGAAGCAGGACATGTCCAAGGTGAAGTGCTTTCAATGTCACCAACACGGACATTACACCACTAATTATCCACAGAAGAAGAAAAATAAGCAGGCTGCTGGATCTGCAGCTGGAGAGGCCTTAGCCTCGTAGTTTGATCTATATTTTTCACTAATCACATACTTGGTCTCAAGTGTGATGGGTTCAGTGTGGTTTCTTGATAGTGGTGCGTCTTTTCATATGACCGGAGACAAAGATTTCACGATGGATAGAGGTAAGTGAATTTTATCGGGAATGGAAAAGCGATGATGGTAGATACAGTGTGATCGGTATCGGTACCATTTCCTTTGAGAGGGAGTCTGGTGAACTCTTCGTATTGAAGGAAGTGATGCATGTTCCAGGATTGAAGAAGAATCTGATCTCGGTGGCCATGTTAGAAGACAAGGGATATGATGTTGTCTTTAGCGAGAAGAGCTTTCACAACGCGATGAACGCGGGTGAGCGCCGGAGATGGGGTTCGAGTTAGAACAGCTATCCAATTAGGGTAGATGGCTGCACAACTATGGCATGCAAAGCGGGAGAAGTGGTGAGCCGGGATGATGAGGGCGAACTGTGGCACAAGATATTGGGCCACCTTCACCATGGAGCTTTGAAGATTCTGCAGCAGATTTCTACTGGGCTTCCTAAGGGCACCCTTGCGCAGTCATATCAGTGCAAGGGGTGTACTTTAGGGAAGTATGTGAAAGCCACCTTTCACGAGAAGGATGTCGCGCCACAACGATCCTTGAGAGAGTTCACACAGATGTGTGTGGTCCTTTCTCAGTTGCTTCGACAGCAAAGCACAAGTATTATGTGATCTTTGTTGATGATTTCTCTCGAAAGTGCTGGATCTTCTTCATGCGAAGACGAGCGAGACATACTCAATGTTCTGTGAGTTCAAGGCACTGGTTGAGAAAGAGTTGGGGAAGCAGGTGAAAGCTCTAAGGAGCGATAATGGTGGTGAATTCATCTCTGGCGAATTGAAATAATTTTGCAGCGCAGAAGGAATTCGAAGAGAACTCATAGCACCTCATAACCCATAGCAAAATGTGGTCGCAGAGATAAAGAACAAAACGATCGTGGGTGTTGCACGGGCAATGTTGCATGATCAGGGCCTTCCCATACACTTGTGGGCTGAAGCATGCAACACTGCGGTTTATGTGCAAAACCGTTGTCCTCATAGAGTACTTGGCATGAGTACACCCGAAGAGGCGTTTTCTGGTAAGAAGCCTGATATTTCCCTTTGAGGATTTTGGTTTCACACAATTTACATTCAAGTGACGAAGGATGGGAAGAGGCCGGGTGACTTTTATAAAGGTTGGGATATTTGTGGGGTACACTGATACGCCCCACAACTATCATGTGTATTTTCCAGACAGTCGCAAGACTATTGTGCGACGAGATATCAAATTTCATGAGGAGAAAGCCATGAAGTGTTCGCTTGAGAGGGAGCCACACTTGCATGGATATGAGGAGCTATTAGTTCCTAAGGATGAGCCTCAGAATGTGGATCAGCCACAAGAGGAGGTTCATGGAGTGGAAGATACCACTCATGCAGTGCCAACCATCAGAGGGCGGAAGCGCACTACAGAAGCTAAGCGACTGGCTCAAGATGCAGAGAGGATTGTAGGAGCATGTACATCACAGCGCAGACAGAGACAATCACCTGACCGGTATACTGGATACATGGCTCTTATGAGCAAGTTTATCGTGAAAGAGCCATCCTCTTTCAAGGAAGATATGGAGGATCCCGCATGGGTAGATGCCATGGTGGAAGAGTATGATTCGATTGTCAGAAACAGTGCATGGGAGATTGTCCCAAGGTCAGAAGGGAAATCAGTGGTAGGTTCGAGATGGATCTAAAAAGTGAAGCAAGCAACTGACAGGAGTGTGGAGAAGTACAAGGCAAGATTTGTTGCCCGAGGCTTCTCACAGATTGAGGGGATCGATTATGAGGAAACCTTTGCACCTGTCACAAGGTATTCTTCCATACGGATGATTCTTGCTCTCTCAGCGTAGATGGGGTGGCACATTCATCAAATGGATGTGAAGACTGCGTTCCTCAATGGAGTGATTGAGGAGGAGGTGTATATAGAGCAGCCCGAAGGTTTTGAGATCTTCAGCAGCGAGTCGCATGTGTGCAGGCTCAAGAGAGCGCTGTATGGGTTGAAACAAGCACCTCGTGCTTGGTACACACAGATAGACAGTTATTTCACCGGACTTGGATTCTCCAAGAGTGAGGCGGATCTGAACCTATACCAGATTGTGGTGGAGGGCAAGTTGTTGATCATTGTACTTTATGTAGATGATTTTATTTTGACAGGTGATGAACTGTTGATACACTCATGCAAGGCTGATCTTGCAAAGGAGTTTGAGATGAAGGACTTGGGCCTCCTTCATTATTTCCTGGGATTGTAAATTTGGCAACGCATTGATGGACTGTTTGTGTCTCAAGGCAAGTATGTCTGGGAGATACTAGAGAAGTTCAACATGCGTGGCTGCAAGCCTGTTGATACTCCTCTTCCTGGTGGATGGAGGAAGGAGGATGCTACTTCAGCAGAGGTAGTGGATGCCATTATTTATCGAAAGTTGGTGGGGTTGCTTATGTATCTGGTCAATACACGACCCAACATATGCTATGCTGTTAACCAACTTTCACAAGCTATTGTTAAGCCTACAAAGCTCTTTTGGAAGGCAGGAAAGCATGTATTGAGATATCTTAGAGGCACATCGGGATATGGATTATGGTACAGACATTATGATGATGTGAAGCTGTGTGGCTTCACGGATGCAGATTGGGCAGGGAGCCCAACGGACAGAAAGAGCACATCTGGAGGGATTTTCAGTATCGAGTCGACAACAGTTTCTTGGTACAGCAGGAAGCAGATATCTGTGGCACTCAGTTCAACAGAGTCCAAGTATATGGCAGCGAGTTTGGCTGCATGCGAGGCTATATGGATGAGGAAGATCCTGGTCGGGTTGTTCGGTTCACACTTAGATCCTACTGTGATATATTGTGATAATCAGAGTTGCATAAAAATCTTAGTTAATCCAGTATTTCATGATAGACCTAAACACATTGACATCCGGTATCATCATATCAGAGATTTTCTGCAGTGGAAGATCATGTTACTTTCATACATTCCCACGGAGGATCAGGATGCTGATATCTTGACGAAGGTGCTCACCAGGAGAAAATTCGAATACCACAGGGGCAGGATAGGGGTGGCAGATAATCCTTATCTTGTTGAGAGGGAGTGTTGAGATTGCAACAAGATGATGAGCTTAGTGGAAAGAAGTCGCCTTCACTAAATGGGCTCGCAGGCTATTTTTGGCGCAAAGTCTATTTTTAGACATGTCGATCATATTCTATGAGTTACATGATGCAATTTGTGGATGGTTGGTCATGTTGGAAAAATAAATGGACTTCTATTTTTAGACATATTGGGCAGAATCTATTTTTAGATTGCCATTCTAAAAATAGATATGTCGAATATTATTAGCTCTTAATAATATTTGGACTATAAACATTATCTTATTCTCTTGGAGCACTTCAGTTAACTGCACAGATGTGGCACAGGAGCTGACAGAAGGAATTACGCTGTTCCTAAGGGTCAAGTGGAGCTATTGCATGGAGACTTCAGTTAGAACTCATGTGAGAGAGTTTGGTGGAGTTGATTGAGGAAGTTAATGGAGTCGTGTTCAGTTTAACTGAGTTAAACATAGTTGAGCTAGTTGTATCTATTCTAACTGATTGATACACTAGTGAGAATGGTGTGAATTAATTATTAATTAATTCAATAATTATAAACTCATTAATCAACTAAATAATACATCAGTTAACTTCAGTGCATGGACAGTTTCAGTGGAGACCAGTGAAGAGGTAGATGAAAGAGCAGTGTGAATATCAGTTGTGACTATACTGGTGCATGAGTTTTTACCACACATTGATGGAGATGCCAATGAGGATTGCACAGTACAATCCAGGTGGTTCAAAGTTAATTATGAGCCATTCTTCAGCAGTGATTGCGCAGTAGAGGCAGGTTAGCATGTGGCAGAGATTGGAGCATGTGTTTTGCTAGATCAGACCTGATTAGTGTGTAGCAATTGGAGATTGTACTGAGAGCTTGTGAGGAGATTTGTATGATGATTGTTACATGATCTCTATGACATATAATATACAGATAGTTGGGGGTTTTCAGCTTTAAGCTTTCCCATAAAATATTGTGTTCATATGTGTGATTGTTTATGGTTTTAATGTGCGCATGCGATTGTTTTTATTTCCGCAATTAATGATCAATGGTAGAAGAGATTCTGTATTCTGCATGAAGTTAAAATAGTGTGTGATCAGGAGAATCTCAGTGTATAACATATCAGTTATCAAATTTCTACACATTATTGATCAACAAGGGGTGCATGTGGATCCAGCCAAGATCCAAGTCATTCGGGATTGGCCAGCCCCAACCACTCTAACAGAGCTCCGCAACTTTCTGGGTCTTGCTAATTTCTACTGCAGGTTCGTGTTTGGATTCTCTCATATCACTTGGCCCTTGAGTCAAGTCACCAAGGGAGGAGAAAAAGAAAATTTCTTTTGGTCTGAATCTCAACAGAAAACATTCGTAGGGTTGAAACATTGCCTCTGCTCTTCCCTAGAGCTCACATTACTAGACTTGAAACAATCATTTGAGATAGAGATAGATCCCTGTGACTATGATATTGGGGCAGTTCTTACTCAAAATGGGCATGCAGTGGCATATCAAAGTGAGACACTGTCTGAAACAGTACAGAAGTATCCAACTTATGAAAAAGAGATGTATTCCATTGTTGAGGCTTGCCGAAAATTGAAGCATTATATTTTGGGGAAGGAAGCGATCATCCACACAAATCACCGACCCCTTTAGTTCATACAGACACAAGGGAAGTTGCAGAATGATCGTCATCAGAAGTGGTCCACATATCTGCAACAATTTCATTTGAACATCAAGTACAAGAAGGGCAACAAAAAAATGTTGCAGACTGCCTCAGTTGACCATCGATCGTGGCGCTAACCACCGTGCTCAACTCTTGTGGGCACGAGACTTCTGATTGGCCACTTAAATACAAGAGAAATCCAGAATTCATCCACACATACAAGACGCTCTTGGAAGGTAACCAAGTTCCAAATTTTCACCTCTAGGATACACTATAATGTCAACTAGGACACCTTTGTATTCCTTCAAGAGAGAATGCCGATATTATTTGGGAAGCGCACTAGAGTCAGGTCACTAGGAATTTCATGGTCAAGAAAATGGTGGAAGTACTGCAGAATTATTTATATTTTCCAAACCTTCGACAGGATGTCGGGAAGTACATCAGATCCTGCACTGCCTGCACCATTTCCAAACCGACCATCAAGAAGCAAGGTCTCTATACTCCGTTTCCTACCCATAGTCGACCTTGGGAATCCATCTCCATGGATTACATGTCAGGCCTTCCTTCTACTAAGCATGGAAACAACTACATTTTCTTGGTCATCAACAGATTCTCGAAGATGGCCATTATGGCAGCTTGCAAGACGAATATCACAGCAGAAGCCACTACTAAATTCTTCTTTGAATGAGTGTGGGTACACTTTGGGATCCCAAATTCTATCATCTTAGATCGGGAGAGATGGTTCTTGAATACATTTTGGTCTAGCCTCTAGTCAATGCTGTACATCAAGCTCACCAATTCCACAATTTTCCATCCCCAAAATGATGGCCAGACAGAGGTTGTCAAAAGGATGATTGTACACATTATGTGAATGTATAAATCAAAGAATCCATGCACGTGATGAGAGCCTCCCCTATGTACAACACATCAATAACTGGGCCCTCCATAGCTCAATCGACCACATACCCTTTCAGGTGGGCTTGGGGTTCCAGCCACTATGTCCCATTGATATATCCATGTAATTTGCAGCTACTCCATTCGATTCGGCTCATGTCCAATATGAAGCTGACAAGGCAAATAAATTCATTGAGCGCATTCATCACATCCTCGAATAAGTTCATGACATATTGGATAGAGCCAACACTAAGTACAAGAAGCGACATGATCAACATCGGTTGCCACACAACTTCTAGGCGGGCGACAAAGTTTGGCTAGATTTGCAGAAGGAGCACCTCACTGGACCCACCGCAAGCTTCGATCGCTCCGATATGGGCCATACACCATCACCAATGATGTAGGGGGGAATTCCTTTGAGCTCAGTATTCCACCATGCCTTGTTCTGCACCCATTTTTCAATGTGGATCACCTTTGGCCCTACTTTCCACCTCTACTGGGCACATCCGACATGGCAGAACAACTCACACCAACAGAGTTAAACCCAAATTGCATGGAACAAGACAAATCTAATTAAATCATGGAAACACAAATCAACGAGCAGATGATCCAAATATATCGAGTTGACAAAGCAGACCAACTCCTTCACCAGGGCAAGTGACTCATATAGACCAAGTTCAGGAGAAGTTTCCTCATCTCATGGAGGAACTAAATGCATTGGGGACCATTTATTCCTATGGGGGGAGGAATGATCCATGTAGATATTGGTGGCCACCCACCTATTCCACTTGGACCCCCATCATTGTTTCTTTCATTTTTTCAGTTTCCTTAATTGTATCACAATTTACTATTTTTGGCAGTTTTTCGGTTCCTAAACTTCCGGAGTCGTTTTGAGCCCCTAAACGATGTTTTTGGGAAAATATTGTTCTAGGTTATCATGAGTCAAGGACTCAAAATTACTTATTATTAGTTGTATTCCTCAAATATATCTTTCTAATGAGGTATCATGTGCATTAAATGAAGATTGTATGCCAAAGTTACGACCCTCAGAAATTGATGTACCAATTTACCCCAATGGGGCCCATAGTTTCGTGTTTCATCTCCTAGGGTTAGGTTTTTGGATGTTTAGTATTTTACATTGTTTCTCAATAATAAATAGGCCTTCAAGCCTCATTGTAACATAGTTCAGAGGCATGTAGCGGTCTCATCTCTTCTCAAAGATAAGCTACCAGCGCCGTAGCTAACTTATTTCCATTATCTCTTTAAGCATGTTTCAGCTATGTGATATTAATGAAATGAAGTACTATTTATGATATATCTCTGAATTTGCGTGTATTTTTGTATTTTATTGCATACTTGCATAATTCTGGATAAGTGGTATCAGAGCGACCTTATTTTTATCGATCCTTCTTTGCATGTTCCCAATGAGGTTGGGGTATAAGGAGTTAGGGCTTGATCTGTTTGAACCTTTGCAATATCAACATCGCAAACCCCGATGGCTACAAATGGGGGACAAAAATAAAGATGAGGGAGCAGGAGATCCTATCAAATATTTCTCGAGGAGGCCCTCGAGAAAGAAAGGAAGGGAATGATGGATAAATTTTCCCAGATTCTTCAACGATTGCCTAGTGACGGTGCATCTGCATCCAACAACCAATCTAGAGGCCTAAATCCTTTTAAGGTACAAGTAAAATTTGACATTCCCATATTTGAGGCCTAAATATATGCAAATGTCATAGATATATGGTTGAATACATTAGAAGGATATTTCTCAGTTCATGAATTTTCCAACCGGGAAAATATTACTTTCGCACTCCTCAAAGCCACTCCCCATGTCAAGGACTGGGGAAACCTACTGTGAGAAAAAGGATGGGAGGCAACCCTCTCTATTTTTGGTCACACATACTTGGAATTCTTCCTGAGACACCATCAAGGAACAATATTATCTCGTGGGGAGCTATGAGGACAAGTAAATACAATGGAATACGTTGTGGCAACAAAGGGATAAAGATATGGATGAGCTGACGAATTTGTTCCATACCCTGTGCACAAAATTTGGGATCAAATATTTGGAGAAACATTTGGTGTTGAAGTACCATAGTTGTTTGCAAACATACATTAGGGAGTAAATAGAGTTCCTCAACATCTTCGCGCTCGGTGCATGATACCAATATGCTTCCAATATTGAGCAACAGTTCAAACAAAAGAAGGGAGACTTTGGATCTGTGAATCAGAAGCAAGGGAAAGGTGCCCCCAAACCACAGAAAAAAGGACAAAGCCAAGGCGGGGAGGCCCAAGATAACCCACCAAGGCCACAAGAAATGAAAAACATTGCGAAGCAAAATAAGGACATGGGAAAGTGATGTGAGTTACATAAGAGCTCCAATCACAACACAAGTGAGTGTCGGGCCAAGCAGTCACTAGTGGCCAAGCTGAAGGCTTATGAATCAGATGCATGCTCCAAATTTGAATCAGAGCACGACAAGGGGAGAGACAAAGGGAATAAAATTATCGATGCAGATCCCAACGCCACTGCCGCCACCACGAAGATCCAGAAAGAGGAACCAGAAGATCTAGAGGAGGAGGAGCACTTCTTCCATTCCCATATGTGGGTAAAGGGTTCCCCGCTGCAGTTCATTGTCGACAACGTGAGCCAAAAGGACCTCATTTCAGCAAAGGTCGTGACGCGGTTGGGATTGCCAACCATAACACACCCATAACCATACACCATCGGGTGGCTTCGCCAAGGACGAGATCTCCACGTCATCCAACAATTCCACCTTCCCTACAACATCAAGCCCTTCACGAAAAAGGTATTATGTGACATTGCCCCTATTGATGTTTGTAATGTATTATTAGGCCAACCATACTTGTGGAAGGGACATGTTGTGTATGAGTCCCAACATCATGTTGTTATTGTTACCTTATGAAATAAGTTATACAGGATACCAGAGGTAGCACCACCTGCCGCCAGCTCTTTGGTTACTACAAAACAATGCAGTAAGCTAATTTCCAAAACTAGGAAATTTTTTTTCCTAATGATCCACCCTCAAGTCAAGAAGAAGATTGTGGCCATGACCTCTGGACATGGCTCCTTTTCGTGACAAAAACAAATGGACAAGGTCATATAGGAGTATAGGGACATCTTCACCTCACATGCAAGGGTGCCTCTACATTGTCATGTCAATCACCCCATCATTCTGACCCCAGGTGCATTGCTGCCCAATGGACCTTTCTATTGGCACTCTCTTCTAGAGAACGATGAAATCAAGAGGCATATTGAGGAGTTAATGTAGAAAGGTCACATCCGGCTGAGTTAATCATCCCGTGGGAGACCGATCATGTTGGTGCAGAAGAAGGATGGTACTTGGAGACTCTGTATTGACTATCAGGCGCTGAACAAGATCACTATCTAGAATAGGTACCTGATCCCACAGATTTATGACCTTATGGACCAACTCAAGGGGGCCAAATATTTCATCAAGATCGACTTGATGTTCAGGTATCACTAGGTACCAATCGAACCCTCTAATGTGTGGAAGAATACCTTCAAAGCGAAGGAGGTCCTATTCGAATGGATGGTCATGCCTTTCGGGTTGATGAATTGTCTTGCAACCTTCATGACACTGATGGACGACATCTTGTGTCCATTCAAAAAATTATTTGTAGTAGTGTACTTGGATGACATCTGGATCTTTAGCTAGACTTTGGAATGGCACCTCCACCACATTCGACAGGTCCTCCAAACACTGCGACAACAAAATTTGTGTGCCAATTTGGAGAAGTGCACTTTTGGCATGACCCAAGTTCAATATCTAGGATACAATATTGATGAGTGGGGGGTGCATGTGGATCTAGCCAAGATCCAAGTCATTTGGTATTGGCTAGCCCCAACTGCTCTAACAGAGCTCCACATCTTTCTGGGTCTTGATAATTTCTACCACAGATTCGTGTTGGGATTCTCTCATATCACTTGGCCCTTGAGTCAAGTCACCAAGGGAGGAGCGAAATAAAATTTATTTTGGTATGAATCTCAACAAAAAGCATTCGTAGAGTTGAAACATCGCCTCTGCTTTGCCCTAGTTCTCACATTACCAGACTTGCAACAACCATTTGAGATCGAGAAAAATGACTCTGACTACAGTATTGGGCCAGTTCTTACTCAACAGGGGCATCCAATGGCATATCACAGTGAGACACTGTCTAACACAGTTCAGAAGTATCCCAATTATGACAAAGATATTTATTCCATTGTGTAGGCTTGCCGACAATTGAAGCATTACATTTTGGGGAAGGAAACAATCATCCACACATACCACCAACCCCTGCAATTCATAAAAACACAAGGGAAGTTGCAGAATGTTGTCCATTAGAAGTGGTCCACATATCTGCAACAGTTTCATTTTAACATCAAGTAGAAGAAGGGCTTCACCAATAATGTTTTAGACTGCCTCATCCGACCACCGATCATGGCGCTAACCACATTTTTCAACTGTTGGGGGCACGAGACTTCTGATTGGCTGCTTCTCTACAAGAGCGATCCATAATTCGACCACACATACAAGGCACTCTTAGAGTGTAACCAAGTTCCAAATTTTCACCTCTAGGATACACTGCTATGTCACCTGGGACACCTTTGTGTTCCTTCAAGCAATCATGCTAATATGATTTGGGAAGTGCACTAAAGTTGGGTAGTGAGCATTTTTGGGTCGAGAAAACAGTGTAGTACTGCAGAAGTATTTTTATTGGCCAAACCTTCGATAGGATGTGGGGAAGTACATAAGATCCTCCATTTCCTGCGCCATTTCCAAACTCACCATCAAGAATGAAGGGCTCTATACTCCGCTGCCTACCCCTAGTCGACTTTGGGAATCAATCTCCATGGATTACATGTCAGGCCTTCCTTCTACTAAGAATGGCAACGATTGTGTTTTCATGGTCGTCGACGGATTCTCAAAGATGGCCATTATGGTGGCCTACAAGAAGAATATCACAGTATAAGCCAATGCTAAACTCTTCTTTGAACGAGTGTGGGTACACTTTGGGATCCCATAGTATATCATCTCAGATCGGGACAACAGGTTCCTCAGTACATTTTTTTCTAGCCTCTGGTCAATGCTGGACACCAAGCTCAACAAGACCACAACTTTCCATCCCCAAACTGATGGCCAGACATAGGTCGTCAACATGATGATCGTACACATTATGCGAATGTACAACTCAAAGAATTCACGCACATAGGATTAGAGCCTCCCCTATGTACAACACAGCTATAATCGGGCCCTCCAAAGCTCAACCAACCACAAATCCTTTCAGGTGGGCTTGGGATTCCAACCACTATGTCCCATTGACATAGCCATGTCATTTGCAACTACTCAAGTCAATTCGGCTCATGTCCAATCTGAAGCTAAAAAGGCGAATAAATTCATTGAGCGCACTCAACACATCCACCAATAGGTTCATGACATATTCGAGAGATCCAATGCTAAGTACAAGCAATGACATGATCAACATCAGGTGCCACACAACTTCCAGGTGGGCGACAAAGTGTGGCTACATTTGCAGAAGGAGCGCCTCGCTGGACCATACCGTAATCTTGAACCGCTCTGATATGGGCCATACACCATCACCAATGTTTTAGGGGACAATCCCTTCGAGCTTAGCATTCCACCATTCCTTGGTTTGCACCCATTGTTCAATGTGGATTGCCTTTGGCCCTACTTTCCACCTCTATTGGACACATTCAACATGGAAGAACAACTCACACCAACATAGTTAAACCCAAACTGCATGGAAAAAGCCACAACTTATTGGATCATGGACACACATATCAAGAACAAATTCCAGTAGAGGATCTAGCTATATCGAGTTGTCAAGGCAAGCCAACTCCTTCACCAGGGCAAGTGGCTCACACGTGACCAAATTCAGTAGAAGTTTGCTCATGTCATGGAGGAACTCAACGCAATGGGGATCATTGCTTCCTATGGGGGGAGGAGTGATCCAGGTGGATATTGGTGGCCACCCACCTATTCCACTTGGATTCCCACCATTGTTTCTTTCAGTTTTTTAGTTTCCTTTGTAGAAAAATTTACTATTTTTGGCAGTTTTTCGGTCCTAAACTTTTGGAACCGTTTTGAGGCCCTAAACGACGTTTTTTGAGAAATATTGTTCTAGGAAAATGTGATTCAAGGACTCAAGATTCATTATTAGAGTTTTATTCCTCGGATATATCTTTCTAATGAGGTATCATGTGCGTCAAACGAAGATCGTATGCCAAATTTACGACCCCGGGAAATCGATGTACCAATTTACCCCAACAGGGCCCATAGTTTCGTGTTTCATATCCTATGGTTAGGTTTTTGGATGTTTATGGTTTTACATTGTTTCTCAATAATAAATATGCCTTTGAGCCTCATTTTAACATAGTTCAAAGGCATGTAACCGCCACATCTCTTCTCAGAGATAAGCTACCAATGCCCTAGCTAGGTTATTTCCATTATGTTTGTAAGCATGTTTCAGTTATGTGATATTAATGAAATGAAGTCTTATCTCTGCTGCATATCTGCATTTATGTGAATTTTTTTATTTTATCACATTCCTGCATAAGTCTGGATCAGTGGTATAAGAGCGGTATTATTTTTTTCGATCCTTCTTTGCATGTCCCCAACTAGGTTTGGGTATAAGGAGTTAGGGCTCGATTTGGTTCAAAATTTGTAAGATCAACCTCGCAAATCCCGAGGACCACACATAGGGGACGAAAATAAAGACAAGGGAGAAGGAGATCCTATAAAAATATTGCTTGAGGAGGTCCTCGAGAAACAAAGGAATGCAATGATGGATAACTTTTACCAAATTCTTCAATGACTGCCCAGTGGCGGCACATCTATATCCAACAGCCACTCTCGAGGCATAACTCCTTTTAAGGTACAATTAAACTTTGAAATTCCCATATTTGAGGGCAAAATAGATGCAAACGTCATAAATAGATGGTTGAATCTATTAGAAGGGTATTTCTTTCTTCCTTATTTTTCCAACCAGGAAAATATTACTTTCACACTCCTCAAAGCCACCCCCCATGTCAAGGGCTGGTGGGAAACCTATTGTGAGCAAAAGGATGGGAGGGAACCCTCTCTTTTTTCGACCACACCTACTTGGAATTCTTTCTGATATGGCATCAAGTAACAATATTATCCCATGGGGAGCTATGAGGACAAGTACATACAATGGACTATGTTGCGACAAAAAAGGGATCAAGATGTGCATGAGCTGACGAATCTGTTCCATACCCTATGCACAAAATTGGTTATCAAAGATTCAGAGAAAAATTTTGTGGTGAAGTATCACAGTTCTTTGCACAAATACATTTAGGAGGAAATGGAGTTCCTTGACACCTCCTCGCTTGGTGCAGCGTATCGGTATGATGCCAAGATTGAGCAGAAGTTCAAACAAAATAAGCGAGAATTTGGATCTGTGAATCAGAAGTAAGGGAAAGGTTCCCCCAAACTGCAAAACAAAGGACAAACCCAAGGTGGGGCGGCCCAGGATAACCCGCCAAGGCCACAAGCAAAGAAAAACACCGCGAAGGCAAAAAAGGACATGGGAAAGTGGTGTGAGTTCCATAAGAGCTCCACTCACAATACAAGTGAGTGTTGGGCCAAGCAGTCACTGGTGGCCAAGCTGAAGGCTTTTGAATCAGATGCATGCTTTGAATTTTAATAAAAACCCTAAAAGGGGAGTGACAAAGGGAAGAAAATAATCTATGTAGAGCCCAACGCTGCCGCTGCCACCACGAAGATCCAAAAGGAGGAACTAGAAGACCTAGAGGAGGAGGAGCACCTCTTTAATTCCCATGTGTGGGTAAAGGGTTCCCCACTATAATTCATTGTCGAAAGCAAGAGCCAAGTGAAATTCATTTTAGCAAAGGTTGTGACGCGACTGGGCTTGCCAACCACAACACACCCATAGCCATACACCATAAGGTGGCTTCACCAAGGACAATATCTCTGCGTCAGCCAACAGTGTAGCCTTCCCTAAAACATAAAGCCCTTTAGAGATGAGGTATTATGTCACATTTCCACTCTTGATTTTTGTGATGTATTATTAGGGCAACCATAGTTATGTAATCATTTTTTAGTTCTTTGATATTAATGAAATGAATATTTATTTTTGTCGCGCCTTTTTGTTTATGTTTATATTTATATTCCATTGTGTTCTTGCATAAGTCTGGATCAGTAGTATCAGAGTGGTCTTCTCTTTCTCTATTTTTCTTTGCATGTCCCCAACAAGGTTGGGGTATAAGGAGTTAGGGCTCGAACTGGTTGAACCTTTGTAATACCACCCTCGCAAACCTCAACGACCTCCCATGGCGGAAGAAAAGAAATATGAGGGAGAAAGAGATCCTTTCAAAATATTTCTCAAAGAATCCCTCGAGTGAAAAAGGAACATGATGATGGATACATTTTCCCACATCCTTTGGAAAATTCCCACAGGCGACACATCTTCATCCGAAAACCACTCTGGAGGTGCCACTCCCTTCAAGGTACAAGTAAACTTTGACATTCCCATATTTGAAGGCGAGATAGATGCAAACATTGTATAAATATGGTTAAATATGTTAGAGGGATATTTTTGGTTCATGATTTTTCCAATAGGAAAAATATTACCTTTGCACTCCTCAAAGTCGGCTCCCCTGTCAAGGACTGGTAGGAAACCTACTACGGATAGAGGGTGTTGGCATGTGTTGTCCTTGATGGCAACCTACTTGATGGAATGAGATTGTTGGCTATATGATGCAATGTGTTGTCCTTGATGGCAACCTGCTTGATGAAGTTGTCCTTGATGGAAACTGACGTGATGAGTTGTCTTTGGATGGCAACCTACTTGATGAAGTTGTTCTTGATGGAAACCTGCTTGATGAGTTGCCTATGATAAGCAACCTATGTGTTAAATATGTAAGGATGATGTATCTTGTGTTAAATAAGGAAGGATGATGTATCTACAGATCAAATTAGAAGTAACAGAAGAAAGGAATTCCAGTAAGTGTCAAAGAAATGATAAATATTATATGTCACAAAGCATACGCGGGTTTGTAAAGGCGAAGTAGTGTATATACGCGGAAAAGTACGTGCCAAGTAGCGTATGCCTATTTGCGCTCTAAATTCATAAAAACAAGGGAATTTACCATGGTATTGGCCCATTGTATTGAGCGCTGGAATATCTATTTGATCCCGTCCAGGAATACCATTAGTAGTTGAGTGGTTTTGACTCATGGTATTGGTAAAATGCTAAATCTATATAAGGAGAAGAAGATCATAGTGCAAGGGTGTGCATGAGTCTGGGTTTTCAATGAATACTTCACTCTGAAGTATATCTGCATGGAATGGGTAATAGTTTGTTGATTGATCTGAATTAATAATGAACCTATGAAGAAAATGATGAAGAGGGATCTCTAGATTTGAAATGACTATGTATTTTCTAGATCTGTTTATGGAATGTTTAGATCTGAGATGAGGCGAATATTTCCTGAAGTAAAGGGTAAGATATGAGCTATTTATCTGTTCTGAAGAGTTGCGCAACCCTACAAAGTTTGAAGATCTATACGCAGGTTCGTGGAAGAGAAAGTGCGTATATACGAGGGTTGGCTTCAGCAAAAGCATGTATGGTATGTGAAATCAGTCTTGAAATATGTGCAGATGTATACGCAGGTTTTTTTTTGTTAAAGCGCGTGCATACGCAGGTTCAGTAAAGTAAAGGCGCATATGGAACTAGGGTTTGCTGAAGTATGTGGAATGAAATGTCTGATCTGTTTTGCTGTTTTACTGCTATCTGTTAATGATGTATTCATACAGATCTGGGTTGTTTGAATGTTGATTATGCTACTGATTATGTTGATTAAAGATCAATATGTTGGTTTTTTGGTTGATGATTCAAGTTTCAGTTTGATGTATGATGAGCTTAAATGTGTGGAGTGGGTCGAGTCTGAAAATCTGATGAAAAGTGGCCTACAAGGTATGTTGTGTGGAAGCTATTGGATCCAATATGAAAATTGATGAAACGTGGTCCATGATGGTGCTGAGGGTCGAAGCCTTCAGTGAGGGGGTTGTAGCTCTCTTCCAGTGGTAGCTGGTAAACGAGAGCAGGGGGTAGTAGCTCCCTTCCAGGAGAGGCTGGTAAACAAGAGCAGGGGGTTGTAGCTCCCTTCCAGGAGAGGCTGGTAAACGAGAGAAGGTTGTAGCCTTCTGCAGGTGGGTGCCTACGTGCTGGTATGAGTCTGCGCCAACACAATGTTGTAATATGTTTTCTTTATAATAAATATTGAAGACTGAGATGACGACAACGGTGGTTTTCTCCCGAATTGGGTTTCCACCTTAAATCCTGGTGTTCATGTGTGTTGCTTATGTGTGATGATTTATTCTGTTCTTACTGCACATGTTTACTGCTTACTAAACATCTAATGAATGAATGATGCAATGATCTAAGTAAAGAATTATCTGCATAATGAGATCTCTGGTAATACACGAGTTTCATTGAGGATATTCGCGTGTATACGCGACTTGGGTTCATTAAAGTAGCGTATGGGTTTTATAGAAAGAAAAAGTAAAATTTTTTCAGTCTGCACTAAATACTGATTCACCCCCCCTCTCAGTATTTTTCCCAATAATTGGTATCAGAGCAGGTTCTTCTGAAGGATATTGATCGCTTGAAGGAGATCCATCACAATGGGAAGGAAGAAAAAGAAGAAGGCTACTCAAAAGGAGATATCTCATAAAACATGTGCAGCAGAAAATGAAGAAGATGAAACAGGTATTGATTGTTGTTCTTGTGATTCACCTTCTTATACGTGCAATGGTGAAAATAGTGTTATGGATCTAGAAGAAGCTCTCAAGAGTAAAGTTGAAGATCAACAAAGATCATTTAATGAGAGAGAATCTATCTACAAAGAGATGATCTCTAGAATCAAGGAACATATAGAAATGTATCAAAGCCTGCAGGTTAAAGCAACCTATCAAAGTAGAAGACTTGAAGCAGAAATCATCTTTCTCAAAACAAATCTGGAAAAATCAAATAAGAAGAATGAAGAACTTGAAGCTGAAATCATCTCTCTCAAAGAAGATCCGGAAAAATCAAATAAGAAAGATGAATAACTTCTACAAACATTTGAAGAACAAGAAAATGGTTTGAAGGAAGAGATTTTAAAATTGAATGATCAAGTAGAAGAAGGAAGAAAGGTTGAAGAAAATATGAAGAAGCAATGCCAAAGATTGGAGGTTGAGGTAAACATTTTAAAAGGTAAATTAGAGGAAAAGGATAAACTCTTGAGGTTTCAAGATAGTACTAAGATTCTGGATAATATTCTTAGTAGTCAAAGGTCTCCCTCTGTTAAGTTTGGTCTTGGTTTTCATGAAACTATTAAAGGAGAATCTAGTACAGAAGAAAGTGCTAAAGATTCAAAGGATATCAATACAATGCCTGAAGTGTTGAAAGAAACAGAAGGTCAATCGAAAATCATGAACTCTCAAAAGAAATCATTCCCTCCTTTGATCAATAATGTTGAATGCTTTAAATTTTATAATTATGGACATGTTGCAGCCAATTGCAGAAGCAGATTGTTTCAGTCACAAACAAACAGATACTACACAGAAAGGTACTCAGGTTTCTTTAAGGGATATTTTTTTTCATGCAGCAAGTATGGTCATAAAGCAGCTGATTGCAATAGAAGAAAGAATAGAAAAACATACAATGATCCTTATGCTTAATTTTCTTGTCACATAAGATGTTATGCTTGTAACAAGTATGGACATGTAGAAAAAGAATGCAGGATGAATAGATCTGAGAAATTGGACAATTTCCAGCACACTATAAGAAATTTCAAGCAAAGCTGGAAAAAGGAGGACAAGTCAGAAACGTAGGGAATATTGACCCTATTGCAGTCATCCGCTTCTAAAGCTTACTTCTCATAATGACTGCAGGAGCGATGTGAGATACATTCTAGGGATTAGTAATGTATCATCACAGGGGGAGCAATGTATGATGATTCACATGGTTGGTTTGGTAATTCTGGTTGTGTTTATTTCTGACAGTGCATCTGATGTGACAAGAAAAGACAGGTACAGGTGGCATAAGTTCAGGGGGAGATGAAGGAGTGAAATTTTCAGTATTTCACTTTCCATACGCGGGTTTCGTGAACTAAAGCCGCGTATACACGCGAGTTCCAATGGAGACAGAAGCGTATGCTTTTCAGTTAAGGAAAACAGTGAGATGGCTCAAGAACAGGAGCACAGTTTCAGGGGGAGCATCAGTCTAATTACTAATGATTGTATTGTTGGCATTGTATCTGCTTATTCCTTAGTTCTTGTAATACTCATGCTCAAATGATGGTGACATGATACATGGTTTCTTATAATGAGATTATGGATGAGCCCTGGTTGCTTTTTGCTGAAAAGTATCTTTTGATTCACATGGATGAGATGGAAGTCTTATAATGCAGAGATAAGGATAGATCATGCAGAGTTTGTTGCTAATGACTGTTGTCACGGTTGAGACTTTTTTTTCTTACACATGTTACATCATGATTATGAAATAAATATAAATCATGAAGATCTTGATGGTAACAGATCACATGGATGATTGCTTAATACATATTGAAGAATACTATTATGATATGATAATTCCTCTTGAAGAAAATGTTGATGCTACAAAGAGCCTAAAGGTTTGGTTACTGATATGCTAAAACTGTTGGATGACTCTTGAAAACATAGCTACATTTTCCTATCTATCTTCTCTCATATATATTCCAGGAAAGCATTCGAATATCTAAGACAGAAGCTGGGAGTAGTCTCTGCCATACAGAAGATCAGATCTACTTAAATTCGAAAGATTAAACTGGATACGCGGGTTTCCTGAAAGACAGTCGCGTATATACGCGAGTTTATGCATAGAAAACCGCGTATGGGTGGTTGTTGACAAATTTTTCTGGATCAACATTTTTTCAGTACAGCTGCGGTGCTGTTTGGTATCTTTGGTGGTGTTCCAGTTCTCATATTTCTGTTTCATTCTCTGATATTTGATGAAGATGCCTTGATGATTTGCTGTTGAAAGTGCTCAGGATGCACAAGCTAAGGGGGAGCATTGGTCATGTGGAAATGATGCATTTTTGGAATTATGATGATTCTGAAATAAGATCTCTCTCTTGAGGTCCCTTTTGGTCTTGATTATAAAAGTCATATTTGTATTTTGATGAAAAGTTCATATTGAGACCTATGATGTAAATTTATGATATTCAGTCATGTAAGGACTTGATCAAATTTGTAAACCCACTTGGTTGGGTAGTTGAGTCAAAATATGGAAACCTACTTGGTTGGGTAGTTGAGTCAAAATGTTAAACCCACTTGGTTGGGTACTTGAGTCATATATGTAAATCCACTTGGTTGGATATTTGATGTAAGTATGAGTCCTTGGTGATAGGAAAGTTCATAAAGTCATGTACTTCATTGAAAAATATGTTTGAAGATTCAGCATGAACTCAGGGGGAGCATGGTAACTTTAGTGCACATTAGATCTACAAAGCTCTTCTTTCTACATGAGGAGAAAAACATTGTTTTGGTTTTGATCCACCCTTTTCCCTTGATGTCAAAGGGGGAGAGTATCATCGTGGTTATAATCAATGTATCTATATGTTGTGGTGATCAAACACCATCATGGTTGCCATCAAGTCCAAAGGGGGAGATTGTTGGAAATGTGTTGTCCTTGATGGCAACCTACTTGATGAAGTAAGATTGTTGGAAATATGATGCAATGTGTTGTCTTTGATGGAAACCTACTAGATGAAGTTGTCCTTGATGGAAACTGACTTGATGAGTTGTCTTTGGATGGAAACCTACTTGATGAAGTTGTTCTTGATGGAAACCTGCTTGATGAGTTGCCTATGATAAGCAACCTATGTGTTAAATATGTGAGGATGATGTATCTATGTTTTAAATATGGAAGGATGATGTATCTATAGATCAGTGCCTCAAGTAATTGCACAGTGCTAATTCCAGTAAGTGTCAAAGAAATGATAAATATGATATGTCACAAAGCATACGCGGGTTTGTAAAGGCGAAGTAACGTATATACGCAGAAAAGTACGTGCCAAGTAGCGTATGCCTATTTGCGCTCTAAATTCATAAAACCAAGGGAATTTACCATGGTATTGGCCCATTGTATTGAGTGCTGGAATATCTATTTGATCTCGTCCAGGAATACCATTAGTAGTTGAGTGGTTTTGACTCATGGTATTGGTAAAAGGCTAAATCTTTATAAGGAGAAGAAGATCATAGTGCAAGGGTGTGCATGAGTCTGGGTTTTCAATGAATACTTCACTCTGAAGTATATCTGCATGGAATGGGTAACATTTTGTTGATTGATATGAATTAATAATGCACCTATGAAGAAAATGATGAAGAGGGATCTCTAGATTTGAAATGACTGTATTTTCTAGATCTGTTTATGGAATGTCTAGATCTGAGATGAGGCGAATATTTCCTGAAGTAAAGGGTAAGATCTGAGCTATTTATCTGTTCTGAAAAGTTGCGCAGCTCTACAAAGTTTGAAGATCTATACGCAGGTTCGTGGAAGAGAAAGTGCGTATATACGCGGGTTGGCTTCAGCAAAAGCATGTATGGTATGTGAAATCAGTCCTGAAATATGTGCAGATGTATACGCAGGTTTTTTTATGTTAAAGCACGTGCATACGCAGGTTCAGTAAAGTAAAGGCGCATATGGAACTAGGGTTTGCTGAAGTATGTGGAATGAAATGTCTGATCTGTTTTGCTGTTTTACTGCTATCTGTTAATGATGTATTCATACAAATCTGGGTTGTTTGAATGTTGATTATGCTGATTAAAGATCAAGATGTTGGTTGATTGGTTGATGATTCAAGTTTCAGTTTGATGTATGATGAGCTTAAATGTGTGGAGTGGGTCGAGTCTGAAAATCTGATGAAAAGTGGCCTACAAGGTATGTTGTGTGGAAGCTGTTGGATCCAGTATGAAAATTGATGAAACGTGGTCCATGATGGTGCTGAGGGTCGAAGCCTTCAGTGAGGGGGTTGTATCTCTCTTCCAGTGGTAGCTGGTAAACGAGATCAGGGGGTAGTAGCTCCCTTCCAGGAGAGGCTGATAAACGAGAGCATGGGGTTGTAGCTCCCTTCCAGGAGAGGCTAGTAAACGAGAGAAGGTTGTAGCCTTCTGCAGGTGGGTGCCTGCGTGTTGGTATGAGTCTGCGCCAGCATAATGTTGTAAGATGTTTTCTTTATAATAAATATTGAATACTGAGACGACGACAGCGGTGGTTTTCTCCCGAATTGGGTTTCCACCTTAAATCCTGGTGTTCATGTGTGTTGCTTATGTGTGATGATTTATTCTGTTCTTACTGCACATGTTTACTTCTTACTAAACATCTAATGAATGAATGATGCAATGATCTAAGTAAAGAATTATCTGCATAATGAGATCTCTGGTAATACACGAGTTTCATTGAGGATATCCACGTGTATACGCGACTTGGGTTCATTAAAGTAGGGTATGGGTTTTAGAGAAAGAAAAAGTAAAAAGTTTTCAGTCTGCACTAAATACTGATTCACCCCCCCTCTCAGTATTTTTCCCAACAGAGAGATGAGATAGAATCCTCACCATTTTAAGACACACCGACTTGAAATTATTTATGAAATTCCATCAAGGAACAATATCACCCCATGAGGAGATACTAGGACAAGTTCATACAATAGACTATATTGCGGCAGGAAAGGGATCAAGATGTGCATGATTTGACGAATTTTTTCCATACCCTGCACACAAAGTTGGGTATCAAAGATTCTAAGAAATGTATGGTTCTCAAGTAATTTAGTTTTTTGCGCAAATACATTTAGGAGGAAATGGAGTTCCTAGACAACTCATCGCTTCGTGCAACATACCGATATCTTGCCAAGATTGAGTAGAAATTCAAAAAGAAGAAGCGAGACTTTGGATCTATGAATCCAAAGCAAGGAAAAGGTGCCCCCAAACCACAAAACAAAGGATAAAGGCAAGGAGGGGTGACCCAATACAACCCATCGAAACTGCAAAAAAAGAGAAACACCATGAAGATAAAGAAGGATACATGCAAATGGTGTGACTTCCATAAGAGCCCCACTCACAACACAATTGAGTGTTGATCCAAGCAGTCACTAGTGGTTGAATTGAAGGTTTCTGAGTCATATGCTTATTATGACTCTAATTCAAAACCTAACAAGGGGAATGACAAAGGGAATAATATTATTGATGCATAATCCAGCACCACCATGGCCACCATGAAGATCCAAAATACTAAGCCCGAAGATCGAGAGGAGGGTGAGCATCTCTTCCACTCATAGATGTGGGTGAAGGTTTCTTCACTATAGTTCATTATTGACAACGGGGTAAAAAATAACCTCATTTCAGTAGAGGTTATGAAGCTGTTGGGCCTACCAAATACACCACACCCATAGCTATACACCATCGAGTGGCTTCATAAAGGACGAGATCTTCGCATTAACCAGAAGTCTTGCCTTCCCTACAACATCAATCCCTTCATGGATGAGGTATTGTGTGATGTATCTCCTCTTGACATTTGTGATGTATTATTAGGTCAACCATACTTGTGGAAGTGTCATATTGTGTATGAGTGTAAGCCTCACAATTTTATTATTACTTTGGGGGATAAGTTATACGGGATACCGGAGATAGCACCACCTATTGATGTATCATTTATCTCTGCTAAGAAATGTAGTAAGATCATTTCCCATATTGGGAAATGTGTCTTCCTTTGATTCTCCCTCAGGGTAAGAAGAAAATTTTGGACACCTCCAAAACCTCCAAACATGGCCCCTCCACATGGTTGCAGCAGATGGACAAGGTCGTGGAGGAGTACAGGGGCATCTTCACCTCACCCACAGGGGTACCCCTACATTGTTAGTTCAATCACTCCATTGATATGACCTAGGGTGCGTTGATACCCAATGGACCAACCTACTAATGCTATGTCTTGGAGAACGATGAAATCAAGAGGTATATTAAGTAGTTGTTGCAGAAAGGGAACATTAGGCCAAGTTCATCACTCTGTGGGAGCTCGATCATGTTGCTACAAAATAATAACATAACCCTGAGGCTATGTATTGATTATCGAGCTCTGAATAAGATCACTTCCCAGAATAAATATCCAATCCCACAGATTGATGACCTTCTGGACCAGCTTAAGGGGGAAAAATATTTTAGCAATATTGATTTGAAGTTTAGGTATCACCAGGTACTGATTTAACCCTCTAATGTGTGGAAGACTACCTTCAAATCCAAGGATGTATTTTTCAAATGGTTGGTCATATCTTTCTTCTTGAAAAATTCCCCTGCAACCTTCATGCAGATGATGGATGGAATATTGTGGCCCTTCACACACTCGTTCATGATAGTGTACTTGGATGAAATCCTGGTCTTCAGCCAGAGTTAGGAAGAGCACATACACCATATTTGGCAGGTCCTCCAAACCCCACGATAATACAAATTGTGTGCCAATTTGGAGAAATGAACTTTTGGTATGACCCAGGTCCAATATCTAGGGTACATCATTGATGAGCCATGCATATGATGTGGACTCAACCAAGATATAAGTTATTTGGGATTGGCCAGCCCAACCACTCCAACAAAGCTCCACAAATTTCTGGGTCTTGCAAATTTCTATCGCAGGATCATGTTGGGCTTCTCTAATATCACTTGGCCTTTGAGTCAAGTCACCAAGGGCAGAGCGAAAGAAAATCTATTTTGGTATGAATCCCAATAGTAGGAATTTTTTGAGTTGAATAATTGCCTCTGCTGTGCACTAGTGCTTACATTACCAGAACTAGAACAACCATTTTAAATTGAGACAAATGCCTCCAACTATGCTATTTGTTGATCATAATCGGCTTCCTATTAAATTTTCACAGGCAATCTGACTTAAAACTTGCAAATCCCCTCTTTCAGCCTTAAAAATCCTTTTGCTGATTATCACTGTCGTTTCCTGCCCCCAAATCACATTATAAAAGGCTGAAAAACCCATATCTGAAATCTATCAGGCCTAGCCCCTTCGGCCAAGCCTTTTCTCCTTTTCCTCCACGTAACCGAAAGCCAGAACCGAGTGCTAGCCTTGAAGGTGCTTATCGCGTATGAATATCGGGCGCGCCCACAACCGTCAATCTTTACAGATCGAACGGCATTGGAATTGCTCCACCACGCCCATGGCCCACTCCATTCATCACCCACACCGCATCTCAGCCGTCTGTTCGCCCGCAAATCCGACGGTTCGTATCTCGCTTGCCCTGGTGGTCCCCGCCGTGCACTACTCCAAAACCCGATGGTATATATCGCACCGCCTTTCGGCGGTGGGCGGTAATTCTCATTTGGCCAGCGATTCCACTCATCGCCCGATAGGTGGCTCACCGCACTATTGCAAAACCGCCCTCCATCGCGCGTTATCGTTCGATCAAAGTCACAACGCGATATTCCCGATAGCCGTCCGATCTGGATGTCTTCATCCAACGGTCGTCGCTCTCCGAAGTCGCACGAGCGTTAAACCATGTCACCAGCACCCCTGGCCCACCATCTCATTGCCCTTCGACACAGTTTTAGCCGTTGATCTCGTCTCGAGAACGAGTGGTCCAGATCATTTGCATGCCGCACCGTTGATCTCGTTTCTCCACGTCATCATTCCACGTGCTCCCGTCGTGCATTCGTTTGTCTCCCATATATATTCATATTCAAGGGTCAAACGTCCATTATTTACGTTAAATCTCATGCATTCCTCCAACCCTTACCAAAACATTGCTTCGCCATTTCTCTGCATTTTCTTCGTCACCACCCCACGTACTTCTACCGTTTCATCATGTGGCATTGCTACACAGTCATCCCCACTGCATCGCCATCCCCATGCATTTTTTTCTTGACTATTTTGCGTGTTTTGCAGGGTACGAGTGGCGATAAATTGCCATGATTCACAACTCTTAATTAGAATGGCAAAAAATACAGGAAAGGATCATTGTTCAAGAGCTGAAGCCATAAAGAAAGTCTTGGGAGGTTGTTATGACGAGACTTCCATTAAAGTAGTGGGGTTAAAAAAATCTGTCAAACCCTCCTGAGTCATTCAAATGCACTGATTGCGTAGATCCAGACATAAATGTTGCAGGCAAAGAGTATCAGTAGAAGGTGGAGAATTAAAGGCATGAAATTGAAGATTTTGGGGCCTTGATCTAACCTTTTAGGGGTTGAGTACCAGATTGAAGATCTTGCAGATCACCTAAAATATTTATGCACAGAAAACAATGCCCTCCAGGTTTTATTTCAGCGGAGTTTTCTCTCCAGGAAAGGACGGAATGTCCATGTGATTTTAATTCTAAGCCGTGTTCCTGAAGAGACCTTTACCCAGTGCATTTACTTCAGAAAGTCAGCCCCAGAGTACATACAACATCACAGAGCCGTCAAGCAGTATGGGCGGGCACTTCTCCGCCATTTTGTTTTAATGAGACATTTAAATGTTCATCACCTACTCCCTTTTTTGAGCTTTCTTGTTCTCCTATAAAGATCCCAAAGAACAGATAATTAAGGGTTCCAGATTTTATCAGAAAATTATGCAATGAAAGGATTTTTGTATACATTTTGTTGAATTCTTGTATGAAGGCTCAGAGCCCGTAGGGTCTCAGTGAGGAGGAGTTCCATCTGTTTAAGAGGATTCTGGTCTTTGGTATTTCACAGTCTGTAACTTTCTTTTATGTGTTATTTAAATAGATCATTTCGTTTCACCCATCTTTCCTGTATCATGTTTTGGAATGCGAGTGGCTCACTGATTCTTGGTATGGATTTATCCTAGTTGATACCCATGCTCGAATTAGTCAAGCGCTTTAAATATGGCTCATGCATGATATTTTGTTCCACTGTTCATCTAAACCGTATTTCTGCTACATTAGTTGCTTTGGGAGGGTGTTTTTAAAACACTACTATCATGTATGGATTCTTAGATTGGTAAACCTACACATGGTGGTATTGTGTATCTGGATATTAGCTCAATGCTAACTAATATCTTCTCAATATTTCATTCGCTACATAAACCTCCTGATAACTTATTTCTGTGAGGTATTTCTGAATTGGACCGATTTACAGTAAGTTGTCTCTGAATTGTCTGTTGCTTTTATATTGGAGTTTTGCATATTGCCTCTGAAATATCCTTTCCTCTGTGTCAGTTTCTGAAGGTCTTGGTCCCATTCAGATTTATATTCCTTGTTTTATAAGAGATAGCATGAGAGCTTGTTATTGATAACTCCCTCTGTTATACCATATGCTCCTTGATATATAAGATGTCCTAGGCACTGGTCTATCACAACTCTAGGCTGTCTCTAGGAGCGACAACACTATTGGTGCATTCCTTACCTAGCAAGGGCATCCAAATATGTCAAGGACTCCAAAGGGAAGTTACATTCTCCAAAATCAAAGAATTATATGCATTGATGGAGTGTCGTATTGACTAGTACCACATTCAAAGAAATAACAATAGTCTAGTAGATGTTCAAGCCAATGTGGCCATCCAACTTGGAACAAAATGGACTTTTAGGTTTAATGGCCAACATGGCATCATTCCAATTCCTTGATACGACGATAACCACAAGTGTCACCCACCAAGGATCCATCGAAAGGTAAAGAGTAGTATTAAGTTCACACAAGAGGCACATCCCACAACACCACTCCACCTCCTCGACACTCATGACAGTTTTCCCGCAAAATCATGGAAATTAAATCTCCCTATCTTGTCACATGCAAAAAAGGTGGGATACTGCCCGACATTGCCCCCTTGCACTATTTAATAGACATCATGAATGTTGATGGTTCCTCAATCATATTTTACTCAAGACGATGCATGTTTCTCTATTTCTCACATTTGTTGTGCCTCAAGGACCAATTTCCTCTTTTCTCTTAAAGTTTTCTTGGTTGCTCCATTTGGAATCAATGAATTATAATGAGATTAGAAAAAATAACTCTCCACTTTTGTAATATGGTGACACCATTTAGGAAATCCACTCTAATATCACAACAACTACTCAATGAATCGAGGTGTTGAAGATGCAGATGGTGTGAGAAAACTAAATGGATAAATGTATTTGTAATGACATCTCCATTTGAAGCGACATGCTAATTTACTAGAAGTTGTTGTGTTAAAAAAAGTGAACATTGGGAATTCTCCCTTTTCTAGACCTAAGGTTGATGGCTTCTCTTCTACTCGCCATGCTCCTCCTATAGTTTCTGCTCTCTTAGGTCCTCCAATTTCTCCAATTTCATCATAGCTACTCAAGGACCATTTCACATCAACTCGGAATCCACTACTACCTTTGTTTATGAAATTCAATTAATCAGTCTTTATTTTCAATTTTTATTTTAAATATATATGATAGTAGATTTATCCTCCATATTCCATGGTTTTCAAGGTTTATTTGCCCAAACCTATCCATTTACTTCTGTGAATTTTGGCTCTCTCATAACTGAAATTTTTTTTTCCACATATTTTCAAGAATCATTGTATTAATTGGGGAATTATAGTCCCTAATTTTTGTATATAGATCCTTAGTACATAAATTTTGTGTGTCTTGGCCACAACTTCTATAAATAAATAAAATTTATAGTTTTTTTTAACCAAAAGGTTTCCATCTATTCCCTTATATGTTCCTTTTGGTAACTTAAGTGATTGGGAGAGTTATTTAGGAGGAAAAACACCAACAAAAAATTAAGGGCCTAAGAATCGGGAGATTTGAAATGTTAACTCATTTACTCTTTGTCAATGATGTTATTATTACTATGTTTTCCTTGAATATGAATGTGAAAAACAAAAATAGGTTTAGGTTTTGATTTTATTTGCAATGGGGATGGAGATGAAAGTAAACAAGTCTAATATCTTTCTTCCAATGGTTGATGAGTGAGCTCATGCCAACATGTCTAGAACTTTATTCTTTCATTCCTTTGATTTGAACAACAATTTTAAATTTCTATGGTTTCATTTGATGCCTGAAAAATATGGGGTTAAGGATTGGAAGTAGTTGGTGACTAATGTAGAAAATAAAATAAATATTTAGTGCAGTTGTTGGATTTTAAGAGGGGTTTGTTCAATGCTCATAATAGAGGTTATTGAGGCCATCTCGGTCTTTTGGAACTTGTTGGCACATATTCCTAAAGGATTTCTAAACAAAATTAGGAATATATGTTTAAATTATCTCTACCAACAATCTAACAAATAATTGGGCTTCCACTTCATGAATTGGAAGACGATTCCATGGGAAGAAAGGAGGATGGAAACTCAAAAATGTTTTTCATTTTTTGGGGAAATATTTAGCAGTGAGTTCAATATGTACCTTCCTAACCACGTCTATATTTTGCAAGCAAGTGCTCATCACAAAGTACATAACACACGATACCATGATAGACTAGATACAACAAGGTTGTATGAGCTTCAAGATCTCATTGAACCAGTGGAAAACATTGTATCTTGTGTTCCTTACTTTAGGAAATTAGTTCGCTTGGAAGGTGGGGTTATGAATTCAAGTGTGGGTGTTGATGTGATTATGAGGTGCAGAGAAATTTTTTTCCTTCCTACAACTCTTATTAAACATCTTTAGGATATTGGTCAACACACTCAATAAGTTAGCTAAATTGCACACCATGAATTTTTTTTTTTTTTAATGATGGATATTAACTCCTAAGTTGGTTATGAATGATGAGTGGACACAAAATTGGAATCATTTTATTGCTAAAATATGAAAGTCTCTTATTCATATCAAGGAGGATGAAGATGAGGTAGTTTGGAAATTTCAAAATTCAAATAGGCAGTACTCAACCAAATTGGATTAACAAGTGATAAAGTAGACAAGTGGTGCAGAGTTGAGATGGTGGCCCTTAAATTTATGGAAAATAAAGTCTCCTTCCAAGAATTTTATCTTATTTTGATTAGTTCTAAGAAAGTGAGTCTTAACCTAGGACATGCTTGAATTACAAGGAAAGTTTAGATTGGGTTTCTATGTTTTATGCTAAAGGGATGAAGAAGCAACTTTTCACTTGTTCATGGAGTTTCCTTTAATGAAGGAGGTTTGGTTCAATGTGGAAAGGATGATCTATAAAGGGTCCTTATGGTCATAAGAAAACTTGGAGGACTACTTTCGAATTTTATTTGACAATCATGTCCTAAAAGTATTTTGAGTTCTACCTATTTTTGTGGCCTAGGTCATATGATTAGAAAGAAACACTTTCTTATTTGAGGCTTTTTCTCTTTCTCCTCTTTCATTTTTAGAGCATGATATAACATTTTTTGAAAGTTACGAAATTATTCTAAAGGTACTAAAAGAAGCAAGGGCACCAAGGGATCCATGTATTAACAAGAATTGGCCATGGGGGTTTTCTTACTTTGTCTGCTAGGGTGGTGATTCTATTTATAGGCTTGATTTCATCCTCCATGTTTGGAAGAAAACATATTATTAGAGAAGCTAACTTGGTTTGTGGTTCAAAGAATCTAGTAGAATTTAAAGCCTTATTTCTTCTTCTAAAGAATGCTTTGGATGGAAATGTGACTTTTTGTAGGCGTTTTGTGATTTTTCTTTAACTATTGGTTCAATGAATGGCAAGCTTCAAATGTTCAATCCAAGGATTCTATAGATTGCACATCATCTAATGGATATTTCTCAAATATCCTAGGTTATTGACTTCTCACAAGTTTTTTTTTAATTAAACGCATTAGCAAACTCTCTATCCAAGGAGGTGTTGCAATTCAAAACAAATGTTTTGGTGATTAAAGAATTAATTGAGGGACAAACAATCACAAATATTGTTAACGATGTACTAAACCTTTGAATCTCTTTTGCCCAAATATGGAAAGTATAATAAAGTGATGTTGTTAGTCTGATTTTTATTTTTTTAAAGCTCTATGAATGACTTTCTAGTTGAAACTTATATTTATGTGTACCCATGGGATGCAACTCAATTGATGATCGATGTGTTATGAAGTAATAAGTAGAACATGAGATTTAAAATTTAAATCCACATGGATTAAGCCAATAAAAAAAGTCCAAATATTATTTTGATAATATATATTAATTCACATCGATTCATTTTTACATTCTTATTATATGTTAAAGACTAAGTGAAAGATTTCTAATCTTTTAATTTTAATTATATTAAAAAGATTTGACTTTTTAATAATAATCAAATTTATAAATATGATTTTCATTACATATATGAGTTGGATAACTCATTAAGGATTTACTTTTTCCATAATTTTAATTTTATTAAATAATTACATAATTAATTTCAAATGGTTAGTCTATTATTACGATTATATTAGATAATTAACAAAATATTTAATCTCATATAGGTGAATATATAAATTAAACAAATTTTTTTTTTTAAATTATTTTATCTAATTAATTTTTATAAAACTTTAAATTTGTTATATATATATATATATATATATATATATATATATATATATATATATATATATATATATATAATTTAATAAAAATATATATATTAAAAAAAAATTATTTGAATATTTATAATAGGTTAAATTCACAAATATCCATTTCACTTGCAATAATCGTTAACCTATTATACTCTTCTATGTTTGAGTTAGATAACTAAAGATTGGGATGATAGATTTCTATCTCATCCACCTGGGTTTAATTCTCTAGTGACATCGACCGTCATAGTAAAACATGAAGGATAGGCATCATGTTGGAGTCTAGTATGTTGTAGTCATATATGCACATCTTGGTCCTAGAATGAGGTATGAGTTTCTGATATATGTGACTTACGAACTGTTTCATATACCCAAAGAGGTTGCTAGTTCCCTTGTCATATATATATATATATGGTGAATTATTAATCTATTTTTTTTAATTGTAATTTTAATTCATTTATTATAGTATTTTTATAAAGGGAAAAAAATAATTTTTTAGGTAGAAATAAAATATATTTATTACTTGTAATAACACTAATAGTAGAGAGATTAAAGTCTTTAAAAATAATAATAAAATTTCAGCTAATTTCCTGCTGGGTATTTTGCATTCTGACCTAGCATAAAGTATCCCAAATCTTGTAAGATCCCTAACAACTCATCGGGTGTGATAATATTTTTAATGCAACTCAGGATAACATCCTTTCCTAACTTTATCACCATTTCATCTCCAATTTTCTAGGATAAATGTTGTATTGTGAATGGAGAGGATATAGTTAAAGCTTTCCAAGGATTAGAACCCCCATGGAAACATTTAGGCTCTCAAAAAATCTTGTTTGACAATGAGACCATGGTGATGTATTTATGCATGAGAATTTTTTACCAAATGCTACCATATGTGACAAACTTTCATACAAATTTAGCCACCAAAAAATGCCTAAAAGTGAAGATATCCTTTACTCCCCAACCTCCTAGGGCTTTAGCTTTAAGTATGGTTCTCACCAATATCAATATGCCATTCAAACTTTTCAATAACACACATTCAATATACCTTGAACAACCATTAGGATTAAGGTTATATCCAAGATACCTAAATCCATAATATAGACTAAGTTGTTAGAAAGGGGCGAACCCTCCTCACACCCAACAATCTATCCTCCCCAATATTTCTTGCAAACATCATTTAATTTTCCTCATTCACTTCCATATTGAAATATATCTTGAGACCATAAGTAGTACTTCCTTTGGAGATTTTATACCTTTCCCCAAGACCAATAAAAAAACACATCACATCATATATAGACATAATATGAGACAAAGAAAGATGTCTCATAACACTAATCCCCATAAATAGTCTTCTCCTCTTTGCATCGATCAAGGTCCTACTCAATCCTTTGGTTGCCAAAAATTTAGATATAGGTAAAAGGGACAACCTTGTTGAATTCCCCTGGAATCCTTGAAGAAATATAGACATAAAAATACAACTTGTGATCTTATGAAACAATAAAAGAGGGAACCTTATATGAAAAAGTAAAATATGGAGGCACAAAAAGACACTCTATAATAGGATTTTGACATTTCCATATTCATAAACACAACTAATAGATGTTTAGATTTGATAGTGTGAATAATTTCCTATGTTGACCCAATTTCTTCATGATGACTTTGAAGAAATCCACAGTGATTTTCCGAAAACACAAATTTAACAAGAGATTGATAACCTTAGAGACTATTTTGCACATGCTATTGCACAAGTGAATTGGTTAGAAGCCTACAAAAGAAGCTAAACAATCTACCTTTGGAATCAAGGTCATAAAATTTACACTCATGCCTTTGGGCACTTACTAATTTGATAAAAATCCTCCAAAACTAGAAGTAGGTATTCCCTAATAAGATAAATGAAGTCAATGAATAATTTTACAATCCACCCTTTAGGCCTTAAGCTCTCATCATTTCCAAAAGAATCAAGGACCTACAACAATTCTTCATGACTCACTAGGTTATACAGATGGGAACATATTCTCTAATTCACCATATAATGGAAAAAATAAGCTATTTATAAGATATTTTCTATATTAAATTCCTTCATTTTCTGAAAGAGAGAACCAAAATACTTCACTGCTAGACTTGCCAAACCTTGAAAGTCATGAACATGAGCACCCTTCGTAGATGGAATCTCTTCTAGGTTTTAACCCTATATAGATAATACCTACAAACAAATTTAAAAAACATAGAAAAGGTACAAATATAATCATATAAAATATATACAGAGGTTTTTCTCCTAAAACCCAAAACCGGGGAAACTAAATTGATTTTTCATTATGCTCCATACAATGTTATAATACATTATATGCACTACATAGAATTTATAAACCCAAATCCATTAAACTTGGATTATAATATAACCATAGTTCCTTTGACCTAATTTAATAAACCATGGGAAAAACCATCATGCACCTGAAAAATGTGTAGAAATTATACAAATATGTGTATATCAATGGATTCAATCCGATCAAGAAATGTACTAAAGCTAGATACTGAATCCTTCTACAAATCAATTGCGGAAATTAAACATGATCGCCAATCACAACAAGTGTAGAAAGAAACAAATCAAATCACACCATAGATAATTTCCCGGGGAAATATTACTGCTCAAAACCCCTCTATAATATATTGTATATTCCAAAAGGAATCATGAAACAATTACAATGCACTCTTCTCACAAGAGTCTCCTGCAATCTGCATGTCATCTCACATTGATCTAGACAAAATTAGGCAAACACTTAGCCAATTCTTAGCATGTCTTCAGCCTGCCTTGCTCACGCAATTCCTGATGAATGTAATCCATATTCTTTAGGAATTTTAGCATTACTCAACTGCACTGAGTATCATGGGAATCCTATGGTGTTTTAACTGCATCTGGGCAATGTGTTAATATCACAACTGATAGTTAACTTCCCTTTAACCTTTGTATCAACTGGGTTTCCACTGGAACTAACATGCATGCAGCCATTAATAGTAAATCATCAGTTGCATGGCAGATCACCGATTGTGAATTAAATAATATTTAATTCACTAGATCTCTCACTAGTGCAACAAACAGTTACAACTTGTTCAACTGAATCTAACTCACCTAATTGAGTTGATTGATTACTCATGCATTAAACTAATGCACCAACCACAATTCGATCTCGATAACTAATATAATTACTTTGCATGCCTCACCAATCACCCTCAACTTGAAATACATGAGCTAATTTATTTTTTCACACTTAGTTAACTATTAAAAGTGATCATGAGATAAGATTACATTTTATTGTCCAATTTAATTAAGGGATAATTAAATTTGACACATATCCAATTTATTAAATACATTTAATTTCACACTAATGTATCACTAGGACCCATCACTACACAACATGTGGTCCCACACTAGTGTAGGTGCTGTCATGTTGCTTTCGGATGCCAATTTCACTGTTTCTTGTTGCAAAATTCAACACGCCCTCTCAACAAGAAAGGAATAAATTTGTCCCAATCCAGTACCTTGGAATGTCCTTGCATGCACACTTGCACCTCTTGCATGCGACATGAAACTATTTCATGCAATATGGAACTCTTGCATGCAACACTTCTCTAGTGTTGTTCACACATGCAACTCTTGCATGCAACACTTCTCTAATTTTTCTCGCACATGCAACTTTTGCATGCAACACTTTTGAAACTGAATGGCCTCCAAAAAACTGAATCTGTATAATGCATCTGGCATCAGAGTCTTCTGACTGCTGGTACCTATAGTACATGTCTATTGGATTCTCTACACTGTTGACATCTGCATCCATTCACTCTGCATTGCTGCCAACTCTGATCTATGCTCCAGTATCTGACACCTGTCACTCTGATTTCTATCCTCCTGACATCTTACTGCATCAATCTAACTGATCCTTCCTGCTACTGTTGTACTATGGGCTCCTCGTAGCTAGGTTCGATCCATGAAACACACCATCTCAATGAACCCTACCCAAATTTCTTCTTGGTATTAATTTTGCACATCGTCCCACCTCGCACCTGGAGATATAGTTGCATGCACTCCCTCTGCCCATCTGGCTCAAAATTTATTTTCTTGAGTGATTTATAACACTCCATGATCCTCTGCATGTGGCTATTCCACATCTTGAGGTTCATTCTTTGGAACCAATAGTTCCTCATCTGTGTGCAAATCAAGCTCCCTCTCAAGAGACAATTGCGTGGGTTTCTCACACTTCCCCATGGTAAATCCCTTGCATGTGTCTATCTATGCAAGAGTACCCTTTGGAAGCTCCATATAAATCTGCTGCATGACCTTCAAAGCTCCATGGTGTAACTCACCCTCATCCTGACTCACCACTTTGTCTACTTTACCCATCAATGCTACGAATCCATCTACATCAAGTTTATAAATATTCTTCACACGAATCCCAATCTTCTTGGATTGTCTTGTTGCTTTGTGTCTAAGGAAATATTATCCTTCACTGAAAACATAATCATAGCCTCTATTCTCCAACATTGCGACTGAAACTAATTTTTTCTTCAAGCCTAGTACATGCATTACATCTTTTAATAAAAATGGTTTACTTGACTATCTCTGGAAAGTAACTGTACCAATCCCGGTAGCGCTATACCTTTCATCGTCACCCATTTCGATATGCATATGGAGGTCCTTCTCCTCCAAGCTATTGAAAATTTCTTTGTTTCTCGTCATGTGGAAGTATGCACCACTATCCAAGTACCACCCTGATCCCACTGCACTTGACACCATGTATGCGATCAGTGAGAAGTCCAACTCAAATTGCGAGGCCAAAGCCTCACCAGTTGCAGATTCTGAAGCCTTCTTATTCTTCTTCTTTTGTGGACAATTAGTGGCATAATGTCCATGCTGGTGACAGTGAAAATACTTCACTCTAGACATGTTTCATTCTTTTCCTTCTTCGTCGGTCTTGGATATTGAATAGGATTTATTTCCCTTCCCCTTCTTCACCTTACCAGCCAAGGCGGAATTTTCTTCATCATCTTCCTTAGATGAAGATCCATCCCTGGTATTCCAGCTGAATTCTTCTTATACCAAATTCGACCAAAGTCATTTGGAAGCTTCTCCCTCCCATTCACAGAGTCCTGATAACTATTCCAACTCTTGGGAAGGCCTAGAAGAGATAGGCTCACCAAGTCATCATCTGCGATAGTAATTCCGACGCTCCCAAGCTCATCCTGACATTGGACAAACTTTGTTAAAAATATCGGAATAGTGTCACCTTTCTCCATTTTTATTTTCCTAAGCTTATCCTTCAGTTCCAATCTTCTATGATAATCGTTGCTATTAAATAGATCTATCAAAGCCTTCCACATTGCATATGGAGTCAATTTTCCATGGAGACTTGAGACAATGTGGTCTCGTACTCCCTCCATTAAGATCCTCCTCTCCCTTGCAACCTTCTTTTTCCAAGCATCAAGATTTGCGACATCTCCTACAACAGGTTTGGGAACATCATTATCAATGAATTATTTCAACCCATTGTCCTCTAGTAATACCTCCATCCTATGTTTCCACACAATATAATTAGAACGACCCTCGAGTGCATACTATAATCTCAAGCCATTGAAAGCCATTTCGATCTTGATTTGCCTATCGCACCAAGAATACTTTTTCAAATTCGAATTCTATTCAGTCAAAAAATCAGCTTCTCCTCCACTATAGTGATTTCCTATGCACTGATACCATGCTAAAATTATACAAACATGTGTATATCAATGGATTCAATCTGACCAAACAATGTACTACAACTAGATAATGAATCCTTCTACAAATCAATTGCGGAAATTAAACACGATCTCCAATCACAACAAGTGCAGAAAGAAACAAATCAAACCACAACACAGATAATTTCCAAGGGAAATCTTACTGCTCAAAACCCCTCTATCATATATTGTATATTTTACAAGGAATCATGAAAAAATTACAATGCACTCTTCTCACAAGAGTCTCCTACAATCTACCTATCGTCTCACACTGATCTAGACAAAATCGGGCCAACACTCAGCAAATTCTCAACCTGTGTTCAGCCTGCCTTGCTCACGCAATTCCTGATGAATGCAATCCCTATAATTTAGGAATTTTAGCCTTCCTCAACTACGCTGAGTATCATGGGCATCCTATGTTGTTTTAATTGCATATGGGCATTCTGCTAATATCACAAATGATAGTTAATTTCCCTTTAACCTTTGTCTCAACTTGGTCTCCATTAGAACTAACATGCATGAAAATATTAATATAAATCATCAGTTGCATTGAAGATCACTGATTGTGAATTAAATAATATTTAATTCACTAGATCTATCACTAGTGCAACAAATAGTTACAACTAGTTCAACTGACTCTAACTCACCTAACTGAGTTAACTGATTACTCATGCATTAAACTAATGCACCAACTGCAATTCGAACTCCATTACTAATAGAATTACTCTGCATGCCTCACCAACCACCCTCAACTCAAAATACATGAGCTAACTGATTTTATCACACTCAGTTAACTATTACAAGTGATCATGGGATAAGATTACATTTTAGTGTCCAATTTAATTAAGGGATAATTAAATTTGACACATATCCAATTTATTAAATAAATTGAATTTCACACTAATATATAGTTAGGACCCATCACTCCACGAGATGTGGTCCCACACTAGTGTAGGTGTTGTCATGTTGCTTCGAGATGCCAATTTCACTGTTTCTTGTTACAAACTTCAACAAAATGCATAAAACATGTGTAAAATAAAACTACCAATTTTAGGGGCGCTTCCCCAAATTCCATATAAGTATTATCTGTACATGGTTAAAAATTAAATTTGGTATCAGAGGCAAGGTTTGGCTTCATAGGGACCCATTTTTTGCTAAGGTTAACCTAGAATCTCTAATGAAAGTGTTTTGATAATGGATTTGATTGTTTTTAGACCAAAACCCATAGGTGTTAGTAAATAGATGCATCTCTAGAGTTAATGGATCCTCGAGATGTTGTTAATCACATGTCATGAAATGCATGGGGAGTGTTGACTTTTCATTTGTCCAACAATCCCTCCCCCCTCCCCCAGTGTGAACCACATGTGTTTCAAACTTGAGACCTTTAGCTCTGAACCAATTATTAGGATCATGAAACAAAAAGAGAATTGGTGTTGTATAAAGACATCATTTATTGGGATCCCATTGCCCCAAAGGAAAAATTTACTTGGAGTCTTTTTAAGTAGGTTATATTCATACAAGATATAGCCTATTTAAAGAGGGAAATAATTTAGGTAAATTTTTCCTTTGGGGCCAATTGGATCTAAAGCAATGGTGTCTTTAAACATCACCACTTCTCTCAGTGTTTCATGATCTTAACAACTCCTATATTGCATTTTTTCTCTTTCTATGAAACAGAAAAACTATGAAATATTTGGTGTTGTTATCCACCAAATTCAACCAAGTGACTTGACTCTTTAAGCACTAGTTATGCTCTTGATCCTACAATTTCTTAATATTAATAGCCTCTAGATTGTTAAGAATTGACATGAGAAATACAAGATAATAAAAGTGGTGGATAATGTCTTAATCCATATTATAACACATTGTATTTCTCTTAGGATCTAAATTTATAGTACATCAATTGGATCATTCTACATCTAGATTTCACTAACGATTCATTAATGGAACATGGCAACACCTCATCAAGGATGAGTTTTACAACTAATGTCTATGTGGTCTTGGAATTTTTGATTGTATAGGGACTCACATTTTAACATTCCCCACCTCAATCACAAGTTTGAATGCTTTTATCAATAACTTTTATCATCTTCAATCCAAAACTACTAAATTGATCTATGATGAATATATGCCTAAAAAAACACCAATATCTGGAAGTAAATAGATGATATGTATGAACATTCCTAGAGAATAACTAGAATTATTGTTTTTAAGGAGACTATTTTCTATGCTATAATTCCCAAACGATGATTGATTTTTTTTGAATATTGAAGCCCGATATATGATTTCCCCTTTGTCAAGTGCAAGGTGATATTTTTTCAAAATATCATTCTTGAAATTATCTAAGTTGGGGATTTCGATCCTTTAGTTTGGTTTTTTTGGTTGAACGCTAACCATCTTCACTTCATTTGGTGGTTTTTTTTTTTTTTTCTTTTTTTTTTTTATTTATTTTTAATTTTTTAATTTTTTTTCTGTTCTGGTTGACCACTAAACATATTCCATGCGTACTAGTGGATCACTAACTAGTACGATTTGAATAATGTGGTGACTTTTAGATTACCACTAACAATTTGCTTTAAATAATGTGGTGGTTTTTGGATTACCACTAGCCAATATGCTTTGAATAATGTGGTGGTTTTTTCATTACCACTAACCAGTCTAATTTGAATAATGTGGTGGCTTCTATTTTACCGCGAACCATTTTGATTTGAAAAATGTGGTCATTTTGGATGAACATTAACGAACTTGATTTGAGTAAAACCTTCACCACGTCATTAATTTACTCCCCCGCATTAAAAGTGTATGAGAGTTTCTTTTTATCATTTTTCTACCCCCTTTGAGGTGTGAAGAGTACCATTTTTTACTTTAGAAAATATATAGAAATAGATTTGAGCCACTCCCAAAATTGTCTGGATAATTTATTGATAGCCCTTTTATTTTATTTTTCTTCTTTTTTATATGCTTTACCTCTGTCTTGAATAGGCAATAAGACTGATGCAACTTCTTTACTTGTGAATTTCATCTCCATGGATCTATACACTATACACCCATAATCAATTGTCTTTTTAGCCTAATGCTTTTGACATTTTTCGGATAAATTATTTGTCTTCCTACAATGAAGACAAGGATGGGGATCAAAACTTAGAATATCCATGTGACCAAATCTCTACAATATTGGAATCTGTATTCATTATTTTGGACATATTCAAGAAAAATTACACTCACAAACTAAATTAGTTTGGATTAATTTGGAATATGCAAGTTTTTTCTTTGTCATATCCTAAGCCATGTCAATTTTTATTGAATGATTTCTCTTCCCAAGGTTGAACAAACATCTTGGAAATATCTTGATTTTTTTATTTTGCTTCTTCACTTTTTGTTTTGCTACTGCTACTTCCATCATTCTATGCATGTGACTCATCTTCATTCATTTTTTCCTTAATTAATTCATTGTATGATTCCATCAGGTCTTTTGTATCACAATGAGCATCAACCATTTACAACATTTCATTTGTTTCACATGTTACATCAAATATTTGGATTAGATCCTCTATATCAATTGTTGCATCAATATTCGCTAATAGCTCCTCTATATCACAACTTGCATCAAAATTCTAGATGAGTTCATTTGTATCACAAATTTCATTAGCTTTTTGTATGAGTGCCTCTACGTCACAAATTTCATCTATCTTAGTTGTATATGTCGCATCAAGCATATCATCAAGTTGATCTTTCTTTTCTCTTAATTTTATATGAAATGCATTAGCCAATTAGATATTTCATATCTATATCACTTTGAAGATTATTTGTAGACTGTAGTGTATCAACCATGTGATCAATGATGTTTTGTTTCTAATGTAAGTCCCAAAAAAGTGCTTTAATTTTATTTTTAAATTCATGGTTGTACTCTTGCATATCCCTAATTTGCTAAGATGATTTTTGTAAACATTTTCCTCTACCCATTTTTATCATGCTCACTTGTCACACTCACCTATTCTTGCTCACTTAATTATATGTTTATGTGTCACACTCACTTGATTCTATGTTACCTTATGGTGTCAGGTGCTATCGATCATACACCCTAAAGTGTGATTTTTACAATGACTTGATTTTTTGACCTATTTATTCAATTTCAAGTAGATCACGTAAGAATTTGAATTTGTGTACTTATTTTTGTTCACTAAAGTAACAATGTGTCAAACACCAACAATAGAAGTTCTACCATCAAGCATCTAAATATAGAAAATATAACACAAGTACACATAATGTACTTAAGACCCTCTTATTCAATTTTAGGTGGATCTGGGACATGAAGAAAAATAATTTTATTTTATTAGGTATACTCTTTCCATAATTAAAATGTGCCCAAATACAATGAGAAGTATTCAATGACAAATATCACCTTTATCTTCATGCTAGTATAATGTTACTTTACAAACTCATGATGCATTCATCTCTCTGTCTCTCTCTCTCTCTCACATTCACCTTAATTTTATATGTGAAAAAATCATATAAAGAAAGAAAAGAAAAAATATTTCATTACTTGTCATGACCCATTGCACATTCGATATGGAAAGTTGTGATCTCCTTGAAGCAGTGGGAACTAGGGTCATAGAGTTTGATTGAGATTTGAATTTGTATAACACCGATAGTAACATGATCTGGTGAGTTATATTATATGGAAGATCCATTTTGAAACAAGTTGGACACCATAACAATGGATCATCATTAAATATAAGCCTCTCTTTTTCTTTGTGGGTGACGTCGTATGTGTGGAAAATCATTCTTTGAAATTGATAAACAAACACCATGAGAACTTCATTCTTTGATCACCACGAGTGTGCAGGTTGTAATGAATAAGATCAAATTAGAGGTTATGGATGGATTTTTTGTGGGGAGTAAAACTGAGCACTTGATCACTGAAGCAACTTGTTGCTGCAAATATATATATTTTTTTAATTTAAATATTTTCATGGACCTTTTATTTTTTCAACAGGCATATTGAAGAGTACATATGTAGATTGGTTGGATGATATTTTCATGGGCCTTTTATTTTTTCAATAGGCATATTGAAGAGTACATATGTAGATTGGTTGGATGAATATGATTTATATCAACTAAGGGAGAAAATACAACAACAAATGAAGAAAATGGTTGTAGACTCAACAACATTGGATCTATTTGGGTCATGGAAAGTACCAAGACATTCCTTTAGAGAAGGAAATATTCTCTATTTCCAAGGCAAGCAAGTGTGTTGTTTTCCATTTCTATAGAGAAAACTTTGTTTTTTGGCTTATTGAAACTTGAGAGTCCATACCATGGGTTCAAGATTAGTGCACCCTTAAATCAATGTAGATCTATAATATGGTATTATTCAAAACCACTCGACCACTTGATATCTGTCCACAACGAAACATGATTTGAACTTAAGACAACTCTTGGATCAACATGGTGTACTCGATATTGAATCAGATAAACAAGTTTCTACATATGCATTTGACTATCAACGTCAATAGCCTTCTTGTCTTCATTAAGAATTGGGAAGATGATATGGATTTTGCACTTGAAATCTTCCATTTTTCCTCTCCAATTTTTTTTTGTATTTATCTAATTCATGCCTAACACTACGTGAAAAAACCTCAATTATGAAATCAAAACATTATTAAATGGTATAGGTACACAGATTTTGTATATCGATGGAATATATCTTTGGGTGCACAAGTGAGACAACAAGAAAATTGGTCATGCAAAGAGTAGTAGTTTTAGACAACAACAATATTGCACATAACATGTTATCATTAGATTTGTAGGTGAATCTGGAAACCCAATTCAATTTGAATGTCGTAGCAATTCATGTCCGTGGATCTATAGATATACAACTCTCAACATCTCACAACTTCAAAGAATTTTTAGAAACTAGACAAAGCAATATATCAAATTCACTCGATAAAATTTTTATGTATCCATATAAAAATAACACAGAAACATAAGAAAATATAGATCAATGACTTGATAATAAGCCACTTTGAGGAGGCAACCTCCCTTTAAATAAAATAAATGAAAAATTCTTGGATAATTCAAATGATAATACCTCCTTGGTTTATGTATGAGTGTAAAGGGTCAAAATATAATTAATTCCTAGATAAAAATAATAATGTAAGGTAACAAAAATAATAATAGTGGGATTCTATGCGGCACAACAATCACAATATAGGGCTACACTAGTGTTATAGGGACCTAACATGCCCCTCCCCTTTGAAAATTTTTTGTCCTCAACACTTGAGTAGTTATAGATGCTTTTGTATAAAATACTCATCCTCACATGAGGAATATTTAGCACGTAGGTTCTTGCACTTAATGAGATACTCTGAAATTGATAAATTCCATAGCTATCAAACTCTTTTTTTCGTGATTACTTTAGGCTCTAATATTATTTTTCCTTCCTCTTCAAGTTCTAGAAATATACTTTGAACCAAGATCTTGTCACATACAACCTTCTTTAAGCATTAACCATGGAAAACTGGGTGTACTCGTGAAGATGTAGGAAAATCCAATTTGTATGCCATATTAACAGTAATTTGTAACACCTTGTAAGTTCCATAGTGCTTGGGTGCTAATATATTATACTTCTTAACTTGATTGAGGGGAATTTTTTTGTATGGTTGTAGGGTTAAAAATACACAATTTCATACGTCAAAACTTTCTTTCACTGCAATGTTGATCTACATGTTGTTTCATTTGATTTTCTGCTAGAATCAGTGGCACTTAAGAGTTAGAGAGATTGTTATTGATGATCGATGTGATTCTCCACTAATTGAACCTTATAATTGTCTCTTAAATATGATGTGATAGACAATGAATGATATCCATAAATTTCCATAAATGGTGTCATTTTTATTGTGGTATGGAAGGAAGTGTTATACCACCATTCTACGAGAGGTAACCACTTGACCCATTGTTTTTATTTATCAGATACAAAACAACAAAGATATAATTCCAAACATTTATTCACTATCTTAGTTTTTCCATCAGGTTGAGAATGATAAGATGAGCTATGAGCTAATTGAGTACCCTGACATGAAAATAATTTTGTCTAAAATTTTCCAGTGAAAATGGGAACTTTGTCAGCTATAATAATCTTTGGGTTTCTATGTAGATTTTGAATTTTTTCCACAAATTCAGTAGCAATTGTATTAGATTTGAGAGGATGAGATAATGGATAAAAGCGTGCATACTTGGTAAGTCTATCAACTACCACCATGATTACAATTTAGACTAGAGTAGACCTATGATAAAATCCATTGAGACCTCCTCCCAACACTGAATTGGAACTTATAATGGTTGTAAAATACTAGGGGTATTTATTGTCTCGACTTCATTTTGTTGTCAAACCAAAAATTCTTCTGCAAACTTCCGAATATCATGTTTAAGGCCATCCCAAAAAATTCCTTGTTGACCCTACGGTAAGTTTTAAAAATCTTGAGTTCCCTTCTATAGGAGAGGTGTGAAATTCCAAAAGAAACTTTTTTTTAATTTGGGAGTTCTATCATAAATATAAGTGTTCTTTGTAGCACAGTGAATTATTTTTCCAGATAAATGTATCATATCCGCTTGGATCTTGCTGCAGCTTTTGAATGAGTGTCCACACTTCTTCGCCATTCTTCCATTCATCCCTTGCTTTAGTTATTCAATCAGGTTGGATAATAGAAATGACATGGAGCAATGCCTCCACATCCTAATCCCTTCTTGAGAGTACATTTTCACCAACATTTTTCTTCCCTTTTTTGTAGATTATTTCAAAGTCATAACCCAACATCTTTGTGACCCATTTTCGCTGCTTTTATAATGACAATCTTTATTCCAAGAAGTATTTAAGACTACCATGATCTATTTTTACCTTGAAGTGTCTTCCCATTAGGTAAGGGCATCATTTCTTCAGGTCATGTAGTATTTCCAACATTTATTTATCATAAATATGTTTGTGTAAATTATTTCCCTTGATTAGACGAATTTCAAAAGAAATGGGTCTTCCTTCTTGCATAAAAACAACACTAATTCTATTTCTTGAGGCATCACATTATACAATAAAAGTTTTTGTGAAATTTGGTGTAGCTAAGACTGGAGCTCAACACGTTGCCTCTTTAATATGTTCAAAGGACTTACTTTATTCTATAGTCCAACAAAATTCATCTTTCTTCAGTGATGGTGTTAGAGGTGATGTGATTTTCCCATAATTATTAACAAACTTGCGATGATACTTTGTCATCTCGAGAAATGTTTGAAGATGCATTAAGTTTGTGGGTATATCCCATTCCTTGATGTATTTAATTTTGTTAGGGTCTACCTTAACACCAACATGAGATATAATATGACCTAAATACCCCACCTCATGTACCCAAAATAAACATTTGGAGGGATTTGCATACAATTGTTTCTCCTCCAATAGTTTGATCACCCTGTCAACATGTTGAACATGATATTTTCAAGAATTGTTGTATATTAGTATATCATCAAAAAATACTAACAAAAAATTTCTAAGGAAGGGTTTGAAAGTGGAATTCATGAAACCATGAAATTTGGAAGATGCATTAGTAAGGCCAAAAGGCATGAACAAAATTTCATAATGAATGAGTTTTGAATGTTGTTTTCAGAATTTCTTCTATCTTTATTCTAATTTGATGATATCTTAAATGCATATCCAACTTGGTGAAGTAAATTGATCTGTGTAGTTCATCCATTAATTCATCAATGACAGGAATGGGAAATTTATATTTATTAGTGACCTTGTTTATCTCTCTGTAATTTGGACACATATGCCATGATCCATCCTTCTTATGCACCAATACTACTAGAGGAGAAATAAATTTTGAATTATACCTTCCTCTAGCATCTCTAAATCCATACATTCAATTTCAGCCTTTTGGGCATAGGGATATATGTAAGGTCTAATGTTTGGAGGAATACTTTCTGGATTCAAGTGAATATCATGATCACGATCAAGAATAGGAGGGAGACCTTTGGGAGTCTCAAATAACTTGGAATGATTTTCAATGACCCTTTGGAGATCTGGAGAAATGGATGAGTTATATGTTTAAACATCTAGTGACCATAATTGTTAAATTACCCCTCATTGTTCCTTCTTCAAAAGATTTGTCATGTCATTAGAGGTTATTATCTTCTTAGGTTTCCCTGAGATACCCCTTAATTAAATTTTCTTTCCTTCCCATAAATATTTCAAGAAAAGTTATTGAAAATTAAAATCTATCGTCCCCAAAGATTGTAACCATTGTACTCCTAATACACCATCAACAACACCCATTGGAATGGAAAACATTGGACTATTCAATACATATTCCAACATGGTTATATTGATGTTATGGCACTTCCCTTATCAATTTATAGTTATTCCATTTGAAACCATCTCTTGACATTCTAGCATTAGATATAGAAAGCAATTCAAATCCTTAGCTATCTTACATTGAATAAAATTATTGGTACTACCTAAATCAAATTAAACTATTACCTTTTTCTTCTTGATATATCCTTCTATCTTGAGTGTATGAGGAGTGGTAATTCCTTCCAATGCATTAGAAGATATGGTCCAATTTATTTCTTATTTTTCAACCCCCAGGGTTGGTTCCTAGTTTATATCTTCTTCTTTTGATGTTTATTTTTCCTTTTCTTCCACCTCTTCACAATCTATGTAAAATAATTTCTTCTCGGCACACTTATGAACTTTAGTGTATTTGACATCACAATTGTAACAAATCCCTTTTTATTTTTCTTCCTCTATTTTTTGTGGTCTAAACCTTGTAGGTTGTGAGAGGTTAGGAGTGTAAAAAATTCCATCTCCATAGTTGTGAGTGGTAGACCTCCTTGTTTCCATAATTTTTCTTTCAACTTTTCTTGCCACCTTGAATGCATTCTCCAATGACTTAGGTTCCCAAAGGTGAACCTCATGTTGGATGTTATCCTTAAATTCCATAGGAAGAAATCAATCAAATTCTCCTCTAGAATATCAATTACCTTGATATTCACTCTTTGAAAGTCGTCAATGTATAAATTATGATGTATATTTTCAATTGCTCATGAAATTTTAATCAAAATCACAAGACACAAACCTACTCTATTTCTCTATGGAAATAAATTCACAATTTAGAACAATAATCTCAGACATGCAATAAGAAATAAAACATATGAACAAAGTATTTTTTCCGGGGAAAGAATTTTTCTAAATACCCAATGCATGTTTGCATTAATCTAATTAATATATATGTATTACAATTTCTTTTTCTCAACTCAACACAGCCTCCAAGTGAATAACCTATCTATCTGCTTACTCAGAAGCTCTGACCCTGGCTTAGTAAATTTTTGCCTCTTCCTGAGCACCTATTTCCTTGCGCAACTCCTTGAGAAATTAGGCCCTTATTATTTAGTAATTTCTCCAAAATGGATTGCGTAATTCCCAAGGTTTATCATCTAACTGCATGAAACACATTTACACTCAAGACTATTCTACAACTGATGTTACACTGCCTTGGAATATCCACCACATTTTGGGAACTCAAATTCTATGCATCCACTAGCTATTTTGTGTTGATTCATCAGATAATTGGATGATCACTGAGTTTGAATCAAGTCCCACTGCATAACTGACCTTCCACTAGTTCCTCCAATAGTTAGAACTAGTTTAACTGAAAACAACCTGAGATAATTGACCTTGATTTCTACAAATTAGAAATAACACATGCTCAAAATAACTCTAAATCCTCTAACTCAAATTTACTGAGCTAACTGGATGACAAGATCCATGTCACACTAGTTAACTACATCCAAGTTGTATACTAATGTGGAACTTTGAATTTTCTCAATTTAATCAAGGAAAAATCAAATTGAGAATTTATTGTTGCATTTTTCAACATGCCCTCTAAAAAAGAAACGGATTATCAACCAATCCTATCTTGCACCTGTGTAACTTGAACTTCCCTCTAGACAAGGCCTTTTTCAAAATGTCAGCATCTCGTTCTTCTGTCAGAATGTATTGAAGCAACACTATCTGGCTCTGCACACAGTCTCGTAAATGGTGATACCAGATATCTATATGCTTAGCTCGATCATGAAAAACAATATTCACAGATAACTTGATGCAAGTTTGATTATCACAGTAGATCATAGTTGGATCCATCATCTGACCAAACAGTCCCACAAGCATCTTTCTCATCCAAATCACCTCACATGTTGCTTGACTTGTAGCCATGTATTATGCTTCTATCAAGCTGAGCACCACAGTTATTTGAATCCTGGTGTACCAGGTAACTGTTGCAGACCCAACACTAAAAATTCCACTTGATTTATTATTTCAGTCTGATGGACTCCCCACCTAATCTGCATCTGTGAAGCCACACAACTTCACTCCTCTGTCCATTTGTACCATATTCCAAACTGGGTAGTGCCTCTTAGGTATCGTAAAACATGCTTAGCTACCCTTCGAAATAATTTGGTTTGCCTAACCATAGCTTAGCTCAGCTGGTTGAATTCATAGCACATATCCGGTTGTTTGTTCACAAGATACATCAGTGAATCCACTAGCTACAGATAAATGGTAGCATCCACTTCTTCACTTGAAGTGGCGTCCTCCTTCCTTCATTTGGTCAATAGAGGTGTCTTTAGGAGTTTGCAACTCGCCATGTGGAATATTTGTAGTATGTCATTTGCATAATTTTCGTGAGAAACAAATAGTTCCCCATCACCTTTCCATAATTCCAACCCGAGGAAGTAGTGTGTGAGACCCATGTCCTTCATTTCAAAATCCTTTTCAAGATCTCAAACCGGTGATATAGCTATCAATCCGAGTGTACCAAGCACAGGGTGCTTGCTTGAGACTGTACAATTCTCTCTTGAGTATGAACACATGAGACTCCCGATACAATGTATCAAAACCTTCTTGTTGCTCGATGTAAACCTCCTCCTCAATAACCCCATTAAGAAATTTTGATTTTACATCCATCTGGTGGATCTTCCACCCCATCTACGTAGCCAAAGCAAGAGTTGATCTAATGGATGATTACCTTGCTACAGGAGAAAATATCTCTTCATATTCAATTCCCTCAACTTGAGAGTACCCCTTGGCCACAAATTTGGCCTTATAATTATCTATGCTTCCATATGATGCATGCTTTACCTTGAAGATCCATATCGAACCCACAACTAATTTATTAGTTGGTCTTGGGACCACTTCCCAAACATTTTTCTTTACAATGGTTTCATATTCCTCCACCATTGCATCAACCCATACATGTTACTCCTTCCTCGAAAGATTATGGCTCAATATCTACAGTCTCAGTTATTAGATCCATGTATATTGTGTATCAATCAGGTGTCCTTCTCTGTCTGCACAAATTTGAAGGAGCACCCACATTCTCCCTCGCATCTTGCACAATTATCTCAGCTTCCCTGGTTCTTTTTCTTCATTTTCTGGATGGTTTTTATTGAGGGGTTGTCTCCACTATTTTCTCCTCAATTTTTGGTTGCTGCACAACTTCTTGAGGTTCCTCCTTTGGAGCTAAAATCTCCTCCTCTAGTGGGATCTGAAGATCCCTCTCAAGAGAGAACTACATTGCTTTCTCCTCATCAAATTTTACATCCCTTCACACAGTTGTCATTCTGAGGGATGGAAAGTACATATGGTAGTTGTGGGGAGTGTATGTGTAACCCATAAATACCCCCAACTATGTTTTCGGCTCAAGATTCTTCCTTAATTATTTGGAGACATGCCAATAAAAATAGGCTCCAAAAATCTTGAAGTGTGACACATCTGACTTTCTCCCCAAGAAAGCCTCCTCTGGTGTAATCATGCCAAGAATCTGATGAGGACTTTGGCTTTGAAAATAGAATGTTGTGTTGCATGCCTATGTCCACAAGTGCAGTGGTAGTCCTTGGTCATGGAACATAACCTTCATTTCTCCTACAATGCTATGGTTCATTCTCTCAGCCACCCCATTCTGTTGTGGGTTGTGGGGTCTTGTCAACTCTCGTCAAATGCCTTCTTTCACACAAATATTTTTGAATTCATTCAACATGTACTCACCTCCATTACCACTCCTAAAATCCTTCACCATATTTCCAGTCTCTTTCTCAGCAAGTGCCTTGAATTCTATAAACTGGGAGAATGTCTCATATTTTTTCCGCATGAACAAGATCCAACATTTCCATGAGAATTCATCAATAAAAATGATTTTTTTTTTTTTTTTGCCATTGGAGGTTATCGAGAAAGCTCCACAAACATCACAATGGATCCTTTCTAGGAATGCATGTGTTTTGTTGTCTCGATCGTGGAATGTAGATTTTGTGTACTTCCCAAGGTACGTCCTTTGCAAACATCATGTTGATCAAGTGCTCCTTTGAAGATTCTTATGATTATTTGTTGCATAATAATAAGGGTGCCATGATGAAAATTGCCAAGTATTCTATGCCAAATTTCACCCACATCTCGGCCCTACACCTTCTCCTCCTTAGTGCTTAAGGCAGCACAATCTTCCACATCTAGCTTATACATGTTATTCACATGAACCCTGATCTTCGTCACCTGTCTTGTGGCTATGTGTCTTAGGAATTTCTTTCCTTTGTTGAATATCACATCATAACCATAGTCTTCCAAAAATTATAGAGAAGAGGTTTTTCTTTAACCTCGGAATGAACATGACATCCTTGAGCCTAAGAGGGGAGCTTGACTCCCTCTGAAAGGTAATTGTACCAACCCTGGTCACGATGTTCCTTCCACAATCTCCAAACTCAATGTGCATCTACAAATATTTTTCTTCAAGGTCACTGAAAAACTCTCTACACCCTATCATGTGGAATGATGCACCTGATTCCAAGTACCACACACTCCCCATCCTTGTGATGGTCATAAATGAAATGAGGGTAAATTCAAGCTCGAACTGTTAAGGCAAGGTTTCAATTTTTTCTCCTTTTGATGTGTTCTTGCGTGCCTTTTTGTGTCGACACTTCGTGGCATAGTGTCTGAATTCATGACATTGGAAGCATTTAATTTTGGACAAATATTTCTTCTTTCCCCCTTGGCTGGACTCTGGTTTGGATTGATATTTCTTCCCTTTTCCTTTCTTTCCATTTCCAATAAATGCAATTTTTTATTCATCCTCACCATTGGATCAAGTCCCGTCTTTGATATTCCACCTTATTTCCTCGTGTACCAAATCAGACCATAAGCGTTCCCAATTCGGTAGTTTCTCCCTCTTGTTCACCGAATATTTGTAGCTATGCCAACTCTTGGGAAGGCCTATAAAGGCTAGGCTTACCAAGCCATCTTCTACTACATTAATGCCAACCCCGCCAAGTTCATCATGACATTGTGTAAACCTTCTTGGATACTGAAGAATATGTAATATTCCAAATTTTCCACAAGATAATTGGAATATTAAAGTTCTTATTTTTCATAATTAATTAATTAATTAAATAAGAGGGTGGGGGGACCCACAAACCCCATAGATGAATAAAATCCACTTTTGATGTGTGTATGTGGATATTTTAGATCTAGATCTACATTATGGAGTAGTGGAGAAACTTCTTAAATGAAGGAAGAGTGGAGATCATGGATCCTTAATGTAAAATCATGAAGATCTTGGAGGAGGTAAAATAAGATCATAGTGCATTCAAAGTAAGATAATAAAGCACTTATGATGAGATAGTGGAGGAAGCGATGCATCTAATGCACACATGATGGAGAGAGTGGGAATTAAATGCAGACATGATGGAGATCATGGAGAGACAACACAGTCTTCATGGAGGCTAGTGGCCACGTGTACAACATAGTTATGACGTGGGCCAGGGCTATGGAAGGCTCATAATATATATAATGAATATGAAGGCACAATAGAAGGTAGGCTTTAGATGATTATTTCTGATCTGTTTAGATCTAGATTTTTCAATTGACATTTCTATGCACGCTTATGCTGTTTAGCTAAGTCTGTAGTGTTGTTTAGCACAGGGTGTTTCCAAGTGGAAATCCCACCCTTACCCACGGGGGAATTTGAGTGCCTACTCTGGGAAGGTTTCTATTGAGCTCCATTCATCATTAGGAATTGGTGCCATATTCATACCACTCTCATATGCTCACTCAGCCATAGGAATAAAGCATTCCTGCATCAGGGTTTGAGAAGCGGAGGTTGTTTCTAGCATTCTAGCTAGGAAACTGGTGGAGGATTCATCCTTTCACCTTGTTCTTCATGTTCAACCTTTCAGGAGCAGTAGATCTATATCTAGCATTTAGGCCATTGTATTTTACCTCCATGCATTAGCAGTGTTAGTATGAATCTTTTGTTGAAAAAATACCACTTTAGCTACACATAACAAATAGCCCTAACATCAATTATGGCTGCCAATATCTTTAAATCTGCAGTTAGTTGATCCAAATAAAGCTGCACAAATCCAGATCTATGCATAAAATACATTAAGCAGTGAAAATAAAATGTTGCTCCATGCATCCAATAGATAAGACAAGAACAATATATTTGAAATAATTTTTGTATTAAAGGGGCACCTGAGAGGAAAACAAGAAAGGTGTTTCCAATTCTCCTCAATGGGATGGGTTCTTGAAAGTCCTCAGCATTTCAGATCTAAAACTTCTCTCTCTTGTTGGTGTAGAAAACCCAAACAAACATAGAACTCAAAGGGAGCTCACAAAGCAAATGATGGAGAATGTGACAATGATAATGGCTCAAAGTCAAACCAAGAGTATAGATCTAGAGTGATCTAATGCAATGACAGGTGACCAATGAATGGGAAAACCCTTCTATTCATAACAAAATATTTGGGCGGTCTAGAACTTGGTGCATGAATAAAATATTATTAACCAGATTCTAGAACCACCTTTTAGGAATATTTTATTATATTTGTTGGAGGGGAAAGGATTTTTGACTTGGGTCAATTCCTTTATTTATAAATAATAAATAAATAAATGATTTATTTATTATTTTAAGGAAATGTTGGAAATATAATTAAATAAATAATGATTTATTTAATTTTTTATAAATGATTTAGTCAAATTTAACAAGGAATATTATTTAAATAAGGATTAAATAACTTATTCCTAGGAAATAATCAAATAAATAAGGATTTATTTAATTGATTTCCTTGTTTTGGGTTAAATATGACCAGGAATAATAATTAAATTGATGTTTAGCTAATTATTATTTGAGGAAATATAAACAAATATAGATTTTTTTATTATTTCCTTTTGGGGTTTCCTGTTTAGACCATAAACAACTTAATAAAGGTGTTTTACTAAGTTATTTCACATAGTGAAAGCAATTTTACTTAGGGTAAAATTGGTCTTACATGGTGTACTTGGGTCCATCTAATGATAATAGGTTAGATGACCAAAAAATGGTGTAACAAGAAGTCCCCTCAATGATTGCGTAGTCCAGTCTTGTAGATTTGAAAGAGGAAGGAAGTTTTCAGTATTTCAGCTGGAAATCCTATGAGGGGCCATCTCCTCATTTTGCATTCATTATTTCCACCATTTTTGAGCTGATTTGTGTTGGCAATATGATGCAGAGTGTTTTCCTTGATGGAAACCCACTTGATGAAGATGATGGCAACCACTTGACGAAGTTGTTCTTGACTTGATGAGCTTGCTAAATAATGTAAATCTGATGTATCTACAATAAGTGTGTGTCTCAAGGCATACACGGTTTTGTATAGGCGAAGTAGCGTATGCACGCGGGAAGTAACGTCACAAGTCGCGTATGCTCAAATGCGCTCTAAATATGTAAAACAAGGGGTAAATACCATGGTTTTGACCCATTGTATTAAGCGCTGGATTGTCTATGAGATCCCGTCTAGGAATACCATTGGAAGTTATGTGGTTTTGGCTCATGGTATTGATAAAGGGTAACCCTATATAAGGAGAAGAAATTCATTGTGCAAGGGTGTGCATGAGTCTGGGCTTTGATGAATACTTCACTCTGAAGTATATCTGTATGGTTGAACCCTATTCCTAATTGATAGATCTGAATCTATGATGCACCTATGAACATGATGAAGGCTCAATATCTCTAGATCTAGAAATGGTGAATGTCAAGGATGATCTGAAAAGAAGTGAAGAAGACCTGGCGCAATCCTGTTGAAGAGATTGAAGAAATCTGGGTAAGTTCATAGATCTGGTCTGTACTACAAAGTTTATCTTTTATAGATCTATACGTAGGTTCGTTTCATGAAAAGCGCGTGTATACGCGGGTCTGTGGAAGGAAAAGCGCGTATGCGCAGTTAGGGTTTTTCCTTAGAAAATGCACTGAAGTATACGCGGGTTCGTCTACTGGAAAGGGCGTATATACGCGGGTCTGATTAAATAAAAGAACGTATGATTTCTGATCTAATGGTTGCTGAAGGTTGAATGTGTTTCTGCATATCTATTCTGAAGTCTGGGTTATATCTGATATTCTGGTTACAGTGGTCTCACTATTCTGTTTGAAGCATTGAGCAAGATATGATTATTGATAAGTGAAGGGTTGTGTTGAAGCTGTTTGATCCAGTTTGAAAATTGATGAAACATGGTCTGCAGTGGTGCTGAGGGTCGAAGCCTTCAGTCAGGGGGTCGTAGCTCCCTTCCAGGAGAGGCTGGTAAACGAGAGCAGGGGGTTGTAGCTCCCTTCCAGGATAGGCTGGTAAACGAGAGAAGGTTTTAGCCTTCTGCAGGTGGGTGCCTGCATGCTGGTTTGAGCCTGCACCAGTACATGATTGTAAGAAGTTTTCTTAATAATAAATTTTGAAGGCTGAAGCAACGGCATCAGTGGTTTTCTCCCGAATTGGGTTTCCACCTAAAAATCCCGGTGTTCATGTGTGTTGCATATGTGTGATGATTATTCTGTTCTGTCTGCACCTGTTTACTGTTTCTGAAATATCTGATGAATGAATAATGCAATGATCTGAGTTAAGATTCAAACACATAATTAGATCTCTGGACATACGCGAGTTCTTTAAAGGATATCCACGTATATACGCTAGTTTCCTTCAGTAAAGTAGCGTATGGGTTTTTAGAAAGGAAAAAGTAAAAGTTTGATTGTCTGCACTAAATACTGATTCACCCCCCCCTCTCAGTATTTTTCCCAACAATTGGTATCAGAGCAGGTCCTTCTGAAAAAGCTTAGCCGCTAGAAGGAAGATCAAGCAAGATGAGCTATCAAGAAGGAACAACATCTATCAAGCCTCCGCTCTTCAATGGAAGAAATTTAATCTTCTGGAAAATGAGGATGAAATCATTTCTTCAGTCTATGGGAGCAGATGTATGGGCCATTGTTGAACAAGGATATCAATATCCAGCTGCTACACCAACAGATCCAACTGAAAGGAAGAATTATGAATCAAATGCAAAAGCAGTCAATGCTATAACAGGAAGTCTAACAGAATCAGAATTTTTCAAAGTCATGCAGCTAAATACAGCAAAAGAAATATGGGACAAAATCATTCTGAGTTATGAAGGTGATGCAAAGGTAAAAAGTGCAAAACTCCAAACTCTCAGAATTGAATATGAAAATTTAAAGATGCATAATGATGAGAGTATTGCCAGTTTCTTTTTACGTCTTGATGATGTTGTAAATCATATGAAAAATCTGGGAGAAACAATAACTGAAACTACTTTGGTTGAGAAAATTTTGAGATCGCTAACGGCAAAATTTGAGTCAAAAGTCTCTGCTCTTGAAGAAAAACAGGATCTTCAAAATCTTACTGTGGTGCAACTTCATGGCATACTGACCGCATATGAAATGAGAAGAGGAGGACCATCTGAAGTCAAAGAAGTTGTTTTTAGAGCTTATACAAAAGGGAAAGAAGTACAAGAAGCAGAAGGATCATGATATATTTCGAAAGAAGATGAGGAAAATTTTGTAAAGAAACTTCAACTTGGTACAGGACGGTTTAGAGGTAAGCTTCCTTTCAAATGTTTTAATTGTGGAAGAGTTGGTCATTATGCTGCTAAGTGTCCTCACAAAGAAACACCTACAAAAGGAAAGGAAGTAGCTAGAAATAAGAACCGGTCTAGCACTAGAAGAAGTTACTATACTCATGATGACAGTGATGGGGTATCTAATAGTGAGGAAGAATGTGAACAAGATCTTAGACTTCTCATGGCTTTTGAATCTAAAGAAGAAAATGATACTTTTTTGGATGCTCTAGAGGACAATGATTTTCTTGAAGAGAACAATCAACTCAAAATACGCTTAGAACAAAGCATAATTCTCTTAGAAGAATATAAAATTCTCTTAGAAGAAAGGAAAATAACCATCGAGACTCTGGAAAAGCAGGTTGAAGAGGCAAAGAAACACAATGAGAAATTAGAATGTGAAGTGGTAAGTGTAAGAAAAGAACTTGAGAAAGCAAAGACTCTGAATTTCAGATTTGCTAAAGGATCTGAAACCTTAGATGAGATTATCAAGGTACAACGTTCTCCTCTTATAAAGAAAGGTCTTGGATATATTGGAGAATCTTCTCAAGCTTTAGCACCAAATTATCTAAAAGCAGCTACAGCTGGTTTACAAAATTCTACCACTCAGCAAGGGAATGAAGAATCTTTACAGGTAAAGCATGATCATCTTAATGCAAGGAACACTAACAGGAATATCTTTCAAAGAAGCCCCAATCAACAGGTAAATTCAAGTAGAAGATTTCATGATCGAAGAAATTTCTTCTTCAATGGACAATGTTTGTCATGTCACAATTTTGGCCATAAAGCTGCTCAATGTGTTGCATATAAAACCATCATGACAAGAGAAGCAAGAAAGAAAAGGGTTGATATTGAAACAAAGAAGAATACCTATAACAACTTTTCTCCTCTTCTAAATGAAGTTGAATGTGATTATTGCAATAACTATGGGCATGAAGAATCTGAATGTAGGAGCAAAGTTCAGCCAAAAGAGCATCTTCCTTCAAAATCCAAAATATGGAAAAAGAAGGAATCACAGGTTGAAAATTGTGGCATAGCGTTATTTGCGAAAGTTGAAGAAAATCAATGGTACATTGATAGTGGATGCTCGAGACACATGACAGGTGATAAACACAAACTTCGTGCATATAGTGCTCTAGAAAAGGAAAAGAAAGTTACTTTTGGAAATGATACTCCTGTTGTAATTAAAGGAAAAGGGTCTGTGTTTCTAAAAGAAAAGGTGAAGGCTAATGTTGTCATGTATGTGGATGGATTAAGGCATAATATGTTAAGTGTAAGTCAAATGTGTGATCAAGGAACTGAAGTTGTCTTTAGTTCAAAAGAATGTGTGGTTCGTGATCTTGATACAGGTAAAACAATTATAAAAGGAAAAAGAACTCCAAGCAACCTGTATGTATTGAAGAATTGCAAAGAACAATGTTACTTAAGTAAATCTTCAGAAAACTGGCTATGGCATAGAAGGTTGGGGCATCTAAGCTTCTCTCAAATCAACAAATCAAGCAAACTTAATGCTGTTCGTGGTCTTCCCAATATTTCTCTACCTGAAAGTATCATATGCAAATCCTGTCAATTCGGTAAGAAAACCAGAGTGCAATTCAATGCCAAGGAAGGATCGTCAAGTAAGCCTCTTGAACTCATTCATACTGACATATGTGGACCTATGAGGAAAAAGTCACCACATGGTGAAGAATACTATATCTTATTCATTGATGATTTCTCTAGAATGTGTTGGATTGGGTTGATCAAACACAAAGATGAAGCATTTGAAAAATTTAAGATCTTCAAAGTGCTGGTTGAAAATGAATTAGATCTAAAAATCAAGTGTCTTAGATCTGATCGAGGAGGAGAATATACATCAAATGAATTCTTTGAATTTTGTGAACAACATGGCATAAAAAGACAGTTTTCTGTAGCAAGCACTCCACAACAAAATGGCGTAGCAGAAAGAATGAATAGAACAATTCAACAAATGGCTAGAGCTATGCTTGATGATTCCGGAACACTTGACATTTTTTGGGGAGAAGCAGCTCACACAGCAGCAAATATTCTTAACAAGGCACATGTTCGGGTAAATAGTGACAAAACTCCATATGAACTCTGGTATGGTAATTCTCCCTCTGTGAAACATTTTAGAGTTTTTGGAAGTAAATTCTTTATAAAAAATAATGATGAAAAGCTTGGCAAGTTTGAACCTAGATCAGATGAAGGAATACTTCTTGGTTACTCATCTACAAGCAGGGCATACAAATGTTACAATAAAAGGCTTCGAAAGATTTTTGAATGTATTGATGTTGTTATTGATGAGTCTCATGTAGTCCCTAAAGAAGAAAGACAAACAAAAGAAGAAGATGATGGTGACTTTTGTCCTTCTACATCAAATAGAAATGATATAAACAGTGGATCCAATGAAGAACCTGAAGATGATTTATCTGGAAAGGCTCCATTCAGATATGTTCAAAAGAATCATCCTGAATCTCAAATTTTGGGAGACAAGGAATCAGGTGTACAAACAAGGAGGACTCTTGTGGGATCTCCTAGCCATCTGGCATTTCTATCCACGATTGAACCACACAATGTCAATCAAGCTAGCAAAGATGAATGTTGGATTCAGGCCATGAATGAAGAACTTGATCAAATTGAAAAAAACCACACTTGGGAATTGGTACCAAGACCACATGATAAAAATTTCATTGGAACCAAATGGATATTCAAGAACAAGCTAAATGAGAATGGGGACGTTATAAGAAACAAAGCTAGACTGGTTTGCAAAGGGTATACTCAACAAGAAGATATAGACTTCGAAGAAACTTTTGCTCCTGTAGCTAGACTTGAAGCCATAAGAATGTTTCTTGCTTTTTCAAGTTTTCAACAAATCAAAGTTTATCAAATGGATGTCAAATTTTCTTTCCTCAATGGTGATCTAGAAGAAGAAGTTTATATAGAACAACCAGAAGGATTCATTTTAGGAAATGATGAAAATCTTGTTTGCAGACTTAAAAAGGCTTTATATGGTCTCAAACAAGCTCCAAGGGCATGGTATTATCGTCTTGACAAATATCTTCATCGACAAGGATTTTCAAAGGGGTCTGCTGATAGTAACTTATACACAAAAATTGAAAATGATAAACTATTGATTGTGGTTGTATATGTTGATGATATAATTTTTGGAAGTAATGAAGAATCTATGAGTCAGAAATTTGCTTCTGTCATGCAGCAAGAATTTGAAATGTCTTTACTTGGGGAACTAACATTCTTTCTTGGCTTACAAGTGCATCAAACTACAGAAGGTATATTCTTATCTCAAGCAAAATACCTTAAGAAAATTCTGAAGAAGTATGGGATGGAAGAGTGCAAACCTGTAAGTACACCAATGGTAACCGGATGTAATCTCAGTTCTCATGATGATTCTCCCACGGTGAATCAACCAGAATACAGATCTATGATAGGAAGTCTTCTATATCTCACTGGGACTAGACCAGATATTATGCATGCAGCTGGGATTGTTGGACGATTCCAAGCCAATCCAAAAGAGTCTCATCTTCAGGATGTCAAAAGAATATTCAAATATCTACAAGGAACTCAAGACTTTGGACTATGGTATCCAAAGAATGTTGATCTTACTCTTCATGCTTATACTGATGCAGATTGGGCTGGAAATGTTGATGATCGGAAAAGCACAAGTGGTGGTGCATTCTATATGGGGCCCCGGTTGGTATCTTGGTTCAGTAAGAAGCAAAGTTCTATTGCCTTATCTACTGCTGAAGCAGAATATGTGGCTGCCGCATCTTGTTGCACTCAACTCCTTTGGATGATGCAAACCTTGGAAGATTTTCAAATAAAATGTACTTCTCCTATCTCCATTATGTGTGATAATACAAGTGCCATCAGTATCTCAAAGAATCCTGTTATGCATTAAAATACCAAGCACATCTCCATCAAGTATCACTTCTTACGTGAACAAGTGCTTGAACAAAAGGTGAAGTTGGAGTATGTTCCCTCCAAAGAACAAGTTGCTGATATTTTTACCAAACCTCTGCCCAGGGAAGCGTTCAAATACCTCAGACAAAATCTGGTTGTTGTCTCTTCCTCTCAGAAGATCAGATCTGATTAAATTCAGAAGATTAAATTGGATACGCGGGTTTATTTAAAGACAGTCGCGTATATACGCGAGTTCATACACAAAAAACCGCGTATGGGTGGTTGCTGACAAAGTTTCTGGGTCAGCATTCTTCAGCACAAGCTATGGTGCTGTTTGGTATCTCTGATGCTGTTTCTCAAGCTAAGGAGGAGTTTTGGTCGTATGGAAAGGATGCACAGTTTCAGGGGGAGCATTAGCCTGGCTGAGAATAATGCATTTTTGGCATTATGATGGTTCTGAAACTTGATCTCTCTCTTGAGGTCTTTTTGTTTTTGGTTGTGAAAAGTCATACTTGTAATTTGATGAAAAGGTCATGTTGAGACCCATGATGTAAATTGTAATATTCAGTCATGTAAGGACTTGTTCAAATTTGTAAACCCACTTGGTTGGGTAGTTGAGTCAAAATGTGTAAACCCACTTGGATGGGTATTTGAGTCACATATGTAAATCCACTTAGTTGGATCTTTGATGTAAGTATGAGTCTTGGTGATAGGAAGGTCATAGAGTCATGTACTTCATTGAAAAATATGTTTGAAGATTCAGCATGACCTCAGGGGGAGCATGGTAACTTCAATGCACATCAGATCTGCAGAGCTCTTATGTCTACATGAGGAGAAAAACCTTGTGTTGGTTTTGATCCGCCCTTTGCCCTTGATGTCAAAGGGGGAGAGTGACATGGTGTTTTCATGAATAATGGTTGTGCTTAATGTATCTATCTGTTATGGTGATCAAACACCATCGTGGTTTCCATCAAGTCCAAAGGGGGAGATTGTTGGCAATATGATGCAGAGTGTTGTCCTTGATGGCAACCCACTTGATGAAGATGATGGCAACCACTTGACGAAGTTGTTCTTGACTTGATGAGCTTGCTAAATAATGTAAATTTGATGTATCTACAAGAAGTGTGTGTCTCAAGGCATACGCGGGTTTGTATAGGCGAAGTAGCGTATGCACGCGGGAAGTAACGTCACAAGTTGAGTATGCTCAAATGCGCTCTAAATATGTAAAACAAGGGGTAAATACCATGGTTTTGACCCATTGTATTAAGCGCTGGATTGTCTATGAAATCCCGTCCAGGAATACCATTGGAAGTTATGTGGTTTTGGCTCATGGTATTGATAAAGGGTAACCCTATATAAGGAAAAGAAATTCATTGTGCAAGGGTGTGCATGAGTCCGGGCTTTGATGAATACTTCACTCTGAAGTATATCTGTATGGTTGAACCCTATTCCTAATTGATAGATCTGAATCTATGATGCACCTATGAACATGATGAAGGCTCAAGATCTCTAGATCTAGAAATGGTGAATGTCAAGGATGATCTGAAAAGAAGTGAAGAAGACCTGGCGCAAACCTGTTGAAGAGATTGAGGAAATATGGGTAAGTTCATAGATCTGGTATGTACTGCAAATTCTATCTTTTGTAGATCTATACGCAGGTTTGTTTCATGAAAAGCGCGTGTATACGCGGGTCTGTGGAAGGAAAAGCGCGTATGCGCAGTTAGGGTTTTTCCTTAGAAAATGCACTGAAGTATACGCGGGTTCGTCTACTGGAAAGGGCGTATATAAACCTCCCGATTAAATAAAAGCGCGTATGATTTCGATCTAATGGTTGCCGAAGGTTGAATGTGTACACCTCGTGACATTCATTCTGTCCTGGGTTAGTATCCGATATTCGTTACAGCGGGTCTCACCGTTCGTTTGCGAATGAGTGGAGCATGATTATTGAAAAGTGACAGTTGTGTTGAAGTCGTTTGATCCAGCTTCTTTGAAAATTGATGAAACGTGGTCCATCGTTGTGCTGGTGCTAAGGGTTGAAGCTTTCTGGGCCAAAGGGGGGTAGCAGCTCCCTTCCAGGAGAGGCTGGTAAACGAGTGCAGGGGGTTGTAGCTCCCTTCTAGGAGAGGCTGGTAAACGAGAGAAGATTGTAGCCTTCTGCAGGTGGGTGCCTGCGTGTTGGTTTGAGTCTGCACCAGTACATGATTGTAAGAAGTTTTCTTAATAATAAATTTTGAAGGCTGAAACAACGGAAGCGGTGGTTTTCTCCTGAATTGGGTTTCCACCTAAAAATCCTGGTGTTCATGTGTGTTGCATATGTGTGATGATTATTCTATTCTGTCTACACCTGTTTACTGTTTTTGAAATATCTGATGAATGAATAATGCAATGATCTGAGTTAAGATTCAAAACACATAATTAGATCTCTGGAGATACGCGAGTCCTGTAAAGGATATCCGCGTATATACGCTAGTTTCCTTTAGTAAAGTAGCGTATGGGTTTTTAGAAAGGAAAAAGTAAAAGTTTGATTGTCTGCACTAAATACTGATTCACCCCCCCCCCCCCCCCCCCTCTCAGTATTTTTCCCAACAATTTGCATTATCCAGCAACAGACTAGAAAGCCTCAATCCTTGACAGTGCAATTTTTGGCAGCAGTTGTGTAGCAACAGCTACAATCAGTGGAGAAGGATAGAGGAGCTAGATCTTGAGCTTCTAGCTTGAGGATCTAGTGAAGGGATCAAATCTTCAAGCATAGATATGATTTTGTATCATATTGCAGCCATCCTTTTGTCAGATCTAGCTTTAGATCTGCATACCCAATAATTATATGTGCAAGCCCTAAGAGGGTGATTTTCCTATATTGCTAGATCTGGAAAATCCTTTCTGGGTTATCTTGCGTATCCATCATAGAGCCCGCATCTAAAGTTTCAGCATAATCAGATTTCCCAAACTGCCTAGATATACATTTATATTTTTCCGGCAGTTGCAGTCCAAGCAGTTGTAATAGAGACAACACAGTTTTCCTTCCAACAGTCTAGCAATTATGCAGTCCCTCTTGTGGGATCAGTTCAGGATCATTCTAGGCCATCTCTTTGGCTTGAGTGTCTCATATTTTGAGCATTGTTGTATTGTTTATCCACATCCCACATAATAAAATGGCTCAACTATTCTGTACTTTTTGATGGTGTATTTATATTTATTGTTTACTTTGCTATAGTTCTTATATTGTGTTCTAGTATTACTACATTCTCCCTTTTGGGATTTTACAGTGGTATCAGAGCATGATCTTTGGCTCAGCTTGTGGGCTCTTCATCTATAACATCAAAAGATGAAGCAAATAATAGAGATCTACAATGAAGGAGGATTGCAGTTTTGACACTCTTCTCTTTAGATCTATGAAATATCTCTCCAAGGAGATCAATCAAAATGAAGAGAGAAATGCAAAAGGAGGATCCAAGAAGAGTTTAGAAAGAGGAAGGTCCAATCACTTCCTATTAGCAGAAGAAATAACCCAAGAAGCAAAGAAGTCCACATCATTCTACTAGATCCACTTTCTTTGAGAAGGAAGGGGAATGGTGTGACTATGAAGGAGACTTGGGGTATGATACCCTAAGTAAATATCTGTCCGAGTACAAAGCACAACCTAGAGAACTGAATGCGAATCTATCTCTCCAACAATTTTTTCAACTCAAAGAGGAGAGGAGATCCTGCAACATCAATAACAGAAAGAGGCATAGATTCTTCTTGCCTACATTTGATGGATCTCCCACAAGCACATTGAGGGCTTGGAGGGAAGAGTTAGCTACGTTCTTTCAGCTATATTCTGTAGTAGAAAGAAATTTTGTGGAGATTGTAGCGCTGCACCTTGAGGGTGAAGCAAAATATTGGTGGTTCAGTCATTTGTCACATGCAAAAGTGATTGCTTATGCATATTTTATTCAAAGACTGAAGAAGAAGTTTGGTAGAAAGAAACCGAAGACATCTCACATAGAGACACTTCCCATCATTGATGAGATGATACATGAGGAGCCAAAGGAAGATTTCATCATTATTACTCTGGAAGAGGAGCCCCTACCACCACCATCAACTTCAATAGTACTTGCATCAGGAGGAAGAGCACTTGCACATTTTCAAGATGGTATTGATCTCTTGACAGTTGGAGACCCATGCATGATTCATGAGATGGATGAGGAGGAAGAGGAAGATACCATCACTGGTACAGTAGAAGATATGCAACCATCATCCTTACCAGTAGTTGGAGAGGCCATTGCATGGGTTGGAGGAACTATTGTATATGTGAAAGATGTTCCAGATATTCAACTTATCCAAGGTTTAAAACACTTTCGTATCATATTATTTCAGTATCTCATATTGAGAAAGAGATATTAATCAATAGTATGATTAATATAAAATATATATGTCAATTCTTAATTCAATAATGGTGTTAACAATATATATGTTTAAACCATAAACCATATCAATTAACTTCCAAACGAATTATAAATGTAACAAGATTTATAAAGATCCATTCGTATAAATGGGATCAATTCGTATGAAGGGTAGAGTAGTAACGTTTATAAAACCAAGTTTTATGTTATGAATTCCTTCATATGTAATATAAATTATGAATTAAATAATGTGGCAGGAAATTTGTGAGACCATGCCATCAGGAAAATTGCAAACCCAAGGATTATATCACCTTGCTGATTTGGAGCAGCAAATTATCACTACACAGAGGACCCTTGACTTGATCAAGGAGAAGATGTATTTCTATCCCAGTTTTTCATGGTTGAGCTACACCCAACACTCTGTGATAAAGTATGGAGTTTTAGAAGATGGGAGGAGCACAGTCCTATTAAGTACAGTGATGGACTATAAGTTTAGCATTGTATATGGCCATGAGACAACAAATGTATCACCATGTAGATCTACAACGCTGTCACTAAGCAACAATGATGAGATGAGGGCACCATTACTATTGGAGCATTACGAAGGGAGCTTCACTCATGAATCACTGCAGGGACAAATGATAGATGGTAGAAATCTTATGATGGAGAGTACTTTCCATATCAGGATGGAGTTTCTTTGATGAGCACCTCACTACTCAAAGAGGAATGTCTACCTACAACATGTATGGAGCCTTATGGGTTCTATTGGGCCATTGATGAGAGGATCTCATGGAGAGACCTCAAAGGAGGTGCAATTCAACATTTCATAGAGTGAAAAGCTATTCAGATGGAGGAGATTTGTATTATACCTTGGGTAGATACCAATATTGAGCTTGGCATGATTCATCATCCACATTGGGATGAATGGATCTAGATGAGGAGCAAGAGGTTGCCAACCTTCTTGCAGATCTATGATACCGAGCAACAAGAATCATGGCTGCGCTGGTTTCTTTTGGGTGAGTATGGTTACTACCCAATATCTCACAGTTGCATGACCCATGCCATGTATATCATTGATGACATGCAACATGAGGAGGCATGACTGCGTTGGTTATTGATGAGAGAGGTTGGACACCTCATGATGTATCTTATGTTGATGTATTTAATTTTGTTTAGGATATGTCTCATGTCTTTACATGCATTTCTTTTTGGGATATATCTCATGTTCATGTATGTAATTGGGTTTGGGAAAAAACATAACTCTCACATGATGTGGCAAAATGGAGCTTATTTGTATTGTTCTGATGAGACATTCCACATGTCCATTAGTGTGTTGTTGCTCCATGACTTTCATCATGGTGATGTAAGGAGGCTAGTGGCCACATTTACAACACAGTTATGAGGTGGGCCAGGGCTATGGAAGGCTCATAATCTATATAATGAAGATGAAGGCATAATAGAAGGTAGGCTTTAGATTATTATTTCTGATCTGTTTAGATCTAGAATTTTCATTTGAAATTTCTATGGACGCTTATGATGTTTAGCTAAGTCTGCAGTGTTGTTTAGCACATGGTGTTTCTGAGTGGAAATCCCACCCTTACCCACGAGGGACTTCGAGTGCCTACTCTGGGAATGTTTCTATTGAGCTCCATTCATCATCAGGCATTGGTGCCATATTCATACCACTCTCATAGGCTCACTCAGCCACAAGAATAACTCATTCCCGCATTAGGGTATGAGAGGTTGAGGTTGTTTCTAGAATTCCAGCTAGGAAACCGGTGGAGGATTCATACTTTGACCTTTTTCTTCATGTTCAACCTTTCAGGAGCAACATATTTATATCCGGCATTTAGGCCATTGTATTTTACCTCCATGCAGCAGCAGTCCCCTCAAGGATTGTGCAGTCCAGTCCTCTAGATTCGAAGGAGGAAGGAAGTTTCCAGTATTTCAGCTAGAAAACCTGTGAGGGACCATCTCCTCACTTTGCATTCACTATTTCCACCATTTTTTAGATGATTTGCATTATCCATCAGTAGGCTAGAGAGCCTACATCCTTGACAACACATTTTTTGGCAACATTTGTGTAGCAGTAGCTACAATCAGTGGAGAAGGATAGAGGAGCTAGATTTTGAGCTTCTAGCTTGAGGATCTAGTGAAGGGATCAACCCTTCAATCATAGATCTCATTTTGTATCATATTTCAGCCATCCTTTTGTCAAATTTAGCTTCAGATATGCATAACCAACAGTTATATGTGCAAGCCCTAATAGGGTGATTTTCCTAGATTGTTAGATTTGGAAAATCCTTTCTGGGTTATCTTGGTATCCATCATAGAGCCCAAATCTAAAGTTTCAGCATCATCGAAGCTCCCAAACTGCCTATATCTACATTTATATTTTGCCAGCAGTTGGAGTAGGGACAATGCAGTTTTTCTTCCAGCAGTTACATAGTCCCTCTTGTGGGATCATTTCAGGGTCATTCTAGGCCATCTCTTTGGCTTGAGTGTCTCATATTTTGAGCACTATTGTACTGTTTATCCACCTCCCACATCATAAAATGGATCAACTAATATGTACATTTTAATGGTGTATTTAGATTTATTGTTTACTTTGTTGTAGTTCTTATATTGTGTTTTAGTATTAATGCATTCTCCCTTTTGGGATATTACAGAATAGTTTCATTCTTTTTTATCTCGATACTTCAAATTTTATCCTTGAGTATCAGCTTACTATGGTCACTACTATTCTCAAAAAAAAATTTCATTTCTTTCCACATTGCGAAACAAGTTTCTTTTTTGTGGAGATTTGAGACAATGTGATCTCGTACTCCTTCTAAAATTATTCTCCTCGCCTTGGATACATCTTTCTTCCATTGAACAAGGTTTTGGGCATCAAATGCTTGTGGTTTGCAACATTTGTACTGATGTATTCTAGAAATCCATTTTCATCCAATACCACCTCCATGTGATCCTTCTATGCGATGAAATTAGAGCTTCCTTCGAAGGCATACTCTAGCCTCATCCCGTTGAAGGTTATCTTCCGAGGTCTGAAGAGATCCTGCTACACTGAACTTCAAAATTGAACTACCTGAGAAAAAACTTTGAAATTATTTCTCTGATGTAAATCCTTCTCTGATACCATGTATAAATTATTATGTAGATTTGAAACTTCTCATGAAATTTTAATCAAAATCACAAGACACAAACCTACTCTACTGCCTTATGGAAATAAATTCACAATTTAGAACAATAATTTGAGACATGCAATAAGAAACAACACATATGCACACAATATTTTTTTCATGGAAAACAAACTTCTATAAACCCCAATTCCTGCTTGCATTTATTTTATGAATAGAGATATATTACAATTTCTTTTGCTCAAATGAGCACAGGCCACAAGTGAATAACATATCTCTTTTCTCACTGAGAATATCTGACCCAGACTTAGTCAATTTCTACCTCTACTTGAGCCCCTATTTCCTTGCACAATTCCTTGATAAATTAGGCCCCTATTATTTAGGAATTTCTCCAAAATGGATTGAAAAATTATCAAGGTTGATCATCTAACTGCATGCAACACCTGTACAATCAAGACTAGTCTACAATTGATGTTACATTTCCTTTGAATCTCCATCATAGTTCAAGAACTCGAATTATCTACATGCAACAACTATTTTGGGCTGATTTATTAATTAACTGGATGATCACTAAGTTTGACTGAAGTCCCACTACACAATTTTCCTTCCACGAGTTCCTCAAATAGTTAGAACTAGTTTAATTGAAAACAACCTGAGATAACTTACCTTGATTGCTACAAATTAGAAATCACACATGATTAATTGAACTCTAAATCCTGTAACTCAAATTTACTAAGATAACTGGGTGAAAAGAGCCATGTCAGACAATTTAACTCCATCCAAGTTGTCTGTTGATGTGGAAATTCAAATTTTCTCAATTTAATCAAGGAAAAATACAATCGATAATTTCTTGTTGCATTTTACAACACTCAATTTGCTCTACAATTGAATCCTTTTGTTTGATAGTTATCAATTGAATAATGAAGGTATTTATATTTGTATTCGTATAATGTGCTATCAATTCCTCTATAATATTTTCCAAGTGACAAATTATTTATGAGAACAAAGCCATCGATACCACACAAATCGATTGGGTTCTAAATATAAATATGCAATGCATGTAGGTTTTAACCCTGAACAGAAATTATCTACACATCAATCCTATAATAGAAAATAAACAATAGCGACAACATAAAACATAAAACAGATAAACACAGAGATTTTCCCCTGGATCCCAAATCGGGACGACCAACTTGATTTTTCATTATATTCCTTTTAGTGTTACAACACATATATATACATGCCGAAGCATACATAAATCCCAATCCATTAACCCTGGATTAGAACATAACCGTAGTTTCCTTGACCGGATATACAAAATACTAGGGGCCAAAAACCATTGTACCCCAAAACCATGTGCAAACTCATGCACAAAACATGGGTGGGTCTGCCCACCAAATTTTTTTTTGCCAGGGTGCTGCCTCGGACCCCAACAGGGGGGGCTGCCGCCCCCCCCTGTGACCCCCCTGCTGCGCCTGGCGCAACGTATAGCACGTGGGACTAGTCGTGGAAAGAGTATAACACATACCCAACATTCTCCCACTTGTTGTTTTCTTTCTGCAGGGGGCCACAGGAGAGCTTAGTCATTGGGCCAATTCTTCAACACCCATTGTTTCTCTACACCAAGAGAACTTCTGAGTGCTCACAGACTTCGTCAATGCATCTGCAACATTCTTCAAAGTGTCCACCTTTACCAGCAACACCCTTTTAGCCTCAACCATATCTCTAACAAAGTGATATTGAACATCAATGTGCTTTGTCTTTGAATGATAAGCATGGTTCTTAGCCAAGAAAATTTCACTTTGGCTATCACAGTCTATCCTTATAGCTTGCTGTACCAACCCCATACTTGAACACAATATTTGCAACCAAACTGCTTCCTTGCTTGCATGAGTGGCTGCTATGTATTCTGCCTCTGTAGTTGAAAGAGCCACTACAGACTGTCTTTTACTCATCCAACCGACTGCGCCTCCAAATAGGCTAAACACATACCCACTTGTAGATCTTCTTTGGTCCAGATCTCCAGCCCAGTCTGCATCAACAAAACCACGAATGTCCAACATTCTTTCCAATCCTGGTCTTCCCTGGTAGCACAAGCCATAATCACCAGTGCCACGTAAATATCTGAAAACCCGCTTCACTGCTGTCCAATGCTCCTTCCCTGGGTTTGACATAAACCTGCTCAATACTCCCACTGCATGTGCAATGTCTGGTCTAGTACAGACCATTGCATACATCAGGCTACCCATTTCACTTGCATATGGAACACGGGACATATCCTCCTCTTCTTCTTGTGTCTTGGGACACTGTTCAGCAGATAGCTTTACACCTACAGGAATAGGAACATTCACCGGTTTACTATCCTGCATATTGAACCTCTGTAATATAGTCTCGACATACTTCCTCTGGTTTAACCAGAGCTTCCTCTTTGCCCGATCTCTCTTAATTTCCATGCCCAAAATATAGTTTGCAGCACCAAGATCCTTCATGTAGAATTTGGAGAACAATTGGGTCTTCAAATCTTGGATAATTTCTTTGTCATTTCCAATCAACAACATATCATCCACATACAAGACCAAAAAAATAACACGGTAACCAATTAATTTAAAATAAACACAGTGATCCTCCTTGCTTCTGGTGAAGCCAAGTCCCCGTATATAGGTATCAAATTTCTGATACCACATCCTTGGTGACTGTTTTAACCCATACAGAGACTTCTTCAACCTGCATACTAATTCTTTCTTACCCTTCACCATAAAGCCTTCAAGTTGCTTCATGTAGATCTCCTCTTCTAGATCCCCGTGAAGAAATGTTGTCTTCACATCCATCTGTTCTATCTCAAAATCAAATGTAGCAGCAACAGATAAAAGTAATCTAATAGAAGTACCTTTGGCAACAGGAGAAAAAATATCACCAAAATCAATTCCCGGCACCTGGGAATAACCTTTCGCTACCAACCGAGCTTTGTATTTCTCCACCTTGCCTTCTACATTCATCTTCTTCTTAAACACCCATTTACTCCCAATGGGCTTCCTTCCAGCCGACAACTCCACCAGATCCCATGCATCGTTTTTGTGCAAGGATGCCATTTCATCAACCATGGCCTCCTTCCAGAGTTTTCCATCCTCTGAATCTACTGCCTCCCTGACAGTTCTGGGTTCATCATCAGTTATAGTTAAGGCAAAACCTGAACAGAAAGCAAATGGACTATACCTTTCTGGTTGCCTTCTTTCCCGAACTGATCTTCTCAAAGCTGGAGTTTGTGGCTCTTCATCTTCTGAGTCTTCTTCTATTGTAGAGTCTAATTCATCCTCCTTTAGCTCAAACTCTATCTTCTCAGGTTCCTTTGGTAGGAATTCATGTTTAACAACATCTTTCACTTCTCTAAACACCACATCTCGGTTGTACACAACCTTCCTTGTTTCTGGGTTCCAATGCTTGTAACCCTTTAAACCATCCTTATACCCAATAAAGATGCACCTTTCAGATTTATTATCCAACTTGGTCCTTTTCTCCTTTGGAACATGTACATATGCATCACATCCAAATACCCTTAGATGTGAAAGAGAGGGTTTCTTACCAGTCCATACCTCATGTGGTGTCTTATCCTCCAACGCTGATGAAGGTGATCTGTTAACTAAGTAACATGCAGTCTCCACTGCCTCTGCCCAGAATTCTTGTCCTAACCCGATACCACTGAGCATGCTTCTTGCCTTTTCCATCAGTGTTCTATTCATTCTTTCTGCAACTGCATTTTGCTGAGGTGTGTATGGAGTAGTCTTCTGTTGTGCTATACCACACTTCTTACAGAACTCTTCAAATTCCTTCTTGCAGAACTCCCCACCATTATCTGTCCTCAACGCCTTTATCTTCTTCTCTGTCTGGTTTTCCACCAGAGCCTTAAATTCTTTAAATTTGTCAAAGAATTCAGATTTCTTCCTCAAGAAATATATCCATGTATTCCTTGAGAAGTCATCTATGAATGAAACATAGTACAAAGACTTTCACAGTGATGGAACTGACACAGGTACAAACACATAACTGTGCACAAGTTCTAATATCTTGTTCGCCCTCTTAGCACCAGAAGGAAAACTCACTCAATTCTGCTTCCCATATACACAATGTTCATAGAAATAAAAATCCAAAGGGAAATTAGACATACCTTCTACCATACCATTTCTATGCAGTATCCGAAGGCCCTTTTCTCCAATATGTCCAAGCCTTTGATGCCATAGCATGGTATTTTCTCCAGAGACAGTTAGGTTTTCCGCTCCACTTTTAGGAACCACAGAACTGTTACACCCATCAATAATAGTTCTACCTTGTAGCTTGTACAGAGTTCTAGTCCTAACTCCCCGCATTAATACCAGTGCTCCCCGAACCATCTTGCAGGCATCTTTCTTGAACACTGTTTTTGCACCTGCATCATCCATCTTGCTTACAGAAATCAGATTTTTGGCCAATGCAGGAATATGTAGAACACCAGAAAGTGTTCTAATTCTTCCACCTTGCAACTTCAGCTTGACTTTTCCACGTCCGACGATTCTGGCCTTCCTGTCATCCCCTAGGAATACATTGCTGCCATCATATTTCTCATACTTGCAGAACCACTCCCTATGGGGAGTGAAGTGAAAGGATGCACCTGAGTCAATCAACCATGACTCATGATCTACATGTGTATTTGAAGAAGAAGCAAAATACACATCCCCACCTTCATCCGAGGTGGTTTTTGCCACTGCAGAAGGAGCATCACCATATCCCTTTCCTTTCTCAGGAGCTTTAGATATGCAGTCCTTTTTGTAGTGTCCTTCCTTTCAGCATTTCCAGCACACCTTTACAAACTTTCCAGGAGATTTAGATCTCCCTCTAGATTTAGATCTCCCACTCGAAACCTTATTATTGTTTCTGTTTTGGGACCTTCCTCGTACAGATAAGGCATCTCCATTTCGACCCTCCATATTTCTCTGTTTCATTTCCTCTGAAAACAAGGCTGAGACAATGTCATCAAAATTCAAGGTAGTTGTATCGCTACCTATTGCAATAACCAGACTGTCCCACGAGTCTGGTAGAGAACACAACAAACTAATGCACTTATCTACATCTGAGATTTTAATATCAACAGATGACAGCTGACTTACCACAGTATTGAAGGCATTCAGATGCTCTGTCACCGAGTCTCCATCCTTCATCCTCAGGTTATACAGATTTTTCCGCAGGAACAACTTATTCACCAGAGACTTAGATTGGTACAAAGTCCCAAGTTTTTCCCACAAATTCTTCGTCGTAGCTTCCCCAGATACATTCAAAAATACTGAATTTGAGACACACAACCGTATTGTTCTCTTAGCCTTCTGATCCAGTTTCTTCCAGTCTTCATCTGACATTTCCGTTGGTTTAATACCTGGATCTACCGCGATCCACTGATCTTTATCTACCAGCAGATCCTCCATCTTGAGCTTCCACAACTCAAACCTCTGATCATTGAATTTATCGATCTCTATCTTTTCGCCGCTCGCCATCTTCTTTCACCGCAAGAATCGATCCAGCAGATCTCCCACTGAATAGGGTCTACCTCAGGCCTGAGAAAAAAACCCTCAGCAGCAAAGGCATCCCCTTGAAGCCGAAACAACTCTGATACCAAATGTAGGTTTTAACCCTGAACAAAAATTATCTACACACGAATCTTATAATAGAAAATAAACAATAGCGAGAGCATAAAACATAAAACAAATAAACACAAAGATTTTCCCCTGGATCCCAAATCGGGACGACCAACTTGATTTTTCATTATATTCCTTTTAGTGTTACAACACATATATATACATGCCGAAGCATACATAACCCCCAATCCATTAACCCTGGATTAGAACATAACTGTAGTTCCCTTGACCGGATCTACAAAATACCAAGGGCCAAAAACCATCGTACCCCAAAACCATGTGCAAACTCATGCACAAAACATGGGTGGGTCCACCCACCAAAAAAAAAAATTCCGGGGCGCAGCCCCGGACCCTGACAGGGGGGGCTGCCGTCCCCCCCTGTGACCCCCCTGCTACGCCCGACGCAACGTACAGCGCGTGGGGCTAGTTGTGGAAATAATATAACACATACCCAACAATGCATACCTTTTGTGTGTGTTGCATGCTGTGTAGATTAAAGAATTGCTTCATCTGTAGTATTTATGTTACCAGATCCTTGCTATCAAACTTCCTTGTATTGATATTTTTAATATTGTTTGTCTTCAACCCAAATTTAGAGTCTCTAAAATCATGATCCACATTCCTTATTGTTCTCATCATGAGCTTTAGGAAATACCTTGTCACCACTAGGAAGCCTTTCTTGTAACAACTTTGTCAAGCCTTCCTTCAAAGCTTCCATGTGTGCTTTTATGTCTGATTTCAAACATTCCATGTCCCCTTTTATGTCTACTTTCATCGCTTTCAATTCATCTTTGGTTGATCTTTGTGAGAGCGAAATTTGTTTTACTTGGTCTTGCAATCGTGATATATCATTTTGCATTTCTTCCTCTTCTTCATGCATCATAGTAGATAATTCTGAGGGCTTAACGGATGTATAAATTTTTTTATTGGGAGGAATTTTGGGACCACTTAATGATTTATATGCTTCGGCATGCCCTTTGAATCACCTCAAACTGAATTTTCAAACAAAATTTATGTAAATTTAAAAATAAACACCTTTTAAGAGCTTGATTTTGAGCTTGGATGAACTTGAAATTGTTGGATATCTATGATTTAAGCCTCCCAAGGTGTAAAATTACGTATTGCTGTATCTCTCTATGTCTTATTTCCAATCTCACAAGTCATACCGAGATTGGTTTCTTCATGATAAAGTTATGTCAAATATCCCACGATGACTTGATTATGGATTGGTTCAGTAGAGAGAACTTATACAGGATACCATGTGTCACTGTTTCAGACTTCAGCCTTGAAACTCATACCCAAAAAAATAATTTTGTTCAATTTTTTGCATGTTTTACAAAATTCAAATTTGATGCTTGAAGAGAAAGTTATGATTATTTTACCTGGGACACCTATTTAAGGCTGAATTCTGGAGCATACAAAAACCATAACTTCGTTGGACCATATATTGAAAAATATAGTGAACCAAGGTCTGAAATTTTAACCAGATGTTAATCAAGATTTCTCCTTCACATGGTAAAAATTTCATAGTTTGAAGCTTCATAAAAATAAAAATAAAATTACAGTGAAAATTCCATGATGGCCTATTTGAAGTAGCATTACCCTAGGATCAAGAGCTATGATACCAAATCTTATGCATCCAGATCAAAACAAGATAGAAACATTAAAAAACATAGATAAACGACTTGATAATAAGCCACTTTGAGAGGGAAGCCTCCATTTACATCACATAAGTTAATAATTCTTGGGTCATTCAAATGACAAGACCTCCTTGGTATATATAGGAGTCTAAAGGGTCAAAATATAATGAGGGCCTATATAGCAATAAAAATATAGGGGATACACTAGTATTATAGGGACCTAACAAAAATATTTATTAGATATTCTCATTAGCATCTTTCTCATGGACTACTATCATGAGATTATCAAGCCTGTAAACCTCACTTTCACTCTAATATCATGTTAAGAATTGACATGAGTAATAAAATACAAAGAAAGTGGCAGAAAAGGCCTTCAACCCTATTCTTACACATGTATTGGTGTTAGGATATGAATTTATAGTACTATAATTGGATCATTCTAGATATAGGTTTCACTAACAACTCATTAGGGGATCATGACAACACCTCATCAAGGATGAGGTTTACAACTCATGACTATATGGTATTGAACTTTATTATTGTCTAGGGCCTCATAGTATAACATAGATCCTTCATCTTGACCAAATCTTCCTCACTCAACACAATTCATGCATACATAAAAATGTCACTAATCTCTATTCAGTATACTTCATTTGGAAATTAAAAACTCTGAGTTTCTCAATAGACCAATCCACCTCTTTCACCTTCAAGAAATTTAAGGAGTGTACAAATTTTTCACAAGGGGATAATTCATATAGAGGGTTGAAAGTCACCCAAAATTCTTTAACCAGCTTCACAAAGTATTCTTCCTAACTCCAACACAAAATGTACTTGAACAATGTTCCTAGTTTGTGTAATTGAGAATTCATTTAGAAAAATATTAGATAGTGATCTAAGAACTAGGACTCGTGCATCCAAGATAAAAATTTAGAGGCATGAGGAAGGAGGTTACCAATGACTAGAAATTGGTCCAATCTTTTTTATATGCATTGATCACCACCTATATTCTTACACCAAGTCAATTTTTTATCCAGTGGTTTGGAATCAACTAACTTTTTTACTTCCAACTAGTTCAAAAGATACTTATCTAATCAATACAATATTGCACTATCTCTAACCTATGCAAAGTGAAATTTAGATCTCCACCACAAATAAAATTAGTATCCTTGCTCACTGTTACACATATTTTTGTCACCATCCCTACAATCCCTCGTCTCGCATATTGGAGGATTATTCCTGTGACCTATGAGCAGTGTCATACTCTGCAAACACCTTCTTTGCATCCTTCTGCATAAGGACATCATTTCTCCTGTTGAACATTTCCTCAAAAAGCACACGAAAACCTATGTTTTGGCCTTGGCGCAGGTAGCCAGTCCACCCCTCGCGCCAATGTGGTAAATTTTCACTAGAGCCCATACCACCTAGCGCTCTGTCTCTGTGTAGTACCCATAACAGCTATTTTAGGAATTTTTTTTAACAAATAGAGGTGGAAGTTTCCTTCTAACTACCTCAGGAATGACTCATTAGAAGTGGTTAAAGTTGATAAGCCACGGATCTCTCTCTTTAGGTAGTGGTTTTTACCTCCCATGGAACACTCTTTGAAGATAGGACTCCCTTCCATGATTATAGGGATCCTAACCTCTCCCTCTTCTATATAAAAAGGCCTTCTCCCTTTATGAAAGCTAGTTGAACATATAGCCAAGAAGCTGAACTTGGAGAAGAGATACTATAGTTGAGTAATTTCTATAGAGAAGGTAGAACCAAGGAGAATTCCGTAGAGAGAGCCCCGTCCGAATTCTCGACGAGCCTTTGTGAGACACGCTCCTCTGGAACCCTGTTGGAGGATACCACAACATCAAAGCTTGGTTGTACTCCTCCTTTATTTCATTAATATACTCGACCATGGTATTGGTTATGTTTGGTCTCAACCTAGTCTCCTAAATTGAGTTCAGTTAATTGTCAACCAGGGTTGGTAAACTGCTGAAGTGAAGTGCACCATATGTGCCTAGGTGTTTGTCTCTTAATGCGTTGTGTTTAGTGTTTTATGATGTTTTTGGTCTTTTGTGATGATTTATGATGTTTTTGGCCTTTTTGGTAGTTTTATGTTCACAAGGAAAATGACTAGAAAGCTAGTGGAAAGAAGCTACTGGTTAAAAACAGAGTGAAGCCTAATTGGTTGATGACAAATGACAGATGCAATTACAAATATTGAAACAGAATCAAATCTAAACTATGACTAAGCAGAAACAAAGCTTGATAATGAATTTTAAGCAAATGATTCAAAACATAAACTCAACTTGTCCAATTCTTTCATCAAAGGTATTTTGAGAGAGAGCTTGAGAAATGGTCAGCTAAGTATGCAAATTCTCCTAATTAAACAATTAAACAACGAGCTTATAATGATGCAAAATTTTATCCATGATTAGAGATTTGTTGAAGCATATTTGGAGTAAAACATTGATACCATCATAAGATCTCTACTCTAAGACTAGTTCCTAACTCTATTCTGCAACTCAGTTTTATACCACTACACTTCACTCAAAGGTTATAGATTTTTAGAATAGTCTTTTGAGGAAATGTTTGTTTGTGAGATGATAAGGAAGTTGCAAAAGTACTTCAGGCCTTGAAATGATACTGTCTTCTGTTCATATGGTTATGAGTCAATTATAGATTTGGAACAAGAAGAGGTTTGTAAATAATGAAGGCTGTTTTGTTAAGTTTAACAACTGAAGTAATCTAATATGCAGTGGATGACAACTAAATGTGGAGTGTAAATGCAATGAGTTAAGCTAAAAACTGAACTTAAGATGTCACTAGTCTAAAACAGTGCTGAACTAACAAGTCATTATCAAACTCAAAACAAATAACAGAGCATGAGTTAAATGCAATTAGACTTCGGAGTATCCTAACTAAGCTATCATGCATTATTCTATGGAATTATACAGTCTGTTTTGTCCATCATGATTGGTATTTTGGAAGAGTTTCTTAGAACAATCCTAACTGTACAATTCAGTGCAAATGCAAACATAAAGACTGAAAGCAATTAAAAACTAAGATATCATAGCTATCTCCTACCCATCATTATGATATTTTGGAAGAGCATTTTAAGAGCAAGAACAGCTATGGTACTTAGTGCAAACACACAACTGAAACGTTTAAGATCACAGTCATGCTTAAGACATCATAAGGATTTTTTGGAAGAGTTTCTTCTTTTGGAAGAGTGCTTAGAATAAGTATAACTGTGATGGTGAACAAAAGAAATTACAATTAAATCCTACAACACTATAGCCATTTCCCATTCATTATCATGATATTTTGGAAGAGCTTCTTCTTTTGGAAGAGTTTTTAGAACGAGTATAACTATAGTGGCTAATGAAAACAACTACGAATTCAAACTTCAAAAACGTAAAGGAAACTAAGATACTTATCTAAATTACGCAAGTAAAACCGTGCAGGAGGCAGGGGCCCTCTACCACCAGACGGAATCTAACTCCAAATCAAATCAACGCTTTCAAAACAATATTGTCTTCTTCATTAAAGGAGAAATAACTTGAACAGAGCAATCTGCGTCTTCAGAGATGTAGCACAGAATCTAAGCAAAATCTAGAGCAAAATCTAGCCTAGCTCTCGGTTTCCCAAGTGTTTTTATAACAAATGTACATAACAGAACTTGCAACAATTCGAGGATCATTGTCTTTCCTTATCGAAATCATACTAGGACTCTTAAAGTGGCAGCGTAAAAAGGAAAATGACATCTAGACTAAGACAGTCCTATTAGAAATCTGCTTCCTTAAATGAGTTCCCACATACCAAAACCATATCCAGAATTCGGTTTTTCCTTCATGGTGAGCAACGAACAATGTAGACATGACGTGGAATATACCCATATGTGGTTTTTCTTGAGAGGCCACCTGGAACATGCCTGAACTTGAAGACAGCTTCAGAATTGCCGGTTAGCTACGGAATGTCTGCTGTAGCTAGTTCCGGTCAAAATGCATTACAATGAAAAAAATCACAAAACTTAGCAAGTTAGCCATGTTCATCATTCTAAAAGTAATTTTAACTAAATTCATTGATCAATTGGGTCTGGGATAACAATGGACAAAGGAAAATGAGGTAAAGTAAGATGAAAGAAAGCACAATCTTGAGGCTCAACATACCCCCACTGCTGACTTCTTGCATGTCCTCGTGCAACTTATCCCATAAAATCAGAGGCTTCTGCAAGAACATCTAATCCTCTCCTTCTTCTTTTCGTGGAAGCTAAAGATCTTCTGGGTTTTCTGATGACAAGTTTGAACCTTAAGTTGATAAGTGCCCTGATTAGCTTCTTGCTCCTCTTTTTCAACTTTTCATTAGCCTTTTCCACTTTGTCTATATGTAGAGATAAGGTTGAGTTCATATTGGTTTTGAGTTTGACTTGTTCCTTCAGAATGTCATTCTCATTTTTGATGTGTCTATTAAGTATTTCCAGCTCATACCTATCCCTTCTTAACACATCTATTTCGGATAGTGGAGGACTAGGGGTTCTATCCCTACTCTCTGAAGCTTTCCTTTCCAAAGTTTCAACATAGTCATAAACTTCTTGTTGAGCAGGGTCAATTTCAGGGGTTCCTTCATTAAAATCCTCTTCAACATCTTCTTCAATAGATGTTTCCTCATCTTCTATATTTATCACCCCCGTTTGTTTGATTTGAGTTTTCCTTAGTTTCCCCTTTAGTCTATGGCTTCTTCTTGGCTGAGAAGATCCCTCTCCTTTCTCTGTGGCAGATTTCCTGATTACCTTCTCTTTCTTAAGTTGTCTCTTGATTTGAGTCAACTTCTCTGAGATGATTTCCTCACTACTTTCCTGGACTGTTTTGTCAATTTCAATTTTTGAAGCTCTCCATTTTCTGCTTCTCCTTGTAGGATGTTGTTCAGGTGAGGGTTCTTTTGGCTCCTCAAAATGTTTTCTTATCAAGAAATTATCCCAAGTATCATTTGTTTTGGCTAAATGGTGTTCAATTAAAATCTTAACCAAGCCATGATGGTATAGAGTTGTCTCTAAAAATTGGACCCTTCTTTGAACAAAGGAAGCCATCTTTTTCAAACTTTGAAGAAAAAAGTAGGGTAAATTTAACTCTTCCTCCAGAAAATGCATTATCAGTCTAATGTGGTAAACATAAAATGTGCCATATCTACCTTCACATGTAATAAATTTTTTCAGAATAAGTAGTATGTTTCTCCATTTATTTTTCAATGCAGAACTTGGAATTCCCTTCTTAAACACAGTGACATCCATACCTGGTGATTTTAGAATTTGCTTCCAGGATTCATTATGGAATTATCTGTTTTTGAACCATCTCTCTCCATTTCTAAGCAATCCCGTAGCTTCTGCAATGAAAACTTCAGTGATAGTGAATTTAACATCCCCCACTTCAACTTCAGCTCCTTGAAATGACCTTGCAAATGTTTTAGTGACTTCTTTGTGGAAGCCATTAAATTTCTCAAGAAATTGTAGCCATCCTACCTGTTGCAACATTTCTTTACATTGAGGGTATCCTTCCAGGTATTTTGTACCCATTGGTTCGGTTCTTACAATAAAGCCCATAATTGCTTCTTCAATGTTCAGATTAATACTCTTTCTGCCCATGGAAACAATAACTTCCACCTTCGAATTGATATACCTCTGGTTCTCGATGATAATGGCTTAAAAATTCGGACTGATATGCCTTTGGTTGACAGTGAAACTTCGGACTGATATGCCTCTGGTTGACAGTGACAATGGCTTCAAATTCTACACTGATATATCTCTGTCTCTCGGTGATAAATGGCTTCAAATTCCACACTGCTATACCTCTGTCTCTCGGTGATAAATGGCTTCAAATTCCACACTGCTATACCTCTGCGTTTACAGTGATAATGCTCAATCTCTGCTCATGGTGATAATGCTTTGATATTCAAACTGATATACCCTTTGCTCTGCTCACGGTGATAGGGATATCTCTGTTTTGCGGAATGAAGGGCTGGCTACAGAATGGAGTGATGGAAGTAGTTACGGAATGAGTTAATGGAGTGAGGTGGAGAAAACGAATTAATGAGTGAAAAGATGGCGGAGATTTTTACAACGGAAAATAAAATCATCATTGAATGATTTGGTTGGGTGACGTGAGGAAATCAAACACTTCAGCCTTTTTAACCGCTTGAATGATGTCGGGTATAGAATTTTAAATGAGAGATTTTAATCCAAAATTTGTGGAGGGTATATTGGACATGATCAATAAAAATAATCAAAACAACTTTTTCGAATGATTCATAACTAAAACTATGCTAAACTTTATGAAATGCCATTATAATGAAAACTTGTTACCTCTGTTTTTCATTTTCTTTTTGTGGTCTTTGTCTTCTTTGTTCTCCTTTGGAAGAGTCTTCATAATCCTTCTTGATTCTTCTTATTCATGGATACACTGGATCATTTTGTTGCAATTCAAATCTCTGCTGATTGGTGCCTTCAGGATTTGTAGCTGCGGAAAGACTATCTGGCTGCGGAAAGTCTGATCAGCTGCAGAATGTCTGTTAAGCTGCAGAATGTACCTGTAGAGTATTTTGATCATGGAATGGAGTGGTTTGGGATATAAGTGAGATGTTATATGAATGAATATGGATGATGAGTCATGATATGTATGAAGTGGATGATGGAATGGAATGGATTCAGTTTATGAAATGGAGTGGAAGAACATAAGAAATGGCCTGCAATCCATGACATGTATTATTCATTTGCAGCAAGACATTAAACTTTAAATTTTGACATGGAAATGGAGTGGATGGAATATGGAATGAGATAAATGAAATATGGAATGAAGTAGAGTGTGAATGAATGAATGAAATGGAGTATGGATGGATAAGTGAATGGAATGAAATGAAATGAGATGGATCATAAGTACAATGGATCTGAACTTATGATTTTGTAACAGCTGCTTGCAAAAACACAATGGAAAAGTTAGAGTGTCAGAGAGACTCTGATTTTCACCCTATATTTTCTGTATAAACATGCCAATCAATGATTGGTTTTCATGTTTATACTTTTTTTTTTTTAAGAGAAATGCTTCAGAAAATTTAATCAAGTTGATGAAGAAGAGAGATTCTTCTTCATTAACTTCACATCATTGTTTTCTTGGAACTTCTTGAAAAATTCTTCTCTTGAGAGTGGTTTGTGATACAGCTTCAATCTATGACCATTCACAAGAAAAGTGACCTCTTCTTCATCTATTGTCCTGATTGTTACTGCCCCATTATCAAAAATTTCAACAATTTCATATGGCCCAAGCCAATGTGTCTGAAATTTACCTTGAAAATCCTTGAACTTTGAATCAAACAAGAGAGCCCAGTCACCTTCTTTGAATTTCTTCTCTTTGATGTACTTGTCATGCCATCTAGTCCTTTGCTGTTGGACTAGACTTGTTTTCTGAACTGCATCTTGTCTGATCTCATCCAATTCATTAATCTGCTCCATTCTATGCTTTTGTGCCTCCGTTAAATCAAGTCCTAGCTGAACTGCCATTTTGAAAGTTTGAATCTGGAACTCTATGGGAAACAAAACTTGCTTTCCATAAACAAGCTCATAAGGAGTATGGCCTGTTGTGTTTCTCCATGTAGTTCTATAGGCCCACAAGGCTTCAGAAAGCCTATCTACCCAATCTCTTCTATGTAAATGAACAGTCTTTGTTAGGATTCCTTCAATGACCTTATTAGTAGATTCCACTTGACCATTTGCTTGTGGATGATAAGGAGTAGATTTTCTATGTCTGATCTTGTACTTCTCCATTATTTGCTCCACTAGCCTTCATGTAAATTGAGCTCCTTGATCTGTAACAATTTCTCTTGGGACACCAAAACGAGTAAAAATATCCTCAAAAAGAAAATTAACTACAGATGATTCATTAGCAACAAGTAATGGTTTAGCTTCTACCCATTTAGTAACATAATTAGTGCAAACTAATATATATTTCTTTTGTCTTGATGGAGGACTAATAGGTCCTACAAAATCCAAAGCCCATTTTTCAAAAGGTTCAATATGTACCTGAGGTTGTAATGGCATTTCACCCGAAGGAGAAGGTTTCCCTACCCTTTGGAAACTGTCACACCTTTTGACATACTCTTTAGCATCTTTAAACAAGGATGGCCAATAATATCCTAAATTAAGGATCTTATAGGCTGTCCTCTTATCAACAAAGTGTCCACCACAAGGTTCATCATGACATGCTTTGAGAATCTCAGGCATCTCATCTTCACGAACACACCTCCTAATGATCAAATCTGGACCTGTCTTGTACAACTCATTAGCAACCCATGAATATTTTGCAATGTCATAAATGATTTTTCTTTTATCCCTTGCATTCATTATTGAAGGAAATTTTCCTGAAACTAAATAATTAGCAATATCAGCAAACCATGGAGTTTGAGTAGAAATTGAAAAAAGATATTCATCAGGAAATTGATCTTCAACTGGAGTGTCATCTTTGATATTTTGGAGTATAGATAGGAAATCAGCTAGTGTGTTTTGTTTTCCAGGCCTATCTAGAATGGTAATGTTGAATTCTTGTAAGAGCAATAACCATCTTATAACTCTGCCATTAGTGATTGATTTGTTCATTAAGTATCTAATTGCAGAATGATCAGTGTGAACAAAAGTTTCATATTCTGTTATATAGTGTCTAAATTTGTTTATGGCATGAACAACAACTAGAAACTCTTTTTCAGTTACAGTATAGTTTAACTCTGCAGGAGTCAAATTTTTACTGGTATAATAGATGGCATAGGGAATCAAGTCTTTCTGCCCCAATACTGCTCCTAGAGTTGTATCAGAGGCATCTGTGGAGATATGAAAAGGTAACTTCCAGTTAGGTCCCCTTAATATAGGTGCTTCAGAAATTTTTGTTTTTAGGGACTCAAAGGCTAACTGGAAATCAGAAGTCCATTTGAATTCACAATCTTTGGTGAGTAATTTGAAGAGTGGAGATGCTATTTTGGTGAAGTTTTCTATAAATCTCCGATAATATCCTGTAAATCCTAGAAAACTCCTAACATCTCTTTGACAACTTGGAATAGATAAGTTAGAGATGACTTCAACTTTAGACTCATCAACTCTAATCCCATCCCCTGAAATGTGATGCCCTAAAACAATACCTTCATTAAACATCATAAAACATTTTTCATGACTAAGTGAAAGATTTGCTTCCTGACATCTCTTTAAAACTTTTTCCAAGTTTTCTAAAGCTTCTTCAAATGAGTTTCCATAAACTGTGAAATCATCCATGTACACCTCTACACAATCATGTATTAGATCTGAAAAAATTCCTAATACTTCCCTTTGGAATGTTGCAGGTGCATTGCATAATCCAAATGGAAATACTGGCATAGGTACCTCAAGACAAAATCTGGTTGGTTCCGATGATGTTCTTTGAGTGATTTTGTTGAAGATTTTGAGGAAAATTTTGTTGAGGATTTTGAGGATAAAAATGTGGATATGGTGGATAGGATGGTGGATACCGATAGTATGGAGAGTATCTTCCATAGGGACTTTGTGTACCTTGTGCCCAAGATTGAGATTGATTTTGAAATTGGGGCCAAGGTTGCTGCCAAGAATTCCAAGGTGGAGGTTGATTATACATTTGATCATGGAATCCTTGTGTTTGAGGTCCCTGCCAAGGCCTTCTAGATAAAAAATTGAGAGACTCTGTGGAATCTGTAGGAGTTTCCTCCTGAAAGACAACCTTGAGACCAGGAAGAGAAGGAAAATTCTTGGTCTCATGTTTCTCAGAACAAATGACACAGGTTTCTACAACTTTTACATCCAAAGGACACTCTCTCAAGGCATGTTTCTTTCTACATTTGGGACAAAAGATTGCCAAGGCATCAGATTCAGCCTTTTGCTTGTTTTGTATCTTAAGGGTGTCTATTTGTTCACTAAGACTCCTTAAGATGTCAGATTTAAAATCATCAAGTATGTGTCCTATTTCTGATCTACTTACTGTCCCAGAAGCAGACTTACTTGCCCTTGCAAGAGCAGGATCTCTTGGACCTTTGACAGTTTTAGATTTCCCTCTTGAAAGGTTGATACATAATTCAGATATTTCAGGTAATGTGAGCTGTGATATATCCCCTTTTCCCATCATGTTGAGGATATCTAACCATTCATCCCTAATTGTTTTCAACAAAAGAGCTTTTAAGGTGTCTTGATCTAGGTTTTCCATTTTTGCTCTTTTGATGTTGTAATGAAATCTCTCTAACAAATCTTCCAAGTTTTCATCTTCTTTTTGTAACATCTTAAACACTTCTTCCTTATGATTGACCGGCATACAATAATCCAGATACCTCTCTAGAAATGCTTGTTTCATGTCTTCCCATGTCCTAATGGAACTGTTGATCAGACTCATAAACCACTTCAATGCTGCTCCTTTCAAGGTTGAAGGGAATAATTTAAGTTTTTGAGCATCTTGTAAGTAGTCATAAGTTCTACACAGAACTTCGAATTCAAATAGGAAGGTTTCATGATCTTCAGTTTTAAGTCCATAGAAGTTTGGAAGGACAGAAGGTGAAATGTTTTTCATGGTTGTATTGGTTTCTTCATCAATTATAGGGAACCCAAAAGAGATTCCTATTTATCTTCTACCTCTTCCTCCATTTGCACCTCTACCTCCTTCTCCTCTACCTCTACCTCTACCTCCAAATAGTGTGTGTTCTCCATTAAAGACTCCTCCTCCTCCTTCTGCCATGGTTGACTCTCCTGTGGAAGTGGAAAGGTTTGTGTCCCTAATAGGAGTTTTTAAATCTTCTTCTATGGCAGGTTCAGTGGATGAAGTGGAAGGTTTCTCTAATGGAATAGTTGGCCTTAGATCTTCTAGAAGTCCAGGATCAGTAAAGGATGGAATGTGGGTCTGAGTTGAAGGTGTACTAGCTCTGGATCTAGGTGAAACAAGTGGTGTTCTAGAAATCAAACTTCTGCTTCTGCTACTTATAAATCTTCCCCTTGAATCTCTCTCCCTACGCATATAATTGTTTTTGGATGCTAAGAAACAAAGGTTACCTAGTTTTCACTTCCCCGGCAATGGCGCCAAAATGTTTGGTCTCAACCTAGTCTCCTAAATTGAGTTCATTTAATTGTCAACCAGGGTTGGTAAACTGCTGAAGTGAAGTGCACCGTATGTGCCTAGGTGTTTGTCTCTTAATGCGTTGTGTTTAGTGTTTTATGATGTTTTTGGTCTTTTGTGATGATTTATGATGTTTTTGGCCTTTTTGGTAGTTTTATGTTCACAAGGAAAATGACTAGAAAGCTAGTGGAAAGAAGCTACTGGTTAAAAACAGAGTGAAGCCTAATTGGTTGATGAAAAATGACAGATGAAATTACAAATATTGAAACAGAATCAAATCTAAACTATGACTAAGCAGAAACAAAGCTTGATAATGAATTTTAAGCAAATGACTCAAAACATAAACTCAACTTGTCCAATTCTTTCATCAAAGGTAATTTGAGAGAGAGCTTGAGAAATGGTCAGCTAAGTATGCAAATTCTCCTAACTAAACAATTAAACAACGAGCTTATAATGATGCAACATTTTATCCATGATTATAGATTTGTTGAAGCATATTTGGAGTAAAACATTGATACCATCATAAGATCTCTACTCTAAGACTAGTTCCTAACTCTATTCTGCAACTCAGTTTTATACCACTACACTTCACTCAAAGGTTATATATTTTTAGAATAGTCTTTTGAGGAAATGTTTGTTTGTGAGATGATAAGGAAGTTGCAAAAGTACTTCAGGCCTTGAAATGATACTGTCTTCTGTTCATATGGTTATGAGTCAATTATAGATTTGGAACAAGAAGAGGTTTGTAAATAATGAAGGCTGTTTTGTTAAGTTTAACAACTGAAGTAATCTAATATGCAGTGGATGACAACTAAATGTGGAGTGTAAATGCAATGAGTTAAGCTAAAAACTGAACTTAAGATGTCACTAGTCTAAAACAGTGCTGAACTAACAAGTCATTATCAAACTCAAAACAAATAAAAGAGCATGAGTTAAATGCAATTAGACTCCGGAGTATCCTAACTAAGCTATCATGCATTATTCTATGGAATTATACAGTCTGTTTTGTCCATCATGATTGGTATTTTGGAAGAGTTTCTTAGAACAATCCTAACTGTACAATTCAGTGCAAATGCAAACATAAAGACTGAAAGCAATTAAAAACTAAGATATCATAGCTATCTCCTACCCATCATTATGATATTTTGGAAGAGCATTTTAAGAGCAAGAACAGCTATGGTACTTAGTGCAAACACACAACTGAAACGTTCAAGATCACAGTCATGCCTAAGACATCATAAGGATTTTTTGGAAGAGTTTCTTCTTTTGGAATAGTGCTTAGAATAAGTATAACTGTGATGGTGAACAAAAGAAATTACAATTAAATCCTACAACACTATAGCCATTTCCCATTCATTATCATGATCTTTTGGAAGAGCTTCTTCTTTTGGAAGAGTTTTTAAAAGGAGTATAACTATAGTGGCTAATGAAAACAACTACGAATTCAAACTTCAAAAACGTAAAGGAAACTAAGATACTTATCTAAATTACGCAAGTAAAACCGTGCAGGAGGCAGGGGCCCTCTACCACAAGACGGAATCTAACTCCAAATCAAATCAACGCTTTCAAAAAAATACTGTCTTCTTCATTAAAGGAGAAATAACTTGAACAGAGCAATCTGCGTCTTCAGAGATGTAGCACAGAATCTAAGCAAAATCTAGAGAAAAATCTAGCCTAGCTCTCGGTTTCCCAAGTGTTTTTATAACAAATGTACATAACATAACTTGCAACAATTCGAGGATCATTGTCTTTCCTTATCGAAATCATACTAGGACTCTTAAAGTGGCAGCGTAAAAAGGAAAAGGACATCTAGACTAAGACAGTCCTATTAGAAATCTGCTTCCTTAAATGAGTTCCCATGTACCAAAACCATATCCAGAATTCGGTTTTTCCTTCATGGTGAGCAACGAACAATGTAGACATGACGTGGAATATACCCATATGTGGTTTTTCTTGAGAGGCCACCTGGAACATGCCTGAATGTGAAGACAACTGTAGAATTTCTGGTTAGCTACGGAATGTTTGCATTCTGCAGCTAGTTCCGGTCAAAATGCATTACAATGACAAAAATCACAAAACTTAGCAAGTTAGCCATGTTCATCATTCTAAAAGTAATTTTAACTAAATTCATTGATCAATTGGGTTTGGGATAACAATGGACAAAGGAAAATGAGGTAAAGTAAGATTAAAGAAAGCACAATCTTGAGGCTCAACAGGTTCCATCATTGTGTTATGTTGATTATTTGATGCAATTGATTTAGTCTTCTTCGACTAACTGATAGTTACGAATGTGAAATACTATGTTGTATATCGTCATTGTTTCTTGTGTGTGTGCAGGTATCCGAGCATGAAAGAGAGCAGACTATGACCTGTCAAACCAGGAGCGAGAGGCGGCCACTCTTTTCAACGAAAAAAACAGCATAGGACCTCCGGTAAGTCATCTATCGAATCTCCGTCCATTCGTTAACTAGGAATCGATATTATAGCTTGTCTCGTTTGTGGCTAGACCCATTCTAGGGCTAGTGGGATCGCCTCTGTCAATGATTTGATCAATGAAAGGGGTGGGATAGATATCCTTAGGAGAGGCCCGATTAATATCGCGATAGTCAACACAGACGCGAATTGCTCCCTGCTTCTTATCCACAGGAACAATGTTAGAAACCCACTCTGTCAGAGGAATCTGATAAATGAAACCTGCTTTAAGAAGTTTTTCAACTTCAGCTTTTATGGCGGTGGATTTCCGAGGATGCACTGGACGCAGACGCTGGTGAACAGGCTTCACACCTGGGTGGGTGGGAATCTCGTGCACCACAATACTAGGATCAATCCATCCATCTCAACCTTTGGTGCAACCACAATAGCCATACTTTCCAATTGGTCCAAATGTTGCATAGCCACGACCATCTTATGATCCTGCCCCAAGTCAACATGGTTATTAGGCCCAACCTGGCCCACCACAGCCATCAGGCCAACTTGCTCAGTAGGGGCAACCTGGTGGCCCTCACAGTCAGGTCAAGTTGTTCAACCGGGACAACCTGCATAGACAGTTCACCCTGCTCAGCCACCGCTCCACTCTATGCCGCAGTCGAATCAACCTCTGCACCCAACCTATCCAGCTCAGCAGGGCCCTAATTATCAGTATCTCGTTCGACCCCAAGGCAGTTATTACCCATAAGGTCAATATCGACCGGTATACAATGCACCTCAAAGTCCTGCTTATTACCCTCAACCGCTAGACCATACTTATATTCCGCAGTAAAATCCTTATGCTGCTCAATCGGGACCCTCATATACTCAAAATCAGTATCCTGGTCTTCAACCCCTATATCCTGGTCCTCAGCCGCCATATCGATCGAATTATTCGACTTATACCCCTTATGGTCCGAATCCTCCAAGACAGAACCAATGGGGGCAGAGTTATACTCAACCAGGATAGATTATGGGTACATGTCCTTATCGAGGACCTGCTATGCCTTTTAACCATCAATTACCTTTTCTCGCCATGTTGGAGTTACCGGATGTGTCCAAATTGACAAATGATCCAATTCTTCATAATCCTTATTGGCCTTCGGTTCCAACGAAGATTCCTGGTGATTGTCCCAATTTTGAAGGCAAATCTGGAGAAGACCCCCAAGCACACGTCATGACATACCATTTATGGTGTTCTTCCAATTCTTGGGTGGATGACTCTGTTCAACTCCGTATTTTCCAATGTACTCTCACCGGAGCTGCTGCTAAGTGGTACATCGAACTGCCTCGTGGTATCTTTCAATATTTCAACACTCTCGCTATGGCGTTCCTTACTCATTTCCAGTTTCTGGTTCATTATGAAGCCGGGACGCATCTCCTAACATCCTTGAAACAGGACGGAGCTACCCATATCTCAGACCACATTCATGAATGGAGACAGCGTCGTCGCCTGATCAAGTTCAAAATTTCTGATCAAGTTCTTACTCATTGGTTCACTACCTCTTTTGTCAATCAGATTGTGAAAGACATCGCCATGGGGGCATGTGTAACCAAGGAACAAGCCATTGCTCGTGCCCAGTACCTTGATTTAGTGTACTCTCAATCGAGCATATTGTATGACATCTTGACTGAGGCTCCACGACCTGGGACCTCTAAAGCGCCAACTACCCCATCAGTCGATAACGTTATTGGTTCCGTGTCTTAGACTTCATGCAAGTCTTCCAATGGGAAGCAAAAATCAAATTCTTCCAATGGTCCTTCTCCTCAGCCTACCCCAGATTCTAGTAAAACCTCGAAGGTCAATGTCGTTCAGGCTAATCCTGTAGACAAGACTTCCAAGGGGAGAAAGAAGGGAAAATACAAGGCCAAAGCCGATGCCCCAAAACCATAATCGTCTAAACCTCGTGCTGATGATGGTTCACAACAAAATTCGAAGTATCCCTATCTGATTTTTGATGAGGAACACTACACTAAGGATTGTCCTAGATGATCCAAGGTTAGTCAACTACTAAAAGGCGCTAAGGGAACTCCGACAGTCCTTAAAGAACCTTTCCCATATCAGCAAACTTAGATGGTCGATCAACGTGCGCCATCTGTACCGTTTGGCTCTCAAGTGTTAATGGTAAACAGTTCTGCACCCGTTTCCATTGCTACTTGGTCGAAAGATTATGCTAGATCACGCCAGGTAACTGGGAAAGAGATCGCTAATGTTCCTCCTCCCCCACCTGCCTCTGGTCCTCTTGATATTGAAAGGCCTACTGCTGAACCCGTTGTACGGCCACCTTCTAAAGGTGTTCTCCAAAAATATTCTTATAATCCTAACGCCCGTGCTGCTCAGCATTACAGTATTGTTAAGGATTTAGAACAGGCGCCATCCGTGATGTCCACGTTAGAAGTGCTTCAGAGTTTTCTGTCTCAACAGAAATATTTGTTATCCGTGATCGGCGGAATTGATCCCGCTGATTCTAGCCTTCTCTCTTTCGATTTAGAGAATTTTGTCCCTTGACTCTCGCACCAGATTACGCTTGTCATACAAGTCGGCATTAACGGTCTCAACATCCATAGAGCTGTTGTGGACGAAGGTGCATCCACTTGTGTCATGTCATCCGCTTGTTGGAAAGCTATTGGTTCTCCAGCTCTCACTTCGTCACCCAATTCCCTTGAGGAATTTGATGGAAGGGAATCGAAACCCTTGGGTGTTCTCGCTAGCTTACCGATCATGTTGCAAGGAAAGACGATCAATTTTTAAGTAGAATTCATTGACACTAAACTCAATTACAATATTCTACTTGGTCACAGTTGGACTCACGCTATGTTGTGCGTTCCATCCACCCTCTTTCGTCTTCTAAAGTTTCCACACGAGGGAAAAATCATTACTATCGATCAGTTTTCATTCTTTACCTAGTTTTCCGAGAACAACGTTTCATATGTGGATCAGATTCCTTCTCCCCCTGACAGTGTAGGGTTGGGTCTTTTCAAATATCCCTCTCTCATGGGTATCTTTCCCCTTCCACCACCAAATACTGTTCAAGTTAATATGATCTCTCTGTCAAATGACCCATGGATTGTCCCTTTACCTGAACAGGTTGATTCATTTTGGGATTCAATGCCGCTTAGTCCAATTGAAATCAATTATTGTGAGCTTACAGCTGCATCTGATTCTCCCCCTTCTGAAGGTGCTCCTTTGAGCATGGCTCTCGACGTTTATTCTCAATCCCCCTGGCTCGGTGATGCGGATTTGCCTGATCCTTTGAAAGAAGTGTTTCCATCCGATGAGGCTATAATGGAAACCATGTCTCTCGAAGATCTACCGTGGAGCGATGGACATCATTGTTCCTCATTTATGCCTAGCCTCACGGCAATTTCTAACTGTCTTGAGCATTTTGCATCTCAAGTTCCTTCTCCGCCACTTCAAACGCCTATCTTGACCCATGAAGTCTTCGCTGAAGTTAACTTGGGTAACATCAATTAGACGATGCCTATCGACATTTCCGAGAAACTGGGAATTTTCGAGAACATCCATGTGGGAGTCACTTGCTCTTCCGATGAAGTCCAAGTGTATACTAGCCTCTTTCGTGAATTTCGTGATGTTTTCACCTGGTCTTACGAAGAGATGCCTGGAATTGATCCCAATATTGTTGTGCACGAGATTCCCACATACCCAGGTGCGAAGCCTATTCACCAGCGTCTGCGTCTAGTGCATCCTCGGAAAGCCGCCACCATAGAAGCTGAAGTTGAAAAAATTCTTAAAGCAGGTTTCATTTATCTGATTCCTCTAACAGAGTGGGTCTCTAACATTGTTCCTGTGGATAAGAAGCAGGGAGAAATTGGCGTCTGTGTTGACTATTGCGATATTAATCGGGCCTGTCCTAAGGATAACTATCCCAACCCTTTCATCGATCAGATCATTGACGATTGTGCGGGGAATGAGATTTTTTCCCTTATGGATGGTTTTTCTGGCTATAATCAGATCAACATTCTCCCGTCCAATCAACACAAGATCGCTTTTATCTGTCCCTGGGGAACATTCGCATATAAAAAACTCCCTTTAGGCTTGAAGAATGCTGGGGCTACGTTCCAGTGCATGATGTATTATGCCTATCACGATATTCATCATATTGTTCAACCATACCTGGATGACCTTCCGGCTCATTCAGCTACGCGAAAAGACCACCCAGACCATCTCCGCTAGATATTTCTTCGTTGTAGACGCTACAACATTCGTCTCAATCCACATAAATGTGTCTTCAGGGTCGATTCTGGTAGAATTTTAGGGTTTATCGTATCTAAAGATGGAATTCGCCTTGACCTGCTTAAGGTTGAGGCTATTTTTAATCTCCCCTCTCCATCCTCGTTACAACAGCTCTAGAGTATCCAAGGGAAAGAAAATTTCTTACGTCGTTTTATCCCGAACTATGCCAAAGTAGCCAAGGGATTCACACGACTTTTAAAGCAAGACATCCCTTTCTGTTGGGATGAGATTTCTCAGCAATATTTTGATACGCTTAAGACGTTGCTTGTAAACGCTCCTCTATTACGTCCAAATTATCATCGTGATTTAACCCTTTATCTAGTTGCTGCCTTTAGTACGATCGCCATGGTTTTGGTTCAAGATGATAATGATGGTAATGAGCATGTCTTTTATTACTTGTCTCGAAACCTTATCGACCTTGAAATGTGTTATGCACATGTCGAGAAGTTAGTGTTGGTTGCGGTCCAGGCCGTCCAGCGTTTTCGTCATTATATCCTTTTATGCACGGTGACCGTGATTTCTAATTGTAACCCCATGACCTATATTTTGTCTCGGCAGTTGCTGGGGGGAAAATACTAGAAGTGGATTGTTATCCTCCAAGAGTTTGATTTGGAGTTTACTATAGCCAAATCAAAGAAATCATTTGTTTTCCCTGATTTGATTTGCTCTCTCCCCGCCAACTCTGCTCCTTCTCATTCTGAGGATCATATTCTGGATGAAATTATTTTCTTGATTAGCACCCTCTATCCGTGGTACGGTGATATCATAGTGTATCTCCAAACTTCTACTTTTAGGTTTGAGTTAACAAAAGATGCCCGACGCCGCATTAGACATCAGTCACAACCTTATTGTATTATCAGAGATACCCTCTATCGTGTTGGAGTCGATTCTATACTCCGCTGATGTCAGACCCTCAAGGAAGTTGAGAAAGATTCAAATGACTACCACAGTGGCGCCTGTGGTGGTCACATGTCTGGTTATGCCACCGCACAGAAGATCATTCGTGCTGGCTATTTCTGACCGTCCATTTTTAAAGATTGCATTGTCGCAGTACAAAAATGTCATGCATACCAGATATATCAACGCAAGATGTGTGCGCCACTTGTTCCTTTACACTCTGTCATTACTATTGGTCCTTTTGCCAAATGGGGCATCGATTTTATGACGTTTAACCCTTGTTCGGCTGGGGGGCATGCCTATATTATCGTCACCGTCAATTATTTCACAAAATGGGCCGAAGCAATGCTTACACTGGCTGTGGAAGGTAAGACAGTAGTGCAATTCATATTCAATCATGTCATTACTCGGTTTGGTGTCCCTCAGGCCATTGTTACTGATCATGGTTTTCATTTTCGGGACTATATGATGGCGGAGCTGACGTCTAGGTTGGGTCTGTGCCACGACAGCTCAATGCCTTATTACCCTCAAGCTAATGGCCAAGTTAAAGTCGTAAAAAAATTCCTTGTTACAATGCTTCAATGAACAATTGGGATCCATAAATCCAATTGGAATCTCATGTTGTTTTAAGCTCTTTGGGCTTACCGAACGTCGATTAAGAGTGCGACCGGATTTACCCTGTTTTAGTTGGTGTATGATCTGGAAGCTACTCTTCCGATTGAATGTGAAATCCCTTCACTCAAACTAGCTGTGGAATTATTTCCTAATACTTCACCTGAAGAAGAGCATCTCCTCTACTTAGAGATATTGAATGAAACTCGTCGCTTAGTTGCCTTGGTCATCGAAGCATAGAAGAAGTGAGTCAAAGCTCATTTTTACCAAACAGTTTCCCCTCATTCTTTTATCGAAGGCGATCTCATTCTCCTGTACGACCAAGCTCATGACAAGCTGGGGGCAGGTAAATTCCAACCCATGTGGCATGGGCCATACATCGTCAAAAGTGTGTTACAAAATGGGGCTTATGAGCTTATTTATTATGAAGGTTATCCCTTAGCACAGCCCAGAAATGGGTTGTACCTCAAAAAGTATTATGCTTGAGTCATTCATGCATGATATGTGTAATAGGTGATTTTTTCATTTTTGTGCATGATTTGGTTTGATGTGCTTTGTGAGCGTTTTTTTTGCTTATTGGGTCTTGTTTGTTATGCAGATGTCTATTTCCCCTTATGTTGGTTTCGCGGATGGTGCTTCCCACAGTACTAGGAACTTGTCTTCCGCAGTTTGGGTAATTTATGATCATGTTGGTGAGTTGATTAACCTACAAGGTATTTGTCTAGAACCAACTACAAAAAATGTCGTTGAATATAGTGCTGTTTTGGAACTATTAACTGAGGCAGTTAACCTCGGCATATGCACAATGCTTGTGAATATGGATTCGTAACTTGTTGTTCTTCAACTTAACGGTCATTATTCGGTTCGAAAACCATGCATTTTGAGATTGTATTTGCGTATTCATTTATTTGAAAGAAATTTTGATTTCATTACATATCAACATATACCAAGACGAATGAATACATTAACTGATGCAATAGCTAACATTGTGCTAGATAGACATTTGCGCCATTTATAAAACATCATCATATGTAAATAGACCCATGTAGAATATATATATATATATATATATATATATATATATATATATATATATATATATATCGATTGTTTACAACATGTGCATCATAAAAACCCAAAAGATATATATGTATGTTTCATTTACATTGCGAGACAACATGTCTCTCAAAATGTGCGGAAATAAAAGCCTAAGTGCCTAATCGGTGTGGTGCTCATGATAGCACGTCACCGCTCGTACCAACTGCCTCAGAAAGCAATGGATACGACTCGGCACCCCTACAGTGTGCCTCTGATAGGCTTGAGGAACATCATAAAAACGATCATAGTCTGGAATCCCACGGGTGATCCCCTCCAGGTTCTGTACTATCTCCTCATCACTGCCCTCACCATGAGGATCGAAATCACGAGGCGTTCGCCTCACTATCAGTGACATACCTACAGGTCGCTCTGGGCCAACATCTGCATACATATAAAATTAATTGTCAGAACATGCATATATACCAAAAAATCATAAACTTATGAAAATAAAAATGAGTCTCACCTAGCTCTTCGTCCCAATCCTCTCCCTCTGGGAGAGGGAGGTTTGGATCACCAGTGAAGTCTGTGCCAGCATAGGGCCAATCCTCCACGAAAATCAGTTGTCATTGGAGCCAATCAAAAAACCCTGGCCTCTAGGACATCTATTGGCCACCCCCTGCTCTAGGCATCAGTGCAGCCCATCAGGCCATCCGTGGCTCTCTAGGTGGTGGCATTGGGACAATGACTTCCTGATGCTGGAATATGGGTAGTCGTTCCAAGAAGAACGATACCAAAATGGATCCATACCCAAACTGATTTAGTTTGGTCTTCTTGCACTTAGTGAGTTTCCGCTTGATGTTAATAGTCGTGGCCTCGACCCAGTTGAAGAGAGTCGGGTTCATGCACTGTGAGGAAAGAAGCAGTTGTGTCTTCATGGCCTCATGCGGTGCTTGTGATCTTGCAGCCCGCGTGATAGTGTGAAACACTACTGTTAGTGCCAGATCAATGATGGTTTGGATGTCAACCTTTCCACTCCCTGTTCCTTTTCATGCCCCTTGGCACACCCTGTTAATCACCATTCCCATGCTTTCCTCAGAAGGATGGGTACCAGTCAAGATAGGGACTGCACCCCTATGCGACAATATAGTGATAAAATACACATCAAAGACTTCGAGTTCAAGCTCCTGATCCCGAAGCACAAACTTTTCTTGATCCTCATCCCAAATTCTTATGAAATATTGAAGCAATTCGGGCTGAGCCCTGAGGCACGATGTCAGGAATAATTTCTTTATCCCACAGTTTCTGAGGGAGTTCATGCATTGTTCATTCTCCATGGCAAGTTCATCCTCCTCATTGTGTTCTCTCTCTTTCCACTCAATTACCATCCTTTTTGCTTGGTACCTGCACACATTGTTCATATGAGCATTGTAAGTCTCCTTAGGCATCAAAATTTGCAAGAAAATGGTTGTATTTTCTTTATATTTTGGTGGATTTTTGGTTGCGTGGTTGGCGTGACCCCTGTGTAAAAAAGGGGCGATTGGCGCGGGTCCGTGCCCGAAACCCGCACTGACCACGATGCCCTAGTTTTGAAAAATCCTCCTCGAAAGGATTAAAAATAACAAATCAAGGTAATGAAATTTAACTCAAAAGATGGAAAATGATGTCAGCTCTTACATCAGACTGACGGAATCAAGATTGGTTCACTGGATCGCTCGCAATCGTCACCACAAGATCGCAAGGAAAGTGGGTCACTATTGCTTTGCAAAGAGGTAAAAGTGAAAAGTAAATAATTTTCACTACTTATGGCATTTTATAACTTTTAAAAATCTTAAATTAGGTTTTAAAACATATTTTTCGATTATTTTATCGTATTATTTTCTAGGAATACGTTTTACACACGTCTTTTTGTGCAGCGACCGATTTTCACATGGTTATGACGAAGAAACGAGTTGTATTTTATTGTAATGTCCCTTTTTGTGGATTCTCAAGATTCTATGTCAAAGATGGAATACAGAAGAATTTACTGGTTATGTCACCTCTGAAAAGAGGGTAAGAACCAGAGGCTACCTGGTTAACTGTAGACTCTGCCTATAGAACTTGGAATAATCCCAATTTAGGAATCTCAACAAGGCCTTCAATGAAAACGCTGTATAAGAAAATATGAGCAAGGAAAAAATAGATCAGGGTTGGGATCCCCTCATTAAAGTTGTATGTGACATATATATGCAATTTCAGCAGAAAAAAACAAGTTTAAGCACATTAAACAGATCTCCCAGAAACAAGACTAGCTAGAAATCAACCAAAGGGAGAGACTGCTACAAGATGAAAACCCCAGCTACTAGAATTGTGCAGAATTGACTGAAACTCAGAGGAGGACAGAAAAAGATCTGATACTTCAGTCAAATAACATTAAATAAGATTTACATATGAGTTTATTGCCTTTACATCTGATTACAAAAATAACTAGGGCAAGATCCCTTCAGAAATTAGAGCTGCAACTAGAAATAAACTACAGAAATACATAAACAACATTATTTTCCAGATGGTTCAGCTGCTGTACATTAAATTTCAGATCTATGACAGATATATGGATGAAAAGTCAGATCTAATACAGATCTATAAGCTACAAGACTTTAATAACAAGATCCAATTAGAATTACATCAAAATATTGCATATTAAGCTGTAGATCTGAATTACAATATACTGTGCTGCAGAAAACCCAGAAATTTCCGAAGATAAATTTTATTACTAAAATAGATCAGATCTATAGAGACATGGATCAGAAACCAAATCCATGTATCACCAAGGGAAGGCAAGCATAACACCAAGAGATCTTCCTCCAAACGGATAGCAAACTGAAATAACAAAGCCCTCTCACAAAATAACGCAGTATGGAGCAGAAACTGTGCAGAGGGTGAAGGAGACTGAATACATGGAATTAAAAGTACAGATATGATATAAAATATAGATCAGATAACTCCTTGGAGGCTGAAGAACACTCTCCAATAGAGAAAGCCTCTCAAAAACCACTAGATCTAAGAAGATCTAGAATGCCACTTGCTACAAAAGATAGTCGCTGCAAAACCCTGAATGGGCCAGCGCTGCTCATGAAAGATAGAGCTTGGTCTCAAACAAGATAGTGGCCAACTTCAGCAATGAACTCCTACAATTATCCTCAAGGGAAGAGATGAAACTCCTAAACAGGAATTCCAATCACAATCCTGCACTAAACAACAGAGAATGGTATTTGTCTAAGCAGACAAATACTTTAGAAATATAATTCATCAACAACCTCTTCATGTGTCTTCTCCTCCTTTTTATAACATGAGATAGCCTTTGCAAACCCTAAACCACTTGGATGATTTGGTCCTTTTCACATTAGAAGCTCCCTTCTAGAACTGCGCAGTCCCTCTTGGTGATGCATTGAACCTAGACATCGCAGTTGATTTGGTCAAGGTGGACCCAATCTTTGGCTCAACCCTCTTTCACACTTGCAAGTGATTATTTACATAGCCCAAATTTGCCTTTGTTCACATGGGAATTGATTTATTAGGAGTTTTACATGTCCTTATTTATTCATTTATTCATAAAACATAAATTAAATCAAAATTTAATGTCTCCTCTTAGCTAAGGCTAAGTAGGGACAGTACAATCCTCCCCCTCAAAATGTTGCTTGTCCTCAAGCAACTGGTAGGGTAAGAGCTGTGTTTCTTCTCCTTCTACATTGATGACACCATCAAGAATCAAGTTCTCATCATGAAGTAAGTATTCACCAAGGAAATACATCAAAAACTGCTCCTCCAATGCTAGCATGATAGGTTCATAGTCTGCCCCTTCAGGAGTGTAAAACTCAACAGAAATAAACATGGGTGAACCAATGTCACATATGAAACATGTATCATGAAGTACTAGATAAATTTTCATCCCATGTGGTACATGTACACCACTGAATCTTTTCCCATACATACCCATAAACAAAACCAATATTTCATCTATGTATGGTAGCAAAATCACATAAAGGCAAACTGAAATTTGCACATGAGGAGGTGGGTCACAATCCCACATAAGGTACCAGCACAATACACTCCTTGTTCTGAGTAGATATGAATGTGATAGGTGGTAATCCCACCACATATTTTCTGCATAGGCCACTTTGACATGGATGAAAGTGAAACTCTCATTAGGTGCCTTTGGGAAGCACCCATCATGATACACAATCTCCCTTTGCACCTCAAGGGAGTGGCCAGCTTTGGAATTTTTATTGGCCCCATCTTTGCCATGAGATCTGCATGAAAAATTTCTCTTTGTAGGAGCCATGGCCTACATACATATGGTAAGAGAGTGTGCCAAATCAGAAAAATAAACTTGCTCTACAAGATCAGATTTCTTACCATACAAACCTCCCATACTCATAGAGTTAGGCATGGGATTTTCCCATCTTTTGAGAGAAGAAAGAGATGGATGAAATATATCCTGCATAGGATCCTTTGGCTGCCCCATATCCACATAACTATTGCACTCTTGTAAATGTTGATTTAGTTCCTCCCAATCATAATGCTGATGTAGCTCCTCCTCCATACCCTCCCAATCAAAACTCTTCAAGATTAGGGAGTAGATTTTTGCTGATTGCATGTAGCTGGAAAGGAACTCCTTGTGTGCCCTTTGTAGTATTTCTTGCTTAAGCTTGGATGCTTGAGAAAAGAATAATTTTCCAAGATGATAGATGACCCCTTCATGGACCATATAGCCTCCTCCTTGCTTTATGCCATCTAATATCATCCCGATGTGCAGATATTTGGAGTACTCTACAAGGAGTTGAGACCTCCAATATGGATCTAGACTCCTCAACAAGGACATCATTGTAGATGTATCTATGGTGGTGCTTGCCTTGTTTCTGCTTGTTCCTTTGGCATCATGCATGCCAAAATTTTGTGTGGGAAGGCTGATCCTCCCCTTTGCTTCCTCCCACAGCGCAGTGACTCTTTCTTCCATTGTTTCAGCACTTGGTGAAGCTTTCTCCACAGAATCTAATGGCATCCCAAGAGGCTTTCCATGATGTAGGAATGTCCCTTGCAGCAATCTCATGAACATGAGAGAAGGAACCATGAGATCCTTTCCCTCACTGCGCAAATCCATCTTTGTTGTGTGGGTAGAGACATCAAGTGAAGGGTAGGTGTGCATGCCTTGAATTACTTGTTGTTTCCCACTCTTCAAATCCACCCATTCCATCTGCAAGGCCTTCCAATCAGTGGTGACTTTTCCCAAAGTAATAAACCACTGGACACCCAAGATGATGTTGGTGTCTGGTATGTCTACTACAAAGAAGTGATCCTCCAAGATGTAGGTCCCCATAGTCACAGAAAGTGATGGAACATACTGCATGCACTGCATAGTTCTATCTCCCGGAACCAAAACAGAGAACCCATCAAAAGTATCAGTAGGGATCCCTCTCCTTTGCATAAAGTGAGCATCAATAAAGTTGTGGGTTTCCCCACTGTCAATAAGAATAGATACTCTTTGGTTCATAACTGAACCCTGCACTCTAAGAGTCAAATATTTGGGCACTCCTCTCAAGGAAGCAAGAGTCCCACTGGTTGGAGAAAATGCTCCCTCTTCTTCTCTGGATGATGATGGATCCTCCTCCTCATCATCACCAGTGTTGTGACCTCTCCTGGGTCCATCATTGCCTTCCTCACCCTCACAATCAGAGAAGACTTCAATATAATGTGCTCTTCCCGCAGCACATTTATGTCCCGACATCCATGATTCTTGACAAGTGAAACATAATTTCTTCTTTCTCAACTCCCTCCAGAGATAATTGTCAAGAAGCTTTTTCTGTGAGTTCTCCTTGGGTGGAGCAGCTTTCCCTTCCTTCCCTTTAGAAGAGTGAGTGGCTTTTCTTGGAAGGGTTGCCTTTGCCCTTGGCAAGGCATCTTGGAGATTTCTTGTTCTTTCAATGGCATCATGCAGAGTGGTGGGTTTGGTAGACTTGAACAATCCATGCAAAGGTTCTTCCAAGCCATCTATGAACATATAGACTCTCCTTGCAACTGAAAGATCAGGAACCATTATAGACAACCTCAAAAATTCAGAGATATAGGCTTCAGCATCTCCTGTCTGCTTAAGCTTTGCCAAGCTTATGAAAGGGGCCTCCGGATCCTTTAGATCAAATCCGTCCACTAGTCTCCTAGTGAACTCAACATAAGTGGACACATTGCTGTGCCCCAATGTAGAAAGTCCATGAAACCACCAATTGTGGGCTTCTCCATCAAAATGCAGTGCAACAATCTTAATGGCTTCTGCTTCAGGCACTTTATTTAGCTAGAAGTAGATGTCCAATTTTTCCACCCATGCTTTAGCTGAACAAGAGGGTGATCCATCAAAATTAGGCAAGAAGAACCTACCCATGGTGTGGTGCCTCCCATGAAGGAAACCTCCATCTATATACTGCTGCAATGGCCTCCTCCAGTCCGTTAGATGGCTGAAATCTTGAAAGCTCAAGTTATCCTTGAACCTTTGACTTTGTGAATCATATTCTGCAAATTATCCTTCCAAAGAGGTTGAATCTTGAAGCCTTTCATTCTCTACAACCAAGAAGGTAGGCGTTGTAGAGCATTGTGAGATTTGTGGAGCTTGTGGCAAGCTCACCGGTGGACCAGTCCCAAACTGAGACATTTCATAACTCTCTCCTTGATGGAGTCTTCCAATGGACTCCCTCATTCTATCTATCCACATCTCCTTTATTTCCTTGGATAGATCTTGCATGGTTTCCAAGAGAGTTTTTGCAAACTCTTCTGCCTCCTTATCTTTATCATTCAACTCAGGGGCTTTCCCATTGTCTTGACCCTTGTCAAGGTTGACAGTAGTATAGTCATAATTTTTATGAATTCTATTCTGGTATCTCCTCTCCTTTTCAGAAAGAGGATCTTCATCTTCGGAATGTAGCATTACTGTGGCTCCAATGCTAGCACAGGTTGTGCCAAGAGTGGAGCTCCGATACCACTGTAATGTCCCTTTTGGGGATTCTCAAGATTCTATGTTAGAGATGGACTACATAGGAATTTACTGGTTATGTCACCTCTGAAAAGAGGGTGAGAACCAGAGACTACCTGGCCAACTGTAGACTCTGCCTATAGAACTTGGAATAATCCCAATTCAGGAATCTCAACAAGGCCTTCAATGAAAACGTTGTACAAGAAAATCTGAGCAAGGAAAATGCAGATTAGGGTTGGGATCCCCTCATTCAAGATGTATGTGACATATATATGAAATTTCAGCAGAAACAAATAATTTTAAGCACATTAAACAAATCTCCCAGAAACAAGACTAGCTAGAAATCAGCCAAAGGGAGAGACTGCTACAAGATGAAAACCCCAGCTACTAGAATTGCGCAGATTTGGCTGAAATTAGGAGGAGGACAGACAAAGATCTGATAGTTCAGTCATATAACATTAAATCAGATTTACATATGATTTTATTTCCTTTACATCTGATTACAAAAATAACTCGGGCAAGATCCCTTCAGAAATTAGAGCTACAAATAGAAATAAAATGCAGAAATACATATACAGCGTTATTTTCCAGATGGTTCAGCTGCTGTACATTAAATTTCAGATCTATGAAATATTTATGGATGAAACATCAGATCTAATACATATTTGGAAGATACAAGACTTTAAGAACAAGATCCAATTGGAATTACATCAAAATATTGCATATTAAGCTGTAGATCTGAATTACAATATATTGTGTTGCAGAAAACCCAGAAATTTCTAAAGATAACTTTTATTATTGAAATAGATCAGATCTACAGAGACATGGATCAGCAAACCAATCCATGGATCACCAAGGGAAGGCAAGCCTAACAGCAAGAGATCTTCCTCCAAACTGATAGCAAACTGAAATAACAAAGTCTTCTCACAAAATAACGCAGTATGGAGCAGAAACTGCGCAGAGGGTGAAGGAGATTGAATACATGGAATGAAAAGTATAGATCTGATATAAAATATAGATCATCTAACTCCTTGGAGGCTGAAGAACACTCTCCAATAGAGAAAACCTCTCAAAAACCACTAGATCTAAGCAGATCTAGAATGCCACTTGCTACAAAAGATAGCAGCTGCAAAACCCTCAATGGGCCAGCGCTGCTCATGAAATATAGAGCTTTGGTCTCAAACCAGATAGTGGCCAAATTTAGCAATGAAATCCTCCAATTATCCTCAATGGAATAGATGAAACTCCTAAATAGGAATTCCAATCACAATCCTCCACTAAACAACAGAGAATGGTATTTTTCTAAGAAGAAAAACACTTCAGAAATATAATTCATCAACAACCTCTTCATGTGTCTTCTCCTCCTTTTTATAACATGAGATAGCCTTTGCAAACCCTAAACCACTTGGATGAGTTGGTCCTTTTCACATTAGAAGCTCCCTTCTAGAACTGTGCAATCCCTCTTGGTGATGCATTGAACCTAGACATTGCAGTTGATTTGGTCAAGGTGGACCCAATCTTTGGCTCGACCCTCTTTCACACCTGCAAGTGATTATTTACATAGCCCATATTTGCCTTTTTTCACATGGGCATTGATTTATTAGGAGTTTTACATGTCCTCCTTTATTCATTTATTCATAAAACATAAATTAAATCAAAATTTAATGTCTCCTCTTAGCTAAGGCTAAGTAGGGACATTACATTTATACTTTTTCGGACTTAGTAAAAACACGAAAAAGTCACTACCGGAGTCACCTTTCAGATTTTTTCTAACTCTCTAAAACTGAAAATATTGTCGAGATGCTTGTCGTTTTGAACTCATTAAATTGGCTGCGAAATGATATCTACCCAGTATACGTTTACTCCTTTTTCGGGTTGGGATAGTTTAACTACGAAAAAGGAATACCTTAGCTTATCGCGACTAAGAGGTTCTCTCAGACATAGTTTTATACCTTTTCGGATCTATGAGACTATTTATGAAAAGGGCCTTGCTGGAGTTTTCTTTTTCACTTTCTTTTCAAACTATCTAAACATGAAAAGATGTCGAGTTCTCCCTTTTTCAGACTCATTAAAAACTGTTGACATCAGACTCCATCGTTATGACGTTACTCGAGTTCCTCCTTCCTAGGGCTCGTAAAATGTACTAGGTTGGATTTGTCTGAAGGAAAAACTTACATCACAAGCACATCCTATCCCCTTCAATCTTGTTTTCAAAAATAATTGGGGTACTTGCCAGAAATGGTGGGGGAAAATGGAACTAGATTGTAGTCGTGTTGGCAGTATGTTGCTCTTGAACATGGCACTTGTCTGCATTCATGTTGGGTGGGGGACATCTCACTTCATCATTTGTTTGCATCCATGGGTTTGGGTAATCTCTTTTGACCACTCATCTACTCTTTTCCATGTCGCCATGACCTCAGATTGCTTGATGTCAAATACTGCCAAATCCAGTGTTGTGCCACCGATATGTTCAAGAGAATTTTGCCTCTGAAGTTTTCAACCTCCCTTTGATTCTCTGTTGGTCTTGATTCACAAACATCACATTCCTATGTCTTGTGTCGATGATGTGGGAAAAATTATGGCCCACCTTCGATTGGGTCACTTCCTGTCGACTTCAACTCATTATCCAAGAAGTTGATCTAGAGACTCCCTTCAGGTACCTTGGAGCCTGCATGCCTCAATGGCAGGTTCTTCACATTCGACGCAAGGTTTACATCATTGAACCTTAATCGACTGACTCTGCGGGTGTTAAACGTCAGATCACTGTTCACACTTCGTGGATTGTAACTTTTGTACCTTGAGAGCCATTATCATTATTGGTGGTTTCTCTCGCGTCTATTAACAGTTCTCATTATTGGCTGGTAATCAGAAGATTTTCTTGCATGTTCGACTTCAGCTCACATATTCGCATGCTTTAATTTGTACTTTGTTTGGGTTGAGATGGAGCGCAAGACCCTGGGTTTTGTCTGATGAAATCCAGGCTGCAGGTTTGTTGTGGATTACTATGACTTATTACATGGCTCTTCTGATTGGATGGCTACGACCATACCTGAGTCTGTTTGTTGATCCCTACTGCTAGATGGTTGTGTCCATACCTCAGATCTTACTGTTTATGTACTCTATTATGGATGGATGTGCCCATGCCACATGTCATGTATCAGAAATATCAGTTGTATTTGTACTTGCAGGTCTTCCGAAAGTAGTGTTTGGGTCGAACGCATTCTCATAAAGAATTTCACCCCTCCCTCTCTCTCGGACCTCATGCTTTAGGGGGCATCTGTTACACATATTTTTTTCACCATCCCTGTAATCCCTCATCCCATGTATTGGAGGATCATTCCTGTGACCTATAACCAAGGAGAATTCCGTAGAGAGAGCCCCGTCCGAATTCCCGACGAGCCTTTGTGAGACGCGCTCAGTTGGAAACCTGTTGGAGGAGACCGCAATGTTGAAGCTTGGTTTTACTCTTCCTTTCTTTCATTAATATACTCGACCATGGTATTAGTTCCATCATTGTGTTATGTTGATTATTTGATGCAATTGATTTAGTCTTCTTTGACTAACTGATAGTTACGAATGTGAAATACTATGTTGTATATCGTCATTGTTTCTTGTGTGTGTGCAGGTATCCGAGCGTGAAAGCGAGCAGACTGTGACCTGTCAAACCAGGAGCGAGAGGCAACCACTATTTCTGATGACAACAACAGTGTAGGACCTCCGGTAAGCCATCTATCGAATCTCCATCCATTCGTTAACTAGGAATCGATATTATAGCTTGTCTCGTTTGTGGCTAGACCCACTCTAGGGCTAGTGGGATCGCCTCTGTCCGCAGAGGGGATTTAGCTCACCAACACTCAAAATTTGTAAAATTGATGTCAATACAGTTATCTATCAATATGGGGACCATACATGTTGACCACAAGCACCATGTTCCCTAAGACATGAGGAAGGAACTCAATACGTAAAACTGAAGAGGTAGTGTAGGAATTAACAAGCAACATACTTCTATCCCAACCCATTATTAAACCTCCTAACATACTAAAAATTTAATAGAAAAATATCTCCATCGAGCCATAATTTTATATACAACATTGACTAAGGAATCCCTTTTGGCAAGGAAAGAGGTCTCTTGGGCGAGACCCAAGTTCAGGATGGAGGCCAACAAGGTTTTCCGTAGTAGTCTAGCACAACGCTGATGTTTTCACCCTACTCCGAAGATCAGAGAGTCTCACCCGAGGCGTGTCATGACCTTACTAAAGTTAGGATCAGATCAGGTATTGATCACCCATAACATATCCTAAAACCCCCAAGACTATGTGCTACCAATAAGTGCAAATACTCTGTAAATGACAATACTCATCAACGCATTTAGGACGGAAAAACAAAATTTAAATTAACCCGCACATTCAACTAAATCAGAGACACATTACTGAACTCAGAACATCAAAATCAGAACATAAGCTTTTGCATTAACCACAAGAGATAGTTACAATGCTCTTCAGAGTGATCCTGGCAGAATTGATTACAATGGTGTCGCATATGATAGAACAGAATGAACAGAGAGAGAGAAAACAAAATGAATAAAGCTCTCCTATGGCTCTCGTTCTCTGATCCCTATTGTGCCAACCTCTTTCCTCTGCTGGCCAGCTGCCTATTTGTTTCATTGCTAACGCAACTGACAATTCGCCCTTCCTTTCCATTCTGGAATTTGTTGCATCTCCCTGATCACTGGCGTTCCACTGCTTATTCTACATCACTTCCTTCTGCCATCTGTGCTTATCCCCACAACAACCGCGCCACCTGCTCTTCGATTCTTCACAACTGTGACAACTCTCTGTCTATCATGGTTGCGTTCTTCCACCTATTATCCGCAACTCAAAAACCATTTTATTTCAAAACAAGGGCCCCAACAAGCCTCGACCACATCCTATTGACTCGTCCCGAGTCAATTATTTTTTACCGCCTCAGTCTCCATCGGTCCGCTTGCCTCCGCGGCTAGTCCTGTCGTCACTTTTTCTCCTTCCTGTCCAAAAAAGTGCCCCAACTTGGGGACCTTTTCCAGTGCAGATGATTTGAGTTCTCTGAAGCCTGCAATGGCCTGTTGCCATTCCTGCATGAGCAGGTCTATCTCTGTAGTGACTTCTTCTGCGTCTGTCTCCCCTGAGATGGGAGGCAGATTACCAAAGACGTCTTGGATTTTAATGTTGGCCTCCGTGGCCATCTGCTGCATGGTTTGGGCCTTAAGCTCAAGAGGTTTCCTTAGTTCTCAGAGAGCATGTTTAGTTGTTGCCGAATGTTCCTCAATTTGTTGTATCTTGACCTCTAGCTCTTTCGCTTGTGTATAGTTGGTCAAGTCCATCGGGGTCTGTGGCTTCCTGAATCTCCTTCGACACATGTTGTAGCTGTGCTGAAATTGACTGTGATTTCAAAGTGAGTGAGGTTGAACACTCACGTAGACCCTTCAGTAGGTCATATGCTTCCCTTGCCACAGTACTCAAAGTTTCTTGCATCCCGGCTACCTGGTTCTGCCTTTCTGTTATCTTCTCCATGTAAATGACCGCTAGGTCTGGTAGCGTGAGCCTTGTTTCCAATGCTGATTTTAGTTCCTAGTTTTTTGAATGAGGGTTCAACAGGCCACTCGGATGTGAATGGATCGTCTAACTATGTCACTATCTAATATATCATCTGGTATCTTAGGGTTGTGAGCTATTACCATGGGCCAAAGATCCAGGAAAACCTTTGTCACCGTATCTAGTTGGCCCTATAAGTTGTCTTTCTCTATCTTCAGCTATTCGCGCTTTTCAGTAAGCGCGATGATTTGTACCTATTTCTGCTCGAATTTTTGCTGGAGTTCTACGTGAAGCCCTTCGACCTGTTGTGCTGCTCGCTAAATGAAGTTGTACAACTATGCCATTCCCCAAGTCTGCATGCTTTCAGCTCCGGAGATATCTTGATTTGGTTGTGTCTCTTGGAGCGGTTGACCACTCGCAATGGACTTGGTTGAGTGCTCCTGTGGTGATTGCGGAGGTTTTGGTTGTGGTAATGGATTACTAGGGTTATCCATGCTTAGATTGGGCTGCATCTGTTGAAGTATCGGGTTTTCTTGCTGAAACAGGTTCAACTCTTCAGGTGGGGGTGTTGTATCTGCAGTAAAAGAGCCCCCACGACTTAAAAGGTCTTGGAAGGTGACCTGTTCAACTAGGGTTTGGTTAAATCTAAGTACTAATGTTGTACCAGAGATAAATTCCACCTCGTTGTCTCCATTTGTCTTACTCTTTGCTCTGACTAGGTCGGATATGGTGGCTGATATGGAGGGCATTCGAGGTGGATGATCTTTGGAGGTGTATGAGGTGTGGGACGATGAGTGGTGAGTGCGAGGTGGTAATATATAGATATTTAAAAAGGAATAGAGGTTGATTATAGGAAACTCCTGAGTTACCTGGGTCTATGTCAATGGCTCTTCTTGGATTAGGGCCCCCGTGTCCATTGGTTGCGTTTGATCTTCCCCCGTGAGATCAACGACCTGGCTAGACATTGTAAATTTTTCCTTCTTGGATTTTGGTGTAGCTACGAGTGGCTTTGAGGCCTTACTCTTTTTGACAGGGACTGTGGCTGTTGCTACTGGTGAATTGAACAAATTGAGTGGTATGGTCATGACTATGGGGATTGTGATGGAAAATGAGGCGGAATTTGAGGCTTGAAATTATGTAAATGTGGGAAACAATGAGGAATCACTTGTTAGAGTGTGGACTACTCGGTTAAAGCTTTGTACCTTTGTGTTCAATTCTCCAATGATTGGTGTTAGCTGTAGTTGCGACATTTTGTCCATCGCTTCCTCTGATGTTTCTCCTGGCAACGGATTCGACATCATGCCATCAAATGAATAGACATAGACTCCGCTTCTGACCTCCATTGCTACTCCTGGCCACGAACATACTTTCGTGTGGAAAGCTTGCTCATCAATTTGAAACTTCAACGGCCTCATCTTGAAGGCCGATTTTGGCACACATGCTGGCCTAATGTAGGTTTTCTTATGGTAAACCCCAAACCATACTTGCGCAGAATAACTGTCCAACAATTTCCTTGGAATTCTCTGCTGACTCATCGCGACATCCACCATATAGCTGTACTAGAATTTGAACGCTTCCTCGTTCACCTCCTTGGTGCTGGGGTCCCCTGATGCTTTCCAGGGTGTGAAATTCATTGCTAATGGTTGTCCTGCTGCAACTTCCAAAGGTTTCTTGATTCCCGGAAATGTCCATTTCCAGATTGCCAATGCCATGGAAAGATACCCGTAGATGAACCTAATGGCCTTCTTATAGTTGTCCTCACAGGCTTCGAATAATTCATTAAGTAGAAACAAACACCAATTTAGTTGTGCCCCCTGGATACAGTGCTCCGCAATGGAGATGGTATCCAGCGTACACTCCCCTTTTGTGTAACGTCTCATCATTTTTCTTACAATCAGATAGCAGGCAAACTTGACCGCTGGCTTGTTGATCAACTAGTCTATCTTGGCCCCTTTTCCCCCTCCTTTGGTGTCGTACTTTCTGTAGTAGTCACCATCTCTTGCTTTCTTCACTCTCTTGGACACATTTTGGAATGGCGTGGAGACGTCTCTCCCTTCTTGCGAAAGCCCGGTTATCCTGTGAATGTCTTCCACATGAATTGGTATTTCTCTTCCCAGCCACAATGACCCATTGTGGATTCTACTCAGTTGGAACTTGGCGCATTGCATCGAAGCCGTTTTAGTGCCGAACACTGGAATATTTCTTAGGTTGAGTATGGTGAATTGCTGAACACCTCTAAACTCTGGAAGTACTCTTGTTGCTCCCTGTCCCACTTCTGTGGAATAATTCTCCATGTAGACCTATTTCTTCATTGCTGGAAATTGGAAGGAGTTAGTTAGGTCAATATCAATCAACGACGCGCTATCATATTTTCCCACTAGGGACTCCATATTCTGGACTCTTTCATTGAGATCGTGCTCAACAACTGCTGCGCTACTTTGGTCATTTTAGCTCTCCTCTGATACACTTGCAGAGCTACTCCTTTTCTTTCCTTATAAATTCCTGCCTCTGGATGCCTTCTCTGAACTTCTTCTACGGATGTTTCTCTTGCTACCTTTGTTGTTTCTAGTTCTAACTTAGATTTCTCCGGCATTCTCGCGCTATGTTTCATGCAAGTTATGTAAGTAACCGACACACATGAGGTTGATAGGACCCCATAGCTAATTAATTTTCCCCGCCTTCCCCCGTGGCTATAATAATGCAATTAGTTACCGAGATGAGGTGGGTTCTGCCAAATTTGACTGTGGTTTTGGGAGTTGGGAAAACACGATGGGTAATGATTATGGCCTATTATGGAAAATTTATTGCGGTATGGATGATTCTAATTATGGAAATTACTTCCTAAATCTCGGCAATCCTACGGACTGACATGGTTACTATGAGTCATGATGATGGAATGATGTTCGACACACTTTTTCTCGGACGTGGATGACATGCTGGACACTACCCTCCCCCCGACCACAATTGGTTGCGTTGCGGTCTCCGCATCGCAACTTTGAGCTTTCTTGTGCTTTAACATTATTTTACTGGGAATCCTATCTAAGCTCTTCTCATATGCGAGAGAGTTATTGATTCTATCTAATCTAACCTAATCTACCCTACTGACTCCTCTCATTTGCGAGAGTTATTGAAAATGAAATGCGGTACTTACTCGTGATAGGGTTTCATGCGTGCGTCGTTCACCCATCCTGGTAGTATCTGGCCATCCAGTTGTGCTAACCGAACTGCTCCTGAATCTTTGATTTCTATTACGTGGTACGGTCATAGCCAATACATTTTCAGTTTCCCTGGGAACTTCTGGTACTTACTGTCATAAAGTAAAACTTTTTCGCCGACCCTGAAAGTCTTGCGCTTGATATGGCGATCGTGCCAAGCTTTTTGTCTCTCTTTCTGGACAGTTTGGTGGAATTCTGCTAAAAACCTGTCTTCTTCCAATTCCTGTAGTTCCTGTAATCATTCCTTTAACAAGTCTTCCTCTGATAGCTGGAGTGAGGTTGCGATTATAAGGCTTGGTATGAAAAACTCTACCGGTACTACGACTTCTCTCCCGTACACCAGCTAGAATGACGTCTGGTTATTGAGTCTCTTGATAGTTGTTATGTACGCCCACAAAGTTGCTGGTATAAGTTCATCCCAGTCATCTCGTTGAGCCTTGAAGATCTCCGTTAAGCCCTTTTCTAGGATCTTATTAAATGCTTCTACCATACCATTGACTTGTGGATGGTAAGGATTGCTTTTGTGATGTTGTACCATGAATTTTTCGCGCAGGGATTTAATGGTAGCATTGATGAAATGCGTACCTTGATCGCTTGTTAGAATTTTTGGGCAACCAAACCTACTAATGATATTTTCAAATATGAAACGAGTTTTTGTTTCGGCTGTGCAATCCTTCACTGCCATTGCCTCTGCCCACCTTGTCAAATAGTCTGTTTCCGTTATGATATACTGGGCTTGTGAGTGTCTTGCGGCAAGTGCAATCGGACCTATAAAATGAACTTCCCATTTCTCGAATGGTTGCAATGCTTTTACTGGGTGAAGTGGGAGCTCATATTTGTGTAATGGACGTCACGTCCTCTAGCATACATCAATTTTTTTACAAATGCCTTACTGTCAATGTGTACCATTGGCCACAATAAACCCGCCTGCAGTACTTTCCTCGCCATCGGTTTCACTCCTACATGCCTTGCCGCAACTCTACAATGGAATTCCCACAATACGTCTTCCCTCTCGTGGTCCAGGACGCATCTTCGTAAGATTTGGTCCAGCCCCATATTGTACAAGTGTCCCACTATCAACTAATACTCTGCCACTCAGACTACTAAGTGTCTTTTTTGGACTGCTATATATTTTTTTGGGCATTGCTTCGTTGTCAGGTATGTTTCTATCTGATCTAGGTATTCTGGGATGGCTTTTACTCTAAAAATATCAGCATCTAGCAGTTGATCGTCCAGGGACCCTCCATTTTCCCCGTTTTCCAACCTTGACAAGTGGTCTGGCCCCACGTTCAGTCTCCCAGATTTGACTATCACCTCAAAGGTGAAATCCTGAAAGAGTAAGAGCCATCTGCAGATTCTTCCCTCAAAGACCGATTTGTTTACTAGGTACTTTAAAGTTGAATGGTCTGTGAAAAACTTGAACATACCTCCTAGCAGGTAGTGGCAGAACTTTTGAAGGGAATACACCATTTCTAGTGCTTACCGCTCTGTTGTAGTGTAGTTCCATTTTGCTATTGATAATTTATGACTTGCAAAATACACTGGGTTATTAACTGAAGTGTCTCCTAGTTGAGCTAGAACCACTCCAAGTGCGATGCTCATAGCATCAATGTGGACATGAAATTGCTTGTCCTAATCAGGGTGAACCAATATTGGTGCACTTGCCAACTTTTCCTTCAAAGTATTCAGGGTTGTCGTGCAATTATTTGTCCAATTGAATTGTTCTGACTTCCGCAACAACTTCTCTAATGGGGTTGTGTTGTTATCTTCGCGTAATTACGGATGAATCACCTGTAGTAGCCTGTGTGGCCTAGCAGTTACCTTAACTTCTTCACAATTTCTGGTGCCTCCATGTTAAATATAACTGCTACCTTTTTTGGATCCACACAAACTCCTTGGTTACATACTACATGTCCTAGCAATGTTCCAAAAGGTACTGCAAAGATGCACTTCTTAAGGTTTAGAGAAATCTGGAGTTGCCTACACCGGTCAAAAATTATCCCCAATAGCGTTGCATGGTCTTTCAACAGGTTGTAGACAGTCTAGTCATCCATATATACTTCCAGGAATTTGTGGATATAGTCACGAAATGCTGCTATCACAATGCGGGAAAATACCGCTGGCGCATTTTTCAAATCGAATGGAATTACATGATATGAAAAGGAGCCCCATTCGGTGGTAATATTTGTCTTTTTCTTATCTTCTTCCGCTATCCGTACCTGATGGTATCCTGAAAATCCATCCATAAAGGAATACGCCTCATTCCCCGCAACGTTGTCGAGGACCTCGTCACTGAATGGAGTAGGGAATGGGTCATGTATACAGGCATTATTCAAGCTCCTATAGTCAACACAGACTTGGATTTTAGACTTATCCTTTTTGCTTTGTATGACTATTGGACTTACCCATTCTTCTTCTTCCACTGGGAATATCAACCTTGCTTTTAGCATTTTGTCGATTTCTACTTTAACTTTTTCCTTCACCCTTGGATTTAGCCGATAGGGTCTGTGCTTGATTGGTCTTGCATCAGGCTTCAAAATTATACACATTTCCCCCATGTCCCCTTTTATTACTTTCAATTCCGCTACAGACAACAGAAACAAGTCCTCATATTCTTGTAGTAGACTGAATATTTCCTTGGTCGTCTCGGCATCCCAATAATCATCGATTGATGCAAGTTTGGGCTTTTCTTCGGTCCCAATGTTCATTTTCTTGGTTCTTAGTGGTAACAGATGAATTCCTTCAGTTTTCGGGTCTTCCTTAATATCTCACTCCCCCTCTGTCTCCTCAAAATACATATTTCTAAGACCTTCTAGATCATCATCGTCCATTTCACTGTTTATCTTCTTACATGCTTCCGACTGTCTAATGCTTTGGTTTGGGAGCAGTTGCTCATCCTCCTCTTGATTCCCTGGGAAGAATAGTACCTTTTTAATAGCCTGTAATTCTTGGGTGACTAGTTCTTTTTTTCCTTCAAATAAGAAGCATTGTGTAAATTTCTCCGCAACTTCTTGCCAAGTGCTAGTTCCTCTTTTCCTCTCTTCCGTTAGGTAACAAGCTTGTGGAATCACTTCCATTGAATGTATAAAATTGTGGACCCACAACTCTTCTGGGTATCTTGCATTTCTTCATTGACCCTCACACTCCTTCAAATGTTTTCTGGGGTCTGATTCCCCTCAGAATTTTGGAGTGAAATGTGGTTCTTCTTCTTCCTTGAACCTAACTTTCAATGCTGCCGCAACTTTTCCCATTGTGACAGTGAGTTGCGGTGGTTACTCCACCATATTTCTGATGTGGATTGTAAGGCCACATCCATGAGTGGGACCCTATGGTCCGCTGGCACCATATCTTCTATTTGAGCAATAAAATTATTCACAGCGTTCATATTTGACAACATTGGGTAATCTCTTACCTCAATCCCGATCCAATTGATTCTTCTGATGCTGGTGCATATTATTGTATTGGTCTCATATCCCCCTTGCTGCCAATCATCCCAGGATATATCTAAGCCTAAGTATGAGCTTTGAATACTTATCCAACTCACTGATCCCCCCGCTGTCGGGTTGATATAATCTTCCCTTTTTCCTGCAGTCATCTAATACAGATGATCAAGAAACTGAGCATCTTCTTTGTTGTCAACGGACTCTGTGTATTGGGGACATTGATATGGATCAAGTGGCTGGGTGACCCTGACCTCCCTGTATTCGAAGATCATCAGTTATTTATTTAAATCTATCACTGTATAATTTTCAAAAGCCCAGTCAATCCCCAGTAATGATGGATAGGATCTTTATCCCCCATAATGTCTATCACCTCGAAGTTCGCATATGTCTTTACTCCTGCGACATCCACTTCAACCTCCTCCAGTGTGATGATGGGCACAATGCAGTACTAGTTTTCCATTCGGAGTTGAATTGGTGAATATGTCAGCCTCGGTCTTCCCAATGCTTCCCATGTCTTCCTTGGCAATATATTTACATCTGATCCTTGGTCAAGCATGGTGTCTTTAATCTGGAATCTCGCGACTTGAGTATTCACCCGGTGGCACTGCGACCCCCGTCTGGCCTCCTGCACCACCCTTTCCAGGTTTTTCTTTAACTGTTCCAACATTGGCGCGTTGTTAACAATTTTTAAGAATAGATGGAACCATTCTTGAATTGTAGTACTTGTACTAACTTGGTTCTCGTTATCTTCCTTGGCCTGGGGTAACTCAATTACCTTGATTCCCCCGAGCTGGGTGAAGGTTTCCACTACTTATTTAAAGTATCGATTTTTTCTTTCTGGCTTGAACAGTGGCTTTGGAGATGTTGGCCTTATCAATTTTGTCGGTTCCATTGTCTCTGCATCTTCTCCAGTTATTTTCCCTCCTCGCGTTACTATGGCCACATTTGGCATAGCCTAAGCCTCTATTATTCTTGGCACTACATTTACCAGATTTTTTCCTCTTTGTCTAGTTCTTTTCTCCCACCTTTTAATGAGCTCTGGGCAGTATTATGTTGCATGCGTGTTAACTCTGCACTAAGAGCACCAAGATCTTCTAGGAAGTGGAAATTCCATAGCTACTTGCCCTTATTGGTCATAGTTGTAACATCACATTGGCCCTCTTCCTCCAGCTCAAACCCCTCTCATACCTCCCCCTTGTCCTCTAGGATCCTCGTTTACTCTATACGAGAGCCTATCCAACTGTTACGCCAAGGCATCCAGAGCCCTACACTGGTCTGTGCTATGTGTGGTAGAAGTACAAAACTCACAGTATATATTGTTTGGAACGTTGGAGTATTTTTGCAATATTAGGCATAGACGGGGTGAATGACCCATGATTTTGCATATTTCGCAATATTCAGTCGATGTTGAATTCTATTGTGTGGGGAACCCCGCGCACTGGTGTTGCGGCGGATATAATCCCTGGGTGTTTATTCGCGCAACCCCTCGTGCTGGCGGAGCTCTCGGTGCCCCTGTTGCTGATGTTCCCACATTCTGGCCTCGTAGCTAAGGACATTCGGTTACCATGTGTCCTTCCATTAGACAGTGTGTACACCATACGTTTGGCCTCACTGTATGCATTGGTGAATTTCTTTCAGTTTCTCTGTCAAGCTATCTATTTGATGTGGTAACCCCAGTATGGAAGGGTCCTGCACCGATGCTCCTCCTTTAAATTCTTGCAGATATCCCACCATGGCCTGTATCTTCATAGCTTGCTTCAATGCGTCTTGTAACGTCTCGATCTTCTGTTGTGTTAGCGAAATTATTGTTAATGGAATAAGGGCCTTGATAAAAAAATCTCTTTGATGGTTCAGATCAATTGGATAGCTGAGTTTTCCAATCGCATCCTTGAATCTCCTCATTAGGTCCCATGCATTTTCCCCTTCTTGTTGCACCCTCCAATGTGCTTGTAGTTCCCTCAACCTCCTAGAGGTCTTGACATCCATATCCCTATTCCCCTTTTCAACGTACTTGTAGCATCTTTCCCTCAGCTCCTTCCCCCAGTACTAGAGGTTTAGGTCTCCATCTCAGATTTTTGTAACTTCATTAATCCTTCGTCCACCATCAAGGCTTTGATCCATAGGGGGATCTCCTTCAACAACTCTCCGCGCAACCCTGATCTGAATATGTCCTCTGCCTTTGAGAAAGACTAGTAGCATTCAGTTGCAAACTCCACTATGTATCCTTCCAAGGTAGATTGCACCCAGAAATCTACAGCTCGGGTCAAATCGATATTAACCGATGGAGTGCTACCGTATCTAGGTGCACCCACTTGTGACAGACCTTCCGCAAGCTTCTTTGGATTGTCTTGGTATTTAGACTCCGCAACTAGTTGTAGAGCTCCTCTAGAAACTTTCCCCAGAAGATCTCGTAGATATCACTGTCGAATTTAGAGAATAGAACCCGATTCTTAACAGCTTTCTCCTTTTGTTGTCTCACCTCCGCTTGCTGAGCTATGAACTGATCTAGGAGGTTATCCCACCAGTTTCGTATTTCTTTCTTGAAGATCCATGATGCCATGATCTAATTCCAGAATTAAATTCAGGTCCTGGCAACGAAACCATTTGTTGACAAGGAAAGAGGTCTCTTGGGTGAGACCCAGGTTCAGGATGGAGGCCAACGAGTTTTTCCGCAGTAGTCTAGCACAACGTCGACATTTTCACCCTACTCCGAAGAGCAGAGAGTCTCACCCGAGGTGTGTCGCGACCTTACTAAAGTTAGGATTAGATCAGGTATCGATCAACCATAACACATCCTAAAACCCCCAAGACTACATGCTACCAATAAGTGCAAATACTCTATAAATGACAATAATCATCAATGCATTCAGGACGGAAAAACAAAATTTAAAGTAACCCACACATTTAACTAAATCAGAGACACAGTACTGAACTCAGAACATCAAACTCAGAACATAAGCTTTTGCATTAACAACAAGAGATAGTTACAGTGCTCCTCAGAGTGATCCTGGTAGAACTGATTACAATGGTGTCGCATATGATAAAACAGAATGAACAGAGAGAGAGAAAACAAAAATGAACAGAACGAATAGAGCTCTCCTATAGCTCCTATTCTCTGATCCCTACTGTGCCAACCTCTTTCCTCCATTGGACGAGTGCCTATTTGTTCCATTGCTAACGCAACTGATAGTTCTCCCTTCCTTTTCGTTCTATAATTTGCTGCATCTCCCTGATCAATAATGTTCCACTGCTTGTTCTCTACCGCTTCCTTCTGCCATCTATGCTTGTCCCTGCAGCAGCCGTGCCACCTACTCTTCGACTCTTCGCAACCATGACAGCTCTCTATCTACCGTGGTTGCGTTCTGCCACCTATTATATGCAACTCAAAAACCGTTTTATTTCAAAACAAGGGCCCCAACAATCCCCCTCTCGAGTAATTTCTAAAAGAAAAATTGCATCAATATTCTTATACTTGGAAAGCCTCTTTAGGGCCGAATGTTTGGCTTGGGCCCCTAGATTTACAAAACCCTAACAAGGGCATGGTGTGCTCTAATAGCCCCCAAGACGTACATTTTCCTTCATTTATTTATTTATTTGAAAACATGTTCTTATGCATGTCATAAACAAAATTTATAATTGATCAAAGCTCCTTTAAGATCTAGGACCTTGTGTCCACTCTTAAACCCCTATATGGGATTGAAAACCTTGAAGAAACCCCTTTAATTTGGATCTTAAATTGTTGTGTCCCCCTTCAATGAAATACTCAAGGAAGTGGAAGTGTGTATTGAGTATTTCGTAGCAAGCCTCCCATTAAAGGGCTAAGACAAATTTTCCAACCTGTAAAATTCTAAAGGGTCCTTTAGTTTTACATCCACAAGAGGCTTAGCCAACACCGTTTATTCATTAAAATTAACTTAAGTAAGAGAGGGACCAATAAAATGGCCTTTATCTAATTGGTTACTTGAATAGATAATAGGGGGAGAGAAGATATGAGACTTACCATTAAAGTCATGTGTGTGAGAAATTAAAGATGGAGTAGGCATCAACTCGAGAGAGGAGATGAAGAAGCCTCATTGAAACAATTTATCTACCAACCCCAATAGCTAGATCATTCTTGATCATCCTCTATCCATGTTATAGAGATATCACTAACCTTAAAATCTTGTCTATGACTAGGGATATACAAGACTTGTTCCTACACAACCACTTTGCCTACCATGGACTCAAAAGTAGATTAGTCCTTTTGTGGAGACTTGATTAGATGTTGGGAAAAAGGATTTCCATTATTTCTTTCACACCAAATATATTTTGCAAATCATTTAGGGGAAACCTAAGACTATGTGACCATAAATGTGGAAATGGGCATAATGAAAAGGAAAATGAACATAATCCAACCAAAATCTTGGTATAACGTCCATCTCCTAAGACCAACTCAATTGTCTCAAAAAATTCTTTGGAAATGTCCATCTCCACTAGCACTTTGGAAATTGAACACGCCCCACTAATATTGAAACTATCATCAACCATAATTATTTTTCCAAGAAGATCACATTTGGCCTTTATAGAGGACCGAAAAAAAATCGATGGATTGGAATTTTGACCTAGACCGATGCCTATTATAGGATTCACATCAGACATCAAAGAGTGGATGCTACAACTTAAGATAAAGTGGAAAATAGTCTAGAAGTATTGACTACATCATTCTTATACTGAAGAAAAAGGCCACACCAACCTTTGGCTAAGATATGAAAAATTGGACAATACCCAAGTCATGAAGCCCAAGATTGTCCAACCCAGGGACCTAAAACCTCCATAGAAACTTGATGTCATGTGAACTTTACAACCAATGACATGATCGATAATACCGATATTTTATTAGACCCATGTCCTTGTTGACCACCAAAGAGAGGCATCCTCCTTTCTTTCTAACACTTCCCTTATTTATTTAACCTTTGGCATGCCTCCTTAAAGTAGATCATCATCTTTCAAATGATTCAAATATCACAGAGCACTAACACAACCTAAACCCAAATTTGGTGAAGGTGTTGAATGATATTATAAATCAATACCACACATAGATATTGAATTGAGTGTCTCAAAGCAATATTTTCCCAAAACCCATGTTTTCAACCTGTCACCACAAGGTGAGGCTAGGGAAGCAATATTAAGGACCCTTATTGTGGCACAAGAGGAGGGGGCCATGTTTAAAAATTCCATTATCTCTCTTGTTTTTACTAGCACCATGACTACTTTCACACTTAACGTTAATCTCTAGTACCCGATCTTCCTCAAAACTTCTAAGTGAATACCTGGCCCTATCTAACTCCAAATCTTCATGAGATTATTGAATATACAATCTAACAACATGAAAATTCTTGGTGATGAGGAGAATATCTATGGCTCAGAGATATTGTCATTAGAATAATCCAGAAATGGATTGTACAAGTCCATGAAACTATCATTATAACCATACAATTATATCTTTAGTAGACACCCTTCCATCCACACCCTCTACCCAATAAAAGGTTGCCAAAAATTCTAATTTATTATAGTGCTCTTAAATGTCTAAGTTAAATAATTATTTTATATTTGTTATGTGAATTGTTGATTTAATATCTTTCCATTTTAATTACATTTAGAAAATAACAAGTGATACGTAGTATCTAGTACCTGCCGCTTAGTTTAAATATAGCTAATTTGAGTATGAACTGTTGACATGATGTGAGATGATCAATTAAAGCCTTCATAATAAATATAAATGAAAGTAAAAATGTTGTGCTAAAATGTTGTTTTTTGTGAGAGTCTTACCTCATTGGTTGTAATGAAGCTTTATAACTTTATTTCTTTAACACTGTTTGGTTCAAATTGATATGGAAAAACTTTGTTTCAACTTAATAAGATGTCAATTCCAAGAAAATTGTTTTGCACAACCAATTATCTCCTACAAAGTTCACGGGAATTGTACATGATTGATATAGAGTTGAATTCGGTTTTTTTTGTGGCAATAAAGGCATGGAAATATGGAACAAAAATTTTAATGTTATCTTTCAAATGGTGTCCCGTTTTAAACATGACTTCTTTCTTTTGCATAGAAAAATGGAGTTAGGATGATATATAATTTGTGATTTAGTATTAAATTAAATTTTAAAGACAAGTTAATTAATATTTATGAATAATCGGTACTAACAATTGTTTGGGTAGTGATATGGACTACTTATTTGGATGCATTAAGAGAATCACGAGCCAGAATTCTCTACCGGGATGATGAACTCATATGGACTGTCTCAAAACAGGGCTTATACACTCCCAAAGAGGGGTATATTCACATTTTTAGATCGCATAGACCTGAATATTTACTCTCATGGTGGTGTAATATCTAGAAATTAAAGGGACCTGCAAAAGCTAGGCTCCTCATGTGGTGAATTCTCATTGATAAAATTCCTATAGGGGCCAACCTCCAGAAAAGATCACATATTGGTCCCCATATATGTCCACTATGTAACGCGGCTGCTAAAGGCACTTTACATATTTTCCTCCACTGTAATGCTATACATGAAATATGGCACCTTATCCACTCCTCTATTAATCATAATCTTCATTGGGAGGGGATTTCTCTTTCCGATGCATGGGAGACTTGGTGGACATCTGCACATCCACACAAGTTGCGTAATTTTCCTATCTTAATCTGCTGGAGCATCTGGATGGCCCGCAACCAAACAATCTTCCATAATACCCCACATTACTAGCCCTCATCTGGTGCTTGCATTATTTCAATTTACCACTTGATACCTGATAATCCACCCCCTCCTCAGCCTCGAGTTATCTCCCCTGAGATTATATTCATATCTAAACCTTGGGCCTATTTCAATGGATTTGCACAAATGAAGGGTTGTGGTGGTGTAACGTACATACAATTTTTTTTTACTTTTTATCCTATATATATATATATATATATATATATATATATATATATATATATATATATATTAACCATATTGTATCTCAAAAAATAAATCTTTACATCCCTAACGGTTAGTCTCACCACAAACAATTAAATGTCCAAACTATTGCTTTTAATGTAAAATGTTATATGATTAATTTGGCTTCCATACAAAAATTTCCTTTACCATGGTATACATTATCGTTTCATATAAAATGTATTAAAGATCTTTATATATATATATATATATATATATATATATATATATATATATATATATATATATATATATATTTTCACTGGCTTTAACTTTATGGTTATGTATGGTCTTTTAACATTTGCCAATCCACAAAAATGTATCATCTGTAATATTGATATGACTGTGCGCATAGTTGGCACGTCCTGGTATTGAATGCAGTAAGTATTGGCATTTATAATTTTGGATAGATGTAAGATTTACCCCGATCCTTTGCGGATTTCAATGGTCCTTGCTTAAATCTTCACCATCGATTTTTTTTGGAAGATCAAGGGTTCACATTTCAGGCGGGAAATGTCTTGGTTATCCTCACCAACCCTAGCTCACACCACCATTTCTCACAGTGTCTTCGTCAAGAAGCTTCTCCTAATCTGAGGGTATGATCCGCGATGAAATTCGAGCTTTGTTGCCTCTACTTTTAGGGTTTATCACCACAGATACAACAATGATTTTCAACTGGATTTGTGAGGTTAAAGGAGGTGTAACACCCCTTAATTTTGTAGCATGGTGGAGGAAGGGTTCCGTAGCGAACAATGATGAGTCTCTGTGGTGTTTGACCTCTACCGCCATGGCCATTCCTTCGACTCCAAATTATGTGCGTCTCACAAATACACAGTAGGTAAGTTACTCCGCTCCCGATTGCAATTATGGTCTTCTTCATTTGTTTTAACGAAACTGAGATTTTTCTCTTTCAGAAGTCTATAATATTAAGTTCTAAGTATTTTTATATTTTCATGCCTTCTAGTTTGATGATCGAGATAGTTGTGGAAACTTATTTTTCAGGTTTAACTTCTCACTGTTCCGCATTTTGAGTATTGTTTCCATTTTTCTTGTTTATATTTATTTATTCGGCACCTTAAATACTTTCTCATAGAATCTGTTCTGTGTTTTTGGTGTTCACAGGTCAGTTTTCCTGCTATTAACAAGGTAGAGCCTTCTACACCAAGTTTTATGTCGCTTACCCGATTTCTAAAATTTCCTGCTAATACATTCAAAATCCTCTTACAGGTACTCTAAAGGATCTCACTTCATAACCGAAGTCTTTCAACCGGTTCAGTTTAAGGGTTTAACTTACAAGCCTTATTTATTTATTTTGGGTTATTTATGTAATGAACATTCCTCTTTTCTAGAAGGGTTTATCATTTTTCCGGCCAAATTCTTAGGGCCTCAGTTAAACCTTTCTCACACTTCTTGTGCTATAAGTTTTCCGTGTTATTATTCCTATGTGATTATCTTTGTTGTAATTTTACTCTTGAACTCATTTTTTCTCCATGCCAAGATTTGGCTACTGCTGTAATATTTAATTTGAGACCTCTTCATATTTTCCATGCGTATTTACAAATTTTAACTGTAGTAGCTCTTATTCATACTAATTATTGCGAAATGTGAAGTTTATAATACGTGAACAATTTTGCTTCAGTTATTAATTCTTTCATTATCATTTTAAGCATGTTTCACAATTCATTCTATATCGTGTATATTTTCTCGGTCTTTGAAGTTTGAACTCTGGACTTAGATATACTGTACCATTCTTTAATATGATTTTAATCTTCAACATTACTACTTTTTTTTAAAGATACTATATTTGTCTATTGGTTATAATTTTCTTCTGACTTCTTGGCGACTGGACCACCTAAATCCAGTTTGTGTACAGAAAGAATACATGGGTAGCAATGTGTATTGGGTTGAGGTTTCACCCTTGTTCCCTGTACCAACGGCTCACCCCGTATTATCTTAAATAAACAGTAACCCTTATAACTACAATACTTATTTTATTTTTGAACTTCTTTGTCACAGTTCTTTTTAAATGAATCCTAATAGATTTTAAAGAATTCCTGCATTACTTTATTGTGTATAGTTAACTACCATATGGTTAACCTGGTTTACTCCTAGTAGACATCTGCTGTATTTTCCACCTTTCCTACAGCTAATATATATGTATATATATTCACAAGTTTAATCTATAAAACGTATAGAAGTAATACACAGAACCCAACAATTTATTTGCTGAGTTATTTACTTATCCTAGTTTATCTTTTTCCAACATAAGAAAAGTTCCAAAGAATAATAATAACATTTCTTTTGAAATTAAATACCAAATATCTGTGAACAACAATTTTGAAATAATCTTTCTATCTAAATAATATTAAATTAGACAGTCACTTATCTGAAAATATATTTGGCTGTTGGTGTCCACCCAAACTTCAAGAGAGGCTATGATGTCCTGCACTTCCCCTGTGCTTCCACTGAAAGTATAGGTTGACAGTATATCTCTGCTGTGACCTCAAGACTCCAAGTCCAGTCAAAACCTGAATATTTTTAGGAACTCTGAAATATTTTCCTCTGGTCTCTACCAGCTCAGGAAAAATTTCTACTCCCTTCCTTGTCTCTGAACAGAACCCCTATTCCTCACTGGGATGAGTCTCTTATCCCCAAAGGAATAGGTAACTGTTCCCAACTGTCCAACCACCTTTCAGTTCTTGGTTAAACATTTACCATCAACCTTTTTACTTTTTTTTTTTATGGAATCACTTTCCATAACTAATTTTATTATTCATAATTAACAATAAAGAAATAAATTTTCCAGCCAAAACATTAATTGCCTCAGTATTTTCCTTAAACACATAATAAAAATGTCATTTAACTAGTTAATAACTAGTTAACATTAAATGCAGCTGTCACAACTTCCCCCCGTGGAAGTAACATCGTCCTCAGTGTTTCAATCCAAATCAGAAAATAGCTCTGGATAGGCCTTGCGCTCAAATCCTTCATCCTCCCAAGTAGCCTCATCCGGGCCGAAGGGCTTCCACTGCACTTTAACCTGGGTGATGACTCGCTTCTAGAGAATTATTTCTCTCCAGTAAAGTATGTGTTGTGGCTTGACCAGAAATTGGCCGTTCGGCTCTACCTGCAAACAGAAAAGCTCCTTGTCAAATTTTCATAAAGAAATTATATTTCAAGTTAGGATTTTTAATTCTACCCTACCTATATATTCTGCCAATTAATTACATGTTTATAATCATGCACATATCACTTTAACAGGGACACATGAAACACATTGTGTACTCGGATGTGACTGGGTAAAGCCAGTCGATAAGCCACAGGTCCTACCCTTTCCAAAATTTGGAAGGGTCCATAGAACCTGGGAGCCAACTTGGCACAAGAGGCCCACCTCAAGGTACTTTTCTTAGGTTTTATCCTCACATACACATGATCTCCCACTTTGAATTCCTAATAAGTCCTCTTCTTATCTGCATATATCTTCTTCTGATCTTGTGCAACCTTCAAATTTTGTCTTATATTCTTTACTTTTGATTCCATTTCAGCCAACATTTCTGGTCCCAACATTAGTTTCATTTCGGGGTTGCTCCAATTTATGGGTGTGCGACACTGCCTTCCATATAGAGCTTCGAAAGGACTCATCTTAAGGGTATCCTGATAACCATTGATGATAAGCAAATTCAACCAGATGAAAGTATTATTCCCATTTAGTTGGTTGCTGTATCACGTACATGCACAGCATGTCTTCCAGAACTTGGCTTACCCACTCTGTTTGACCATATGTCTGGGGATGGTAAGCAGTACTAAAGTTTATTTGGGTCCCTAGACCTGTAAATAGAGTTTTCCAAAATGCATAAGTAAACTTAACATCTCTATCTGAAATAACAATTTTTGGAATGCCGTGTAGTTTGAATATTTCTCTCATGAAAATATCTGCTATCTGTATAATCTTATAAGTAGACTGCATAGGTATAAAATGTGCAGACTTACTCAATCTGTCAATTACCACCATTATGGAGTCATTATGCCTCTTTTACCTTGGTAAACCCATAATGAAGTCTAGGAATATGACCTCCCACTTCCATTCATGTACTGGTATGGGTTGCAACAATCCTGTGGGATGTCGATGCTCCACCTTTACCTGCTGACACTCCAAACATTTATTTAAATATTCAGCAATATTTTTATGCATACGAGGCCAGAAATATATTTTTCTAATAGCAGTTAACATTTTCTAGTATCCTGGGTGTCCTACGTAATTACTCCGATAGTATTCATCTATGATTAACTCCTTAAGATCTACACGGTTTGGTACATACAACTTTCCTCTAAAGATTAGCATTTTTTCTTTATTAATTCCATATTCAAAAGTATTTCCTTGCTTTCTGGCCTCTTCCATTTTCTTCCATAGGAATTGATATTTAGGATCCTTCTGGGCTTCTTCCTTTACTTTATCCAAGAATTTATATTCAAGTTGATTGAAGTAAAGCTCATAAACACAATGCAACTTTCTACTTAACACATTAACCACCCGGTTTTCCTTACCCTTCACGTGCTGGATGTCCATATCAAACTCACTTTGGAAGTAATTCCACCTTGCCTGTCGGGAGTTTAAATTAGCTTGCCCGAAATAATTGGTTAGGCTGCTATGATCTGTCTTTAACAAAAATTTCTTACCCAACAAGTAGTGTCTCCATACCCGGAGTGCATGCACTACTGCTATTAACTCTAGTTTATAAGCTGAATATATTTGTTCATGTTCCTTCAACTTTCTTGACTCATAAGCCACTACCTTTCCTTCCTAAGATAAAACTGCCCCAACACCCTCTTTACTAGCGTCTGTAAAAACTTCAAATTCTCTGTTTGGGTCAGCTACCCTCAACAATGGTGCAGTGTTCAATAACTGCTTCAGCCTCTCAAAACTATTCTGGCACTCAAAAATCCACTTAAAAAATTTTCCTTTTCTCTGCAATGAGGTGATTGAAAAGAAATTTTGGAGAATCCTTCAATGAATCTTCGATAATAACCAACCAATCCCATAAAGGATCGGATATCCACCACATTTTGGGGAACTCTCCGTTCCATGATTGTCTTGATTTTCTCTGGATCAACAAAAATCCCCTCTACTGAGATAACATGGCCTAAGTACTGAATTTATGTTTTAAAGAAGTCACATTTGCTGAACTTTACGTACAACTGGTGTTTTCTTAACATTTCTAGCACAATCCTTAAATGTTCTCTATGTTCTTCCTGGTTTTTAGAATAGATTAAAATGTCATTTGTGAATATAAGTACAAAGTTATCTAGGAAAGGATGGAATATGCCATGCATTAACCTCATAAAGGTTGCTGGTGCATTTGTTAACCCAAAGGGTAACAACACAAATTCATAATGCCTGTACCTGGTACGGAAAGCGGTCTTGCAAATATCTTCATCCTTGATTCGAATATGATGATATCCAGATCTTAAATCTATTTTTTAAAACACTATGGCTCCCTTAACCTGATCAAACAGAGAATCAATCCTTGGTAATTGATATTTATTTTTGACTGTTAACTTGTTGAGCTGTCTATAGTCCATGCACATTCACATGGTTCTGTCCTTCTTCTTAACAAACATCATTGGTGCTCCCCAAGGGGACACACTTGGATGAATATAACCTTTGTCCAACAGTTCGTGTAACTGCATTTTTAGTTCAGTTAATTCTGGAACACTCATTCTGTAAGGAGACCTGATATTTTCTAGAAATACATCCATTAAATCTTATACCATCGGTATGTTTTCCATCACAGGTGATTTTTCCTTGGTATTGGCATATCCCACCTGGATAGCATAAATATGACATCCCTTCCTCATACACTTATTCATCTGGGATGCTATAATAGGACATAGCTATAGAGGTTTCTTGATTCCCTGAATTTCTTTGCTATTCCATCTTGCATTCTGTAATAAATTATCTTTTCCTTGCAGTCCACTAAGGTCCAATGTTTTTCTAGCCAATCCATATCAAGAAAAACATCATAGGACCCTAATGGGAGTATGTTTAGGTCTACGTTTAACTATTGTTTTGAAATTTCCAAAGTATAGTTTGGAATTTTAGCAGTTACCTTTATTTTTGCTCCTGTGGCTAGCTATACCAGCAAAGGAATTTTGAATTTTTGACCTTTTAACTTACAAATTTCCACTATTTTGGGATTAAAATAACTTAGACTTGCACCTGGATCTACCAAAATAGAAACAAATTGAGATAATAATTTACCTTCCAACTCTATCATTGCTGGATGATAATCTACTTGTCGATCCTCCAATGTTGCGTTAATACGAGGCATGTTTTGCACCACATCGCCTACTATAGAAGCCTCTTGTAAATTTGCAACTGTCTCATTTCTCGCTCACTGTGGGAAATTTTTGTAATAATGTGCTTCACCAAACCCCCAACACTGTAGGGGTGGTTTAGTTACTTGCCCTTGCTCAGGCTTGATAGATACCTCTGTAGGCCTCTCTTTAGCTGGCCATCGGGTTCTTTGATGATTTCTTCCAAACTGTTTACTGACAAAACTTCATGCAGAATTCTTAAAATTACTATTTTTGGTGCCTTTGAAGTTTGAACTTCTTTTTTGTCCTTTCCTTGGCTGCCAACTTTTGCCAAATTTCCCTTTTGCCTTGGACTGCTAATAGCACATTTGTGCCTTATGAATAGCTTCGTCCATGGTTTTGGGATTTAAAAATTCAAATCACTCCTTCATATGTGTTGGCAAGCTGCTCATAAATCTTTGTACCTTAGCCTTTTCATCCCGAAGGTATGGAACATATCTTAACAGGGAGGTGAACTTGGTGATACACTTGTCCATAGTCATCTGTCTCAGTTTCAAGTCATGAAATCCTTTAGATTTCTCATTGTAGAAAATTTCTATTAAATACTTGTCTTTAAAGTATTGCTGTAATGATTCCTAGGTAACATCATGATCCTCAATGCTGCGAACATTCTTTACTTCTTCCCACCACAGAGTAGCTTTTTCTCTTAACTGATATATGGCCAATCTGGCCTTCAGGTTGTTGTTGTACTTGTACACCTGAAAATATTTGTTCATGTTTATCAACCAAGCCTCTGCCACTTCCTCAGCTTCACCATCAAATGTTGGTGGTTTTATTTTTCGAAACTCTCCCTAAAGCTCCACTTTCTGCTTCTTAACTTCTTGCTGATCTGACAAATTTATAGATTCTACTTCATTATATTTTTTGTTCTTTTTGCTTCGCTGATATGGGCTTCTTTCCACTCTGTCAGTGGTGTGGTCCCTTGTTTGTCGTTCATCACCTTCTTGCATATCCCTATCAGCACTGGGGTGTTCTATTCCCTGATTTTTCTTGTCTGGCAGGCTCTTGAGTATCTTTTCTTGTTCCTTCATCAAGCACTCGTTATCACTTCGAACCCGCACCATTTCTTCCTGTAGTTTCTATACTGTATTCAACAATATGTTGGTTTGATGATGGTGTTCCTCTAGCAGTCTACTTGTTTGCTGGTGCTGATCCACACTCAACTGAACCCACACCTCAGGGCTCACTACTGGTTGTGTTTGGGGTTCCCTGATGTTCTGGGGTGGTTGTTGTGTTGACCCCCTTCTCATTTTGTTTCCTATTATTCTTATTTTATGTGCATTAGTTTATACATAGCTTAAATCGTTAGTCGACCCTTAGGGTCCCAGCACATGAACGCCGCTCTGATACCACTTGTAACGTACATACAAAAAAAAAAAACTTTTTACCCTATATATATATTAACCCTATTGTATCTCAAAAAATAAATCTTTACATCCCTAATGGTTAGTATCACCGCAAACAATTAAATGTCCAAACTATGGTTTTTAATGTAAAACATTATATGATTAATTTGGCTCCCATACACAAGTTTCCTTTGCCATGGTATACATTATTATTTCATATAAAATGTATTATATATATATATATATATATATATATATGTATAGATAGATAGATAGATATTTGAAATGGTGCTAAATTTATGGTTATGTATGGTCTTTTAACATTTTCCAATCCACAAAAATGTATCATCCATAATCTTGATACAAATGTGGGCATAACTGGCACGCCGTGGTATTGAATGTAGTAAGTACTGGCATTTATACTCTTGGACAGATGTAAGATTTACCCCGATCCTTTGCGGATTTCAATGGTCCTTGCTTAAATCTTCACTGTCAACTTTTTTTGGAAGATCAAGGGTTCACATTTCAGGTGAGAAATGTCTTGGTTATCCTCGCCAACCCTAGCTCACACTGCCATTTCTCACAGTTTCTTCGTCGAGAAGCTTCTCCTGCTATGAGGGTATGATCCGCGGAGACAACAATGATTTTCAACTGGATTTGTGAGGTTAAAGGAGGTGTAACACCCCTTAATTTTGCAGCATGGTGGAGGAGGGGTTCCATAGCGAACAATGATAATTCTCTGTGGTGTTTGACCTCTACCGCCATGGCCATTCCTTCGAATTTGGATCCCATGCGTTTCACAAATACATAGTAGGTAAATTAATCCACCCCTGATTGCAATTATGGTCTTCTTCGTTTGTTTTACCGAAACTGAGATTTTTCTCTTTCAACAGTCTATAATATTAAGTTATAACTCTTTTTATATTTTCATGCCTTCTAGTTCAATGATCAGGATAGTCACGAAAACTTATTTTTTAGGTTTAACTTCTCATTGTTCCGCATTTTAAGTATTGTTTCCCTTTGTCTTGTTTATATTTAGTTATTCGGCACTTTAAATACTTTCTCACAGAATCTATTCCGTGTTTTTGGTGTTCGCAAGTCATTTTTCCTGCTATTAACAAGGCAGAGCCTTCTACACCAAGTTTTATGTCGCTTACCTGAATTCTCAAATTTTCTACTAATACATTCGAAATCCTCTTATAAGTACTCTAAAGGATCTCACTTCATAACCGAAGTCTTTCAACCGGTTCAATTTAAGGGTTTAACTGATAGACCTTATTTATTTATTCCAGGTTATTTATGTAATGAACATTCCTCTTTTCTATAAGGGTTTATCATTTTTCCGGCCAACTTCTTAGGGCCGCGGTTAAACCTTTCTGGCACTTCTTGTGCTGCAAGTTTTCCGTTTTATTATTCCTATGTGACTATATTTACTGTAATTTAACTCTTGCACTCGTTTTTTCTCCATGACGAGATTTGGCTACTGCTATAATATTTATTTGAGACCTCTTCATATTTTCCATGTGTATTTATGAATTTTAAGTGTAGTAGCTCTTATTCATACTACTTATTGCGAAATGTGAAGTTTGTAAACATGAAAAAAATTTCTTCAATTATTAATTATTTCATTAAAATTTTAAGCATGCTTCACAGTTCATTCTATATCATGTATATTTTCTCGGTCTTCGAAGTTTGAACTCTGGACTTAGATATACTATACTAGTCTTTAATATGATTTTAATCTTCAACATTACTATTTTTTTTAAGATACTAGATTTTTATATTGGTTATAATTTTCTTCTGACTTCTTGGTGACCGGAGCACCTAAAATCCAGTTCGTGTACAGAAAGAATACAAGGGTAGCGATGTGTATCGGGTTGAGGTTTCATCCTCGTTCCCTGTACCAACGGCTCACCCCGCATTAGCTTAAATAAATAGTAACCCTTATAACTATAATACTTACTTATTTTATTTTTAAACTTCTTTGTTACAGTTATTTTTAAATGCATCCTAACAGATTTTAAAGAATTCCCACATTACTTTACTATGTATAGTTAACTATCATATGGTTAACCTGGTTTACACCTAGCAGACATTTGTTGTATTTTCCACTGGCTCATAACCAATATATATATATATATATATATATATATATATATATATATATATATATATATTCACAAGTTTAATCTATAACCCGTACAGAAGTAATACACAGAACCCAAGAATTTATTTGCTAAGTTATTTACTTATCCTAGTTTATCTTTTTCCAACATAAGAAAAGTTCCAAAGAAAAATAATAACATTTCTTTTGAAATTAAATACCAAATTTCTGTGAACAACAGTCTTGAAATAATCTTTTTGTCTAAATAATATTAAATTAGAGTGTCACTTACCTGAAAATGTATTTGGTTTTTGGTGTCCACCCAACCTTCAAGAGAGGCTATGACGTCCTGCTCTTCCCCCGTGCTTCCACTGAAAGTACAGGTTGATAGTATATCTGTACTGTGACCTCAGGACTCCAAGTCAAGCCAAAACTAGAATATTTTCAGGAACTCTGTAAGATTTTAAAGAATCGAAGAAATTAAAAGGATTCCTTTCCCTCATAATAAGAAAACTATGCAGCCTTTCCTTGGACAAATAAATTTTGTAAAGAGATTTGTCCCTGATTATTCGCAGATATTTTTTCCTTTACAAACAATGATTAAGAAAAAATCAGTCTTCAAATGGGGGCATAATAAAAGGGAAGCTTTCAATTTAAACAAACAATCTATTGTTAATGCTCCATTCTTGACTACTCCCAATTTTCTCAATCCTTTTACTTTATATACGTTCGCATCAGATACATCATATGCTGCAATTTTAACATAGCTCAATGACCAACAAATTGAAGCACCAATATCATTTTTCAGTTCCAATTTGCAAGGTGCAGAACTAAAATATTCATCTGTTAAGAAACAAGTATTTGTTGTTTTCAAATCTATAAATCATTTTATGCCATTTCTCCTAAAAACTCACACCAAGATAATAGTTCCATTCTCCACAGTAAGGAAATTGTTGATGCAAAGAGAAGTAGGAGAGAAAAGGGATAACTAGGTAACTTCTTTACAAGAATATGATGTAGAAATTATACCTTCTAAAATTATTGTAGGTCAAGGTTTTCGTAGAATGCTAACAGAAGCATCCCATTTACCAACAGAAGCAGTTTCAAGTAATGATGTACAATTGTCTAAGGTAAGCCTCAACGATGCTCAGTCTCAATATGCCGGTCTTAAGTTTTATTTGAAAAATGGATATGCCCTCATGCAGCTCAGTTATAAAACAAAGTGTGCTTTAAAATTGAAAGCTAAGCAATACGAAATAATCAATGATGTATTTTTTAGAAGGAACTTCGATTCCATTTTATTACGATGCTTAGAGAAAAGTGAAGCAGAGAAACTTTTGCAGGAAATCCACGATGGATCAGATGGAGGAAATTTTGGAGGCAATACAACAACACATAAAATCTTGCATGCAAGTTATTATTGGCCAACACTATTTAAAGACACTCATGATCATGCGAGGAAATGGAAATTTTTCCAAAGTGCATCTGGAAGACAAAGGAAACTAGCTTTACTAGTACAACTAGTTAATATCAAACAAACATTCGAGCAATGGGGATTAGATATAATTGGTGAGATAATTCCTAACTCTTCTAAACAACATAAATACATCTTCACAACTACCGATTATTTTACTAAATGGGTGGAAGCAATTCCACTAAAAGTAGCCAACTCTAAGAATATTATTGAGTTCATTTATTAGTCATAACTAGATTTGGTTTACCAACTGCTTTGATGTTTGACAATGCATCTTATTTCTCAGGAGTTGCTATGATAGAATTTGCCATTAAAAGAGGGTTTAAACTTAAATATTTTGCTAACTATTATCCTTAATGAAATGGTTTAGCAGAATCAACAAATAAAAACCTTATTAAACGAACTGTTGGCCAGAATCAAAGAAATTGACACAAATCATTAACATTTGATCTTTGGCTAGATGGAATAACTCAGAAGGCCTCCATTGGCACTTCTCCATTTAATATTTTTTATGAGAAAGAAGCTGTCCTAATGTGTTAATCCATTCTCTTGCCCTGGTCCAATTTATTGATGAAGCACCCTCTTCTTCTTTGCAAGTGTTATCACCAAATTGAGTCCTGTTGGGATGCTGCAATGGAAAACTTGGAGTAACTATTTCAAACCAGTTTTTGACTGAAGATTGGCCTCTTCAGCCTAAGAGGGCTCTCTCAACTTATCAAAGGCTTTGCAATGAAAAAATCTACTAGATGGCTAACTCTATGACTGTAACTTGATTATGATTGGTTGCAGGTGGAAAATGTAGAAGATTTACTACCTTTGGGCTTATGGAGTTAGTGTTAGGGAACTCAATGACAATGAATCTCCTTGTGCAAGCTGAGGCATGTAGATATTTAAATGAAAGGACAACACACACATAATTTACTCAGTATATAAATGTTCAAAGGAAATCAGAGCATGATAAACATGAATCTGAGTAATGAACATTAAAATATTGAAAGCAGGATATTGAAAAAGACATACAATAGTTTAATGCTTGAAGGAAGTCAGAGCATGAGAAGCACGAATTATGAGTAATCAAACATTAATATATTGAAATAAAAGTAGCAATATACATAGGACAAGGTTCATGAAAACATCAAATGAATCTCAGGTGAAGGAGAAATCCCACAACCACTGTCTATTACTGATCAAAACCTTTTTACAATAGTATTAGTCACAAGTAACATCTTCCAACCTTTTGTTATTCAATATTCTGCCTATTAATAGGCTTCAACACCTTCACATTGCATCTCCCTTCAAGCTGGACCGTCGAATCCTTCTCTTGACACCTAATCTAACTAAAAATCAAAATACATGGTAATAATAACGATACCTACTAACTTTAGGATTTAGAGACCTAATAGGACTCAAATACCTATTTAATACCTTAACTAACTATTAAAACTCCCATACATAAAAAAGGCATATCGAGAGAGAAACCTTATGAGGTGGCAGAAGGCATGATTTAACCATAAAACATCATAGCTATAATTTAAGAATTTTTCTTTAGATTCTGATTAAAAGATGTTATGTTGATGATGTGGCAGCATGATGAGTTTGCAACTCCAAACTACCCTTATTACAAGTGTTTCCTTTCAGTAATCATCTTCTTTGATACTCTTTGACACTGCTCTAATATTCTTTGACATTTCCTATATGGAAAAACCTTGGAAAAATTCTTACCCTTCGGAAGTTTCCAAAAATTTACTTTGCTGCAAAAAACAAAGTTTTTAGGTACTTTTGTAGCGAGATTCTATAGCGAAAGCATTTAGGCCACTTGTGTTGTACATCTGCTACTTCTGACCATTAGATGGTGTTAGGTTATCAAAAAAGTTTAAATATAGGCCTTAGAGTTCCTTAACCAAGTCAAAATAAGTGACTTTGAACCAAAAAGACATCTTCAGAAATTTCGTAGCGTATGAAATATTGTCTTTTCATCCATCTCTAAGGCACCTTTGTTGTTCAAACATCTTTACTATGCCAAGACACCTTGAAAACAATCAATCTCCCTCCATAATACTTGACTAAACTAGATTCCAAGGAAAAAATGCACCTACATAAATTTTCGTAGCGTTTTTCCGGCTTCAAGCCTGAAGCACGTTACGAAACTATCTAAAAAACTAGAATTTGCAGATTTTTCCCTTTTTTTTTCTAAAAACAAGTCTTATAAAAGATCTTATATCTCCGAATCAATGACGTAATTTTCAAAATTGGAAGAGTTGTTTGTAAATTAGAATTTTATGAAGAAAAACCTCTCTTGGTTTCTTGAAAACCATCTCCAGTTGTTCAGAATATACATTAGAAAAACATGTATAAAATAGGAAAATTATGAATTCTAAAAATAGGTCCCAAAGACACCTTCGAATCACTAAATTGGTAGCAACTGTGAGAAAAGTGAAGGAGGTTATTTTTCCTTGTTCTATTCTTGACAATAACCTCTCTCAGTGTTGTATAATTCATTTCTGTTCATCCATAATATTCTCTTGAAATTGACTGCTCACATAGTCCAAAAACACAGCAAATTCCTTGTTAGCTCTAGCAGAAATTCAAGCAACCAGAATTGGTGAATGCTTCAGCAAAACTAGGTTCCTCCATGAAAAGATAAAGGTCCATGAGCTCCTATCTAACCATAGAGCCTCCTTTCTATGCCTTCTCCTTCATGACCATCTCCCTTTATAACCAAGTTGCCCTCTTAAAAGGGTGACACTTGTAAAGAAAAATTGGACAGCAAGCTGGTTGGTATGGTGAGGCAGCTCTCAAACAGTGACAGTGAGATGCTTCACAGGCAAGAATGAATGTTGAATGACAAATAACAACTTAGGTTAAAGTTTTCAAGGTGATTTTGACAACTCAGAGTTTGATGATGACACATGGCCATAAAAGGCAATAGAATCATTCATAATGAATTCAAATGACCTCACCCTTCACCTATTTAATAAAAAAGTGACACCTCACACCATTTTGGCCCTTTCTGCAAAAAAACACATTTTCGTAGCGAAAATGGTCTGACAGCTGATAGATTCGCTACAAAACTATTAGGCAGTTTCGTAGCAAAATCTCTTTATTTGCTTTGTAAAATGCTACGAAACTGTGAAAAATTGATAGGTGGAGTGTTTTATGATTTAAATGCATGGGAATGAAAACTAGATGATATGAGGCTTGACTTGAATTAAATGACATGATCAAAAGGGGATATTGAACCTTAAGGTAGACACCAACAAATGCAATTTAGTCATAGATTTCATGAAAATGTTTTATGAGACTCCATTAACCTAGGTGAAAAATACATGACCCAACATGATGTAACATGAACCCTATGGTGACCTCATCAAAACAAATTTTGAAAATTTTGAGTGTGATAACAACAAGTAAGAAAATTCCAAATCGTTAAACTTAAAGAGGAAAGAGAAAAAGCTAAAGTTACTCATGCACATCATCAAAAACTAGTTGAAGCTTCATTTGATACAACTTCTGTCACTCCAAAAACATTTCAAATTGGTGATCTAGTACTAAAATGGGATAAGGCACATGAGGATAAAGGTAAACATACCAAATTCCAGATACTGTGCCTTGGAACATTTCAAATCATATAAGAAATAGTCCCATCAATGTTTCTATTGCAAGATTTATTAGGCAAAAGAGACTCTTTTCCTGTTAATGGGAAAATTTTAAAGAAATATTTTTCATAGGAGGCAACCCCTTCTATTCCCTATACATTATTGTCTTTTATTTTCTTAGGAAAATAAAAGCTGAATGGTATTTAGTTTTGGCTTTTCAAATAAAGATCTCAAAGAATCTTTTTGATTTATCGCTTCTATAAATAAGAATCGTTAAGGAAATAATTGTAAATTTTAATCTGAAATAGATTTTATTTCGTTGAAAATTTTGATTTCACTAAAGTTAATTATTCTTTGATAAAATCTCACTTATATAAAATATGGTTAATCTACCATCAGTCAAGAAAATAATATTTAACATAGTAAAGACTCTTTACAGATAAGCAACCTTAAACTCTAAAATTATCATCCAGAATCCTCAAAAGGGCCAATGATTCACCTAATCCGGCAAACTTTTCAATTTTCAAAATGTAATTAAAAAAATATGCTAAATCTTAGAAGATAATAAGTCTCATCACAAGCTTTTTTACCATGTTCATAAAATTTTTTTGAAACTGACATTACCAATAATGCTTACTAAAACAAGGTAATGACTCGAGATTAGGGGTCTCATCAAGAGCCAACTTGATCAGCTTAGTTACAACTAGTGAATGACATTTTCAATATTTGGTTACCAAGCCAAGACAATGGATTTTAAATGATAATATATATATATATATATATATATATATATATAGAAAATATTTACAGAAAAGAAAACAAGTTTCCAAAGAGATAAAGTATATAATATTGAACTTATTTTGACGTTTGTAATAGTAGCTGGATGGGATGATGAATCATTGCTGGGTAAAAGGTAACCCTACCAAGGCTATAAATGCCTGCTAGTATCAGAGGCTCTACCTATGATAAATGAGTATATATATATAAAGCTAATCTGAATGAGCCACCTGCTTTATCTTTTTGAACTTAGTAAAGACTAATATAGACACTCATATTTTCATTTTAAAGAGAAAATCTTATGAATTATAATCAAGTGAGATTTTATTACTTAGTGAAATATTATTTGTATTGAAATTCATTCCTGCAACTATTTTTATTTTGAAAAGTTTTAGAAATTTCAAAAACTGATCAGAGATAACTAGTTCTCCCAAGTGAATCGCCAATTGTTGTACCATACAACACCTCCCCATTTATTTTAGTATATGGGGGCCCTTTTAAACTTTATTTCCTTTAAATAAATGAATCTTAACTCTAAAAACTTATCATAAAATCCAAAAAATGGTGAAATACTAAATTCAACACCCTTTCCACTTTAGGAATCTCGCAAATCACATATCATAAACCTTTTGGAAAAAATTTTAAGTATCATAAACTAATCCCAAAATGAGATAGCCGACCCTCTTTTTATAAAGGTTAAAACGTTTAGAAATCCTAGTTTTAAGGCTAATATGGAAAGCGCAATATAATTCAAATACTTCAAAAAAAAAAGACATAACCTCTTTATGATATATCCCGGACCCAAACTAGTATAAAGAAATTTCAATTATCATTTAAAGCCTAAAATGCCTTAAAAAACTAAGAAACATACAAAAAACCTTTAAAAAAGAATTTATAATTTACCACACATGGCAGATTGCGAAAAATGAAAGACTTAATAACTATAACGCATTTGCAAACGCAAAATGCGAAATGCACGACATAATGTAGTGAATAAGATTTCCCCATAACAATCATATCACAATAAAGCCACCAAGGTTAACCATCGAAATGGAAACCTAAGTTAAAACCTGAGATGCGATATTACAATCTCGCAATCGCATTATCGCATGTATGTTTAACAGAACTATTTTGCACAATCTGATTTCTGTGATGCGATATTTCTCGATTAGACGTAAAGTACGTGGAATTGATAGGCCTTAAATGAAACGTCAAACGAAACTTAAAGGAATTTCGTTGTTTTAGTGGCTCGAGAAAATAAATAACTACTTTCAATTATGATGAGTTAAGATACATATCTTTGAAAATATTTTTTTATCATTAATTGGTTTTTGAATTATCTTGTCTTGCTACTCTATTTTTTTCACTCTTTTCTCACATCTCCAAATTTCAGCAATTCTTCCAAAGAAATGTCTCTCAGAAAGATAATGCAGAAGAAAAAGAAACATAGTACTACTAAATATGAGAATACAAAAATGTTGCCCCTGTTCTCAGACACTACATGCAACAAAGATGCAGGAGTGATATCATGGGAGGTTATTTACAATCTCCTCAAATATGAACAACCCCGAATTACTAAAATCAAACCAACGACTGATTCCTCAATGCCGTCGACAACTCAAATGAGTGATGCAGCCTAATATTTCCTGCATAGGATAACAACAAGGCCTAAAATATTACCATACAAAAACATTGTCAAATGGGTAATTGACAACGGCAACATTGCAGATAGACAATTCAGAAATTCCAAAATGGAACTCATGGGGTATTTCACAACAGAAGACCTAAGGAAAATGTACCATCTCCAAGAGCATCAGAAGACTTATGACTCAATATTTGTATCTTAATTCGACAAAGAAAATGACAAAACGTTCAAAATGATTCAAAGTTGGAGGTACGGGGGTAACAAATTGGAACATGAAAAAACTGGTATGTACCCTATTGATCCTTTATCAGCTCCTCATAACTACGCGACCACTATGTTATGTAGGTTGTATGGAAAACCTGGCAGTACCAAGTTTTCAAAACAATGGGTACCCCTAATAGATGCATGTATAAATTCTATTATCATGAAATGGGCCACCATCTTGTCTGACAACCTAGCTATGACTATCTTAGACTATCGTCATAAAAGAAATTCCTCCCAAATAATTTTCCCCCCATTTTATATGAGTGCATATGTTATGGAAGCTATATGTTTATGTACTAAATTTATAATCATGGGTTGGAAATGGAAAATTCAAGACCCAAACCACATTCATCTCATTCAGAAAGAGTTGTGGCATTCCTATTTTACATCCCATTTTTACAAAATTTGTCATGGTGTTATGTTGCCCATGCACAAGCTCATTTTTGACAAGGAAGCCCCAACGTTTTCCAAGGAAGACAGTGTAGAGCTACTCCCAATTGGGAAATTTTTCATTGAACATATGTTCATCTATATCATAATTTTTGTCAGTATTTCCAAGCTCCATGTACTTCCTCTATATGTCCCTGATAAACTGCTAGAAAGGGAAATTGCTTATCACACATCAGGATATGGCCTTGCGAAGAGACTCAAGGAGTCAAAGAAATCTTTATGGCCAGTTTTCCTGGTGCAGTGTGGTGTTTTGACATTAAATGATTTTGGTCATGCTATAAAGGAGATTCAGAATATATAAATTCTGAAACTAGCCACCATGACATGCAGACAATATGATCTTGATAAGGTAGCTTACAATTTTACTGTGTCAATGAAAGTTAGAGAATTTATTCATGAACCTGATAAATTTGAAGATTTATTCGAATATGCTCAGTCTTTTGAGCAAGTTATAAATTGGGCAAAGGTGAAATTGGAGCCAACTGATTATCACAAATTTTAAGAATTCAGAAGAAAATGACTTGAACAAATTCCATTGAATTTGTTAATCACCCAACACAAGGCTACACCGAGTGTCAGTATCAATGCTGATGAACACAATTCTGAAGTGGGATCAATTCACAATACAGATCGATCACAGAAGGAAACAGAAGCCACAATGAGACTAGTTAGAAAGAAACATAAAAGCATATGGAAATTGACCCAAATCGAAGTGCTACTGATAGAGAAAAGGGAAATGATATGGAGAAAAAATGGGATGAATTCAGTCAAAGCCTCAAGAATAGAAAATAAATAACGAAAGATCAAGGAACTTCAGAATTTCATACACCTAAGAAAAATCAGAAGATATCAAATTCAGATATTGGAGATACTCTTGAAATAGGCTCGCAGGAAGTAGAGATTATCCCTGCATTCCCTACAACTGAGATCACCTTAAAAATAGAAGAAATTCATCCTCTAGATGTATTCTAGAGTCCTGAACATAAGTTTGTAGTAACCAAACAAAGAAAGAGAAGGAGAGTGACAACTCCTGGTGAAATATTACCAGGAAATGAATCAGTGGAAGTGGTCTAGAAAGACACAACCGCTGACCCAACATAAAATCTGACATAGTTGTTACAATTTGCAGGAGCCTACGCCACGACTATAATTGATAAGACATCCAAAGTCTCAATTTTGTTGAAAGAGAAATAAGAAATAATATTGCAGCTGGAGCAATAGTTAGAAATGGAGAAACTTAATGTTAATAAACAAGATGAGTTACATCTTTCTCAATTGCAAAAAGATATGGAAGAAATGAATATAAAGTATGGAGCAAATATCACTACCAAAAATCTGCAAATTTGTGAGTTGCAGGAATCAATTACTAAATTCAACGATGTAAGAAGCAAAGATGAATTTATCAAGGAGGCTTTAGATCTAAAATCCCAACTGTCTATACAACAAGGTCTATTTTGTCAAAGGATGTTTACTATTATCCCTTATTTAGATACCAGTGAGCAATTAACAAATCAGGTAATTGATTAGAGGACTAAATATGAAGATTTAAACACTAGAATTTCATATCACATCACATGGAAAGAGTCAGATGAAGGAAGAAAGGAAAATCTTCCTGAAATTGAGGAGACTCTCAAAGACATCTTGTTTATTGATTGGGATGTACAGATTAAACAGGAAGAGCGGGCAATGACAAGAGCAGCATGGACAACCAGGAATATCAAAGAGGCAGTAAAGCATACACTTCATACCACCAACTTAGTCAAAGAAGGTGATTCAGAGACACTGCCATATATAAAAAAATTAAATGAAATTTGGAAAGAGAAAGCTCAAGTTCAAAGGGAATCAATAAAGCAGATTTCAAAGATGGATTGGGAGGCTTATTGGAAGTATCTCGTCAAACCACACCATAAAATTATGACGTTGAATTGTTTAAAAAATTCAACAGAAAAAATGATGCCACCACTTATTGAAGTCATATTTTCCGGACAAATCAGTACCAAAATCGACACCCCACCTCAAGTAAAGCCTATGACCAATATTTGCGAACTTCAAGCTCAGGTGGCGAACAAAGAAGCTTCTACTTAGTATTGAGTCATTATATTTTTATATATTTAGATTTTAAGTTGCTTATTAAGAGGAAGGTTGTTTGAAACCTCCTCTAAATTTTGTATAAACTATTTTTAGTCATATTAGATACTATTTAAACTCCTCTCATGCATTTAGAGAGGGGTCCAAAAATTTGTCAAAAACATTTGCAAATGAATGCACTTCTGTATGTTTGTGAATGCCTTGATGAATTAATGGAAAAAAGTTTGTTTTCTTTTGATATTGAAGCTGTTTAACTGAAGTTTATTTTTTGTACTTATTGAATTGCTTTGACGTGAAGAGGAGCAGATACTACTGTCAATTTGAATAAGTAGAACCTCGTATATATGGTATTTATACACATTATGTTAAGTTTTACTTCTTGAATTGACAAACATCTTTTATCTGTATTATATATGAAAGTTGTTACTATAGGTAAATACTAAATGCACTTTTGTACAGATGTATATCTATGGTTACTTATCTCATATATGATCAAACTTATGAATGCAATATATATTTCACAATTGTTTTGATTAAACTACTTTGTCAAAATAATCATTTTTACATAATTTTCATCTCTTTCAACTATTGAATAATATTCATTATCAATTGTTGAAATATATCCTTCTAGATTGCATGAAAGAATGCATACTCTTAGGTATATAGTAGAATATATATTTAGCCACTGCATATGATAGATTAAATCATTTTTCCATTTGAATGTTATAAATAAACACATCCTCATTATCCTTATTGGGAAATTGGTCCCTTTATATCCAGTCGTAGCCACTACACCAAATGGAAAAAGACTTGCTCTAAGGTCCGGACTAGGTGATTTCCCCCATGTTGTTGCAATGAAAATCTGAGGCTTCAACACTACTTTATGTTGGTTGTCACCAAAATGAGGCACTATAAAATAGAGAATGTCTTAGCTAAACAAGGGTTATTGAAAATATCCACATATATACTTCAATATAATCTGAAAGTCCTAATGAAATAAGGAAGAAATAAAACTCAAAAATTGGTTTTTGAGAATATATGAAGCTTTGAACCTATGCACGCTTTGCAACAAGTAGAGGAGCAATATTAAAGTAAAAAATTGAATTTGTCAACCAAATGCAACTAAGCAGCAACCCAATTTTGTCAACCCATTTGAGATGACGACCCAAAAACTATGAGATATTGCAAGAACATCTACGAAAGGGATCCCTATGGTTGGGGACAATGCTAGGAGTTTGTTTCTAGAGTTAGTTGGACTTATCCATGAACATCCGAAGAGGGCATGGAATGGGTAAATCCTTAAGGTGCTACATTAGTTTGATGATGTTTCTAACATAGCACATCCAACTAAAGGAAGAGGCTCAAATATTTGTGGCAGCACCAAATGGACTACACCCAATTTGAATGTATACAATCTTAAATCCACATTTACTAGGCCCAAGCCAAGAGTGAATTGAAAAGCGAAATTACCCAAGTCAAGAATAAAACATAGAGGTAACATGATTAAAAAAAACCCACAAAGGCATGTATTACAAATAAAAAAACCATCATCAGAGATGTACAATACTTGAATATTTGAGGCGAATATGATTGATCACTAACTTACCTCCTCTAAAGGTGGAAAATCAATCTATGAGTCTAGGATATGATCGTAACAAAAGATACATAAGTAGTGACAATTTATAATTTAAAAATAAATAAAAAATAAAAATAATGAGAGAGAGGGTCGACATATGAATCATATTGTTCTTGTAATATTTGCATAAAAAAACTCCATTAGGGGAATTTTGAGGTCTAAAATGGGCCTCCTAAGGAAATAATAAAATAATAGCTAAACCAATAAAATAAAATTTATGAATTTTCAATTCACTTTTTGCACCACAATCCATGTAACCATAGTTAAATTCAATTCAAAAGTTGTACCAAAATAAAATTAATAAAAAAATTGTATTGATGTGACTATAAATAAGAATGAGCTTTTCAAGAAAAGTCATTATCATTGAACAACTAATGCATTTGTCCTTTGTACTTAAATAACTTAAAATAAAATATAAATATAAATTTATAAATTCTTAATTATATTATATGTTATTAATTAAAATTTATATTATTTAAATTGTATAATAACATGTAATTAATATACTATATAAAAATAATATAATATAATATAATATAATATAATAAATGTGTAGGGATATGCATTGTTTTTTTCAAGAAATATGAAATGACAATAACATATTTTTATTCAAAAAGTGTGAAATGACATTTATTATGAGTACTTTACTTTGACTTTAAAAGTACTTAAAGCACTACCATGGTTAACCATGAGTTTTTATCCACAATTGAGAATGTGACAAGTAAGTACCTTTAACTCAAGCAATGCCACCTCAATCATTAGGGATGATGTCATCCCCTAAAAGGTGATTGGTTTTCATAAAGTGAACTTTGATTGTACATTTTCTTTTGGAGGCCCATTTTAGATCTCAAAATTCCCCTAATGCAATCCAAATCATGATTCTTGTTATATTAGCCTTTAAAAAGTTGATATATATATTATTATGAAATTACAATGAGGACTTTCCAACATTATCTTTATCTCATAAAAGGAGAAACTTAAAAAGGCCAAGTAATAATGAGGACAATGTTTTAGATTCTTCTACTCAACTGAATTAAACTAGAACAACAATGGGAATATCACATGGGAGGCATTCAATGAAATATTTGATTTGTTTTGTTTTTAAATAAATGTTTAAAAGAAAACATGGCCTATGAGGTAGGAAATTTAAAGTTCTTCAAAAAGTAGGAACTAAGTTTCAAAAAGTAGGAATTGAGTTATTGGTTTGCAAGGAGGAAAGTAAAGGATAAAGAGAAAATATACCTAGCTAAAGAAAATGACAAATACCAACTTTTCCTTACACAACATGGTGCTTGTACAATGTATTTACTGTATATTTCTACAATTTTGAAGACATGGCCATGGAAGAAATATGTAGTTACGCTCTACTAAGACGTATATGCCAGGGCTTCTATTACCATAGACAAAAGAGAGATACATCAAATTTATGTAATTGAGAATATTAGATGCAAAGAGGTATCAGTAGTAAACTCGCAAAAGGTCTCCAAAATCCAAAACTGTGATGTAGTTGGAGTCTCAAACACAAGTTCTTATTTTCCAAATCTCTAACACATCAAGGAATGGTGCCCAAAGATTAGTCAACAAGGAAGGCCTACGATAGAAAATATCAACTAGTAAATATTAGTTGATGGAATCAAGTTTATGTGAAGTAATTAATTGACAGGGAAGGTCTAAAGTAAATGTATAAAATAAAAAATTGTTGGACTAGAAGATTTTACAATTTAACTAAATAAAAAAATATTCTACCAAACCCTTCAATAGCGAGAATTTATAAAATATCTGCGAAATTTTTCCCCACATATAGAGCAAGCTACAATAGGTATCTGCTCAAAATTTTACCAAAAATTCCATATAGAAGAATGGAGTCTCGACTAACTAGGTTTGAAGAATACAGATAATCCAAATAGGAAATTCTCTGGCTTAAGGTCCCTATGAATCACCCTATGTTTGTGGCAGCGATGCACCTGAAGAAAAAAATAAATACCATATGATAAAAATAACATAAACATTCATGATCTCACCCTTTTTGACCATCCACAACCATCCACAATGTGGTGAGAGAGACACGTGTAAGACATGCATCTGAAATCTAATATTTGGCAGGGTGAGGCTGCATGCATGGCCTGGTAATTCTCACATTTACTTTTAATCATTTCATATTGTGTAATATAATTAAACAAAAATGGAAATATAAATGATGGCCCATATTATGACCAAATATCTCACAACCCCATATTATGACCATGTATCTCTCAGTTGTGAGGGTCTGCATGCAGCTATACCACAATTCAAAGGGAAAATGTTGGTTCAATTGCATATATAGTGGTGCTAGACTAACCTTGGGGAATTATCCTCGAATGTTTTTTTTTATCGATAGTCATTTTTTCCATATGGAATGAAGTGGGATGGAGAGAAGAAATATTTATTTCGCAAAGACTACAAGAGGAGCAACAAGGGAGTCTAATTCAAATGTGGACAATGTTTTCCCCTAGAGCTGAACAGACAAATGTTCTTAGCTTTCTTCAATGATACACCGAAGCACATTATTTCTGTTTACATTGAGAGTGTAAATTGTTTTGTGATATACCTAATTCATGCTTTCAATATTAATTCATGGTGTATTTAATTAAAAACAAATTTTAAAATTCATATTTTGACAGATCAATCTATGTTGAGATTACCACTTGCAGGGGAGTACACCTCACAAAGTTTGGCAACTTGTCAAACCAACAAAGCTATATTAGAAATGGTAGCTGGTAGCTTCAAACTCTGGACAAAGGCTAACAATAGTATCCTAGCAAGAGAAACATCACAGACTTGGAACATCTGGATCTTTATCTAAATATCATTCAAGATTTTGATCTAGATCGTGAAGGTAAGGCTTAGAGGTGATTCAATAAGGGACATGCTCGGTGTATATGGAAAGAAAAAACTTTCTGTATGGTCTCACCCCTATAGAAACTATTTTAATCAGGCATGCTATTTCTATCTTCCTATTTTCTATCTGTTGGATTTGTTGGAGGTGAACTACCTTGATCAAACATGTAGGATCCCATTCATCCACATACTTTGATTGGTAGCCCAATATCCCTCTCTTAAGGTAGTAGTAGAGATAAGGTTAGTATTTTATGGCCTTTATTTGGTGAAATATAGGAATCCAGGCCCAAGTTCTTCTACTTTATCAACATTTACAACTCATCCATGCCAATCCCGAAGAGAGTTGGTGAGAGACTGCATCCCTGCCTGATTGACCACAATGGGACTTGTTAAGAAGTATTTAAGGAAGTTTTTTGCACAAAGAAAATTGGAGTAGAGGAATTATGTGCATTGGAGTGGAGCCATTGTTAAGAAGTATTTAAGGAATTCTGTTGCTACACATAGAAAATTGGAGTAGAATTCAGATGTTGCACAGAGTGAAATGGAGCAGAATTTGAATGTTGAAAAGAAAGAAATTGGAGCAGAGGAATTATGTGCATTGGAGAAGAGTAATTCTGTTTTTTCACAGAGCGAATCAAAGCAGGGAATTATGTGCATTGGAGTGCAGAGGTTGTGATATCGATATCGACATAAGGAGAACATGTGGCTAACATAACAACTATGTGTAATCATGAAAAATTCTATATTGACATGTAATCTAGGTGAAATTCCATATGGCTATTTACTTTTTAGTGCAAAAAACGAATGATAGCCAAGTAATTCTAGGATTCCCTGACTATGAAATTTTTGTTTGACAATATGTTTTTTTATGAACAAAAATCACTTGTATTATAACTTTAGGTTTGATGTGTTTTGATGCCTTGATTTATGTGAAAGGACTGATATGAAGGAGAATTTTGACTACTATAGTCCCTACTACCTTATGGTAGGGACCAATAAAATATTTCCATCCATCATTAATACCCAAATTGCATTTTATTTAGCCCATATTAACGAGTCAAGTAATTCACCAGTACAACCACTTTCATAAGATTTTTGATATTGAAATATGATAATATTTCATTAGTTCTTCAAAGAGATCTAATCAATGAATCAAGATGGTATAGAAAACTTGTTAGAGTCATGATACAATTATATGTGGCTTATGAAACAAAAATTCAGAGGCTTGTCCTATGGTTTCTTAACAAAATTAAATAGAAGTGGTAGATGGTAATTAATGCATCAATATGGATCGTTTTTAATGCAACTTGGTGTTCAAAATTCTATGGGATTCAATGCAACTTGGTCCTCAAATGTCTCGATTCAATCCAATTATTTAAGAAGAATGGGTGCATGGGAAAGGGTTCATGTTTTTGGCAATATGACTTTCTCATTGCTGGTGTAGAAAAACTATGAGGTTTCTAAACCTTTAAGGTCTCCTTTTTTTTTTCATTTTTTGATGCTTAATTCTTTAAGGGAAGATTATAGAATATTCTATGTAATTATAAGAATAATTAATTCGAGTATTTTTCCTTTGGATTGATATTTTTATTAATGGACATACTTTTTTCTTATGATTCCATCAGTGTTGTGGTTTGCAAAATACATTTTTATGTTTTATTTAGGATTAGAAATTGTATTTTATTTTAATGTTGATCGGAATTAGTATCACCTACTTTGTCAATAATCTATGTTCTCATCATTTATAGATTCCATTTTCCAGTGATAAACTTACTAATGCACTGCAACTTATTTGTATATTCATTTTATATCTTATTTTCAAATATTTGTGTTGAACTTCAATATTAAATATGAAGTACATGATATATTGAATATTTTATTGTTCCAAAGAGACATGCTCGGAATGGAAAATCACTAATCCTAAAGTGACATTGGATTGCTAATGACCATAAACCTGTTTTTTTTTATCCATTCAAATAAACATTTTGAAAACAATGTCTCGATGATTGAGTTTTTGGGATTCATAATTTGAGGATAACACGAAAAGCAAAGTATGTTGAGAAAATCTAGTGAGAACAATGGAAAGAGTGTGAAGGTCCACGCTGATAGTTGGTATTGCGCCTGCATAAATTATTAAGGCATAGTGGGCCTATTACAAAGTAATATTTCATAATTTACAAGATTAAATTTTTATATTTATTATTACAATTTTACAACTTTATAATGCTAGGATTTATAATACGGGCTAAAACTATGCCAAAGTGATTTAGAAACTACAAATTGGATTAAAATATGCTATTATGAGGGGCTCTTTCTCAAAATAATTAAGTTGTTGAGATTTTATTTCTTATTTTTTAATTAAATCTGGAGGAAAATCTCATGTAGGTGACAACAATAGGATTTGTTGCTACATTGGCTCCATCAGTTTCTGATGAGGAGTTAATGCATCCTATATTTGTTGTGAGAGAATTTATGAGTTTTTTTCCATTTCCAGCTATAAAATGTAAGCCCGTAGAGGCAAGTGTGCATAAGGAGGAATGTGTAGTGAGGAAGGCTGAGCAGATGAGAAACTCTGCAATTGTATTTTCTCCAGTTGATTAAGGAGATTGCCGATGCCCTGTTAGGTGGACGTAGCCCAGATTGGTTGGGTGAACCACGTTAAAAACTGTGTTCTTTATGTGTGTTTTCTGCTGTGTGTGTTCGTAGTTTAATGTTTCTGTTGTGCTAACTCCAACAATTGGTATCGGAGCTTGAAGTTGGAGACAGAGCCGTCGCTGTATTTTGTTGAACTGACAGCGTAAGAAGGTGGACTGTCCGTGTTGCAGAGCCGTCGCTGTAAGAACGTTGAAGAAGGTGGACTGTCTGTGGTTTAGCAAGCGTAAGAACGTTTAAATTCCAGTTGCAGTCGATTTGAAGGTGGACTGTTGCAGTCGATTTGAAATTTTGAACAAGCGTTGAACTGATCGTTGAACAGCGTTGGAGAAAATCGGACAGCGTTGAACTGCTTGGATCGAGCGTTGAGCTGGAACTGCATTCTCTGTTTATTTGAAATGCTGTCGTATCTCAAGGGAGTCGTATGCCTTTTGAAGGTTCATTCAAATCGATTTTTTATTGCAATGTTTTAAAAACAAAACACAAATCGATTATATTAACAAATCGATATACAATATTTAAATGTTTTTTAAATCGATTTATATATATATCGATTTATAAGGTGCACTTTTGTAAAAGTGTAATATTGACTTTATTGGTTTAAGAGGGTGGCACTTTATTGATTTTATTGGAAGAAGGGCATTTAGAAATAGTTTTTATGCCATTTGCATATGGTATTATGGGAGAGGCACTTTAAAGGTGAAGGATATATATATATTTTTTTAATGGCATTCTTTATTAAAAAGTTGCAATTGGAGGTTGTTTTTTGTGACACGAGCTACTAAAAATGGCAAAAACACAAAGTGCCCGGTTTGAGATCGAGAAGTTCAATGGCAAAAACAACTTCGAGATCTGGAAGGTGAAGATGTATGATCTGCTTGTGCAACAAGGCGTGGCGAAGGCGTTGTTGGGGAAAGCCAAACAGCCTTACACCATGACCGATGATGAATGGAGTGACTTGGATGAAAGAGCACTGAGCGGCATTCGATTGTGTTTGGCGGATGATGTTTTGTTTAACATCGTGTCAGAGAAAATTGCTGCTGGTTTGTGGACAAAGCTTGAAAAGCTGTACATGACAAAATCCTTAACCAGTAGGATTCTTCTGAAGCGACAGTTGTACAGCTTGCGCATGAAAGAAGGTACGACGATAACTGATCATCTGAATACCTTTAATACTCTCCTTGTGCAGTTAGAAAGTATAGAAGTAAAATTTGAATCAGAAGATAAATCTGTAACTTTATTATGCTCGTTGCCCAAGTCATGGGATCATTTTGTTACTTCTATAAGTCTTAGTTCATTAGAAACCCTTGAATTTGATGATGTTGTTGGAGCTTTGTTGTCCGAAGAAACAAGGAAGAGGTCAAATTCAGAAACCTCTACATCTGAAGCAATGATGGTAAGAGGTCGTTCTAAAGAAAGACGCTTCAGTAAGCACAACAACTCGCGTTCAAAATCGAAAGGGAAAAAGAGTAAGGTAAAGTGTTGGTTTTGTGGCAAATCAGGACATTTGAAGAAGGACTGTTGGAAGAGACAGCAAACATCCAAAGAAGACTCTTCAACAGAGAAGAAAGAAGCAAACACGACAGATACAGGTTCGACATCGATTTCAGGTATGAGTGATGAAGTGTTATCAGTTAGTTTGTCTAGTCATGATCAACATTGGCTGTTAGATTCTGGTGCGTCAAATCACATGTGCATTCATAGAGAGTGGTTTAAAACTTATAAATCAATCGATGATGGAGTGGTTTATATGGGAAATGATGCCTCATGTAATATTGTGGGAATTGGAAGCGTCCAGATTAAAATGTTTGATGGGACAAATAAAATTCTAATTGATGTAAGACATGTACCTGAACTAAGAAAAAACCTCATTTCACTAGGAGTACTAGACACTAATGGATATAAAACCTTTATTCAAGGTGGAGTAATGAAAGTTTATAAAGGAATTTTACTAGTAATGAAAGCAAAGAAGGTTGGAAATATTTATCAGTTAGAAGGAAGAACACAATCAGATCATGCTTCTATAGTATCTGAAAATGACAGTAATTCTATTCGTTTATGGCATCAAAGGTTGGGCCATATGAGCGAAAGAGGATTAAAAATTTTATCTGATCGTAAGTTACTTCCTAGTTTAAAATCTTCTAAGTTAGATTTCTGCAAACATTGTCTATTTGGGAAACAAAGCAAGCAGAAGTTTAAAACTGGAAAACATACTAGTAAGGAATCCTTGATTATATCCATTCTGATGTTTGGGGTCCATCTCCTACAACCTCATATGGAGGATCGTCATATTTTGTATCTTTTATTGATGATTTCTCTAGAAAAGTGTGGGTCTACATGTTAAAGAAGAAGTCTGATGTGTTCACAGATTTCAAACAGTTTAAAGCATTAGTTGAAAACATCACTGGAAGAACCATTAAATGTTTAAGAACTGACAATGGTGGTGAATTCACTTCAAAGGAATTTGATAATTATTGCAAGGATGCTGGGATCGAAAGACATAAAACCACTGTATATACTCCTCGGCAAAACGGAGTTGCTGAACGCATGAACAGGACTCTCTTAGAGAGAGCAAGAAGTATGCTTAGTAACGCCAACTTGCAGAAGGAATTGTGGACAGAAGTGGTTTCTACAGCTTGTTACTTGGTAAATCGATCACCATCAACTGCAATAGGATGCAAAATTCCTCAAGAGGTATGGAAAGGTTATCCATGTGATTATTCTAAACTGAAAGTTTTTGGTTGTGATGCATATGCTCTAGTTCCGAAACATCAGCGTTCTAAATTAGATCCTAAATCAAAAAGATATATCTTTGTTGGATATGGTGATGGAACTAAGGGATACAGGTTGTGGGATCCTACTACACACAAAATCATCATTAACAAAGATGTTAAATTTAATGAATCCTCACTTGAAAATCTAGATGTAGATGATGAATTGAAACAGGATAATGAACCTAAGCTTCAACACATTCAATTTGAAACCAGTTCAAAAACTGATGATAGTCCAGATGAACAAGTTTCAAATTCAGATCATGAACAAGTTTCAGATGCAGATCATGAACGTGTTTCAGATGCTGATCATGAAGAAGTTCCTACAGATAATAATCAGCAAATTGTGGAAGTACCAGAAACATCTTTAAGGAGGTCTACAAGAATCAGACGACTTCCTAAAAGGTATGATGATTATGTTACTTCAGTTGCTTTAACTGCTAACGATGATGAACCTTTGTGCTATCAAGAAGCTATAGAAGGTTCAAACAGTGGTAAGTGGAAAGAGGCTATGAAGGACGAGATGAAGGCGTTAGCGAAGAATGCCACATGGGATCTGGTGGAACTTCCTAAAGACAGAAAAACTGTGGGATGTAAGTGGGTTTACAAATTGAAGAAGGGTGTTGATGGTACAGAAGACAGGTACAAAGCGAGGCTGGTCGCAAAAGGTTTTTCTCAGAAAGCAGGCGTTGACTTTCATGAGATTTTTTCACCAGTTGTGAAAATTGTTTCAATTCGGATTGTGTTAGCATTAGTTGCTTTACTTGATTTAGAATTACAGCAACTAGATGTTAAAACTGCATTTTTACATGGAGATTTAGATGAGGAGATTTACATGGAACATTCGGAAGGGTTTGTTCATAATCGCAACAGGAAATTTGTTTGCAGGCTCAAGAAATCATTGTATGGTCTGAAGCAGTCGCCTCGACAGTGGTACAAGAAATTTGATTCTTTCATGTTGAGTCAAAATTATATAAGAAGTGAATATGATCATTGTGTTTACTTTAAGAAATTAAGTAATGGCATGTTCATTATCTTAGTGTTGTATGTTGACGATATGCTTTTAGCAAGCAAAAGCATAACAGAGATCAACAGGTTAAAGGCTCAGATGGCTAGGATGTTTGATATGAAAGATCTAGGAGCAGCAAGACAGATTTTGGGCATGGAGATTTTCAGAGACAGGAGCAATGGTAAGCTATGGCTATCACAACAGAAGTATATTGAGAAGATACTCTTGAGGTTTGGTATGAACAATGTGAAGCCTGTTTCAGTCCCTTTTGCTTCCCATTTTAAGCTTTCTTCGAGTTTATGTCCTAACACTAATGAAGAAAAGGAATATATGTCTCGAATTCCATATGCCAATGTAGTAGGTTGTTTGATGTATGCGATGGTTTGTACTCGACCAGATATTTCACATGCAGTTGGGGTTGTCAGCAGGTATATGGAAAATCCAGGAAAAGAACACTGGTCAGCAGTGAAGTGGGTGCTTCGGTATCTGAGAGGCACAAGTGATTATTGTATCACTTATAACAGAAGCAGTGAATATGTTTGTGGATATGTTGATTCCGATTTTGCAGGTGATTTGGATAAGAGAAGGTCAAATTCAGGGTATGTCTTTACTCTTGCAGGTGGAGCTATTAGCTGGATGTCAAAGCTACAGAACATTGTTGCTTTATCCACTACAGAAGAAGAATACATAGCTGCTTCGCATGCTTGCAAAGAAGCAGTTTGGTTAAAAGGTTTGTTTGGTGAGTTTGGTAGGTTGCGGGACAACATCAAGTTATTTTGTGATAGTCAAAGTGCAATTCACTTGGCTAAAAATCCCGCCTATCATAATAAATCAAAGCATATACCTATCAAATACCATTTTGTAAGACAGGTTGTCACTGAAAGGGGAGTCTCTCTTGAAAAGGTGCATACAAAGGAAAACTGTGCAGACATGTTCACGAAACTAGTTTTGTTAGAGAAGCTACGATGGTGTCTGGCTTCTCTTGGCTTGCAGAAAAGATAAAAATAATAATGAAACAGGGTATCAGGCTAATTGTTGTCAAGGTGGAGATTGTTGAGATTTTATTTCTTATTTTTAATTAAATCTGGAGGAAAATCTCATGTAGGTGACAACAATAGGATTTGTTGCTACATTAGCTCCATCAGTTTCTGATGAGGAGTTAATGCATCCTATATTTGTTGTGAGAGAATTTATGAGTTTGTTGCCATTTCCAGCTATAAAATGTAAGCCCGTAGAGGCAAGTGTGCATAAGGAGGAATGTGTAGTGAGGAAGGTTGAGCAGATGAGAAACTCTGCAATTGTATTTTCTCCAGTTGATTAATGAGATTGCCGATGCCCTGTTAGGTGGACGTAGCCCAGATTGGTTGGGTGAACCATGTTAAAAACTATGTTCTTTATGTGTGTTTTCTGTTGTGTGTGTTCGTAGTTTAATGTTTCTGCTGTGCTAACTCCAACATAAGTTGCAACAATAATCTCATTATCAAAATTCACAATATTTTTTGCTATTAACCTTAATGAAGATGAAATATGTCAATACTGATACTAAAAATTCCTTTGAAATCTCTAATTGTTGTTTAGCTTCAACCTACTCAATAAATGAATACAATAACACATCATCTATCCCTAAATAAATTTGAGATATACCAAACAATCCCTAATAAAATCCCTCTCAAAGTTTTTGAAATGATGTAAATAAAGTAGATCACAAGATTAGACCTTGAGAAATTTAGCAAAAGGGGTGTATGTGTAGATATGGAAGAAAATTCAATTCTTCTACTTGGATGCCTAGCACCACTCTGCCCAAAACACAATATGGTAGGCCATCCTTACTTGAGCACATCATCTACCTTACTCTTTGATGGTAGATCCTTCACACTTGTACTTATTTTATTTATAAAATCTCCAACAATTCCACAAGTAACCATTAAAAGCTAGTAGTTGATTCAATTCCATCTCACTCATTGAATATAATAATATCATGCAATTTCATCAAAATTATGTAGTTATTTCAACCAAACCAGAGTTAGTATTCTCTAGTGTTATAATTGTGCTAGAAGCAAAAATAACAAGAGTTTGTAAAATAAACTATTCATAAAAATGATTCCTTTCCTCTATGCATGGAGCATTCTTTCATCCACCTTATATTGTAATCTTTAACTCGATTATGTGTTTGAAGTGAGAAATTAATGATTAACAATCTTGCATGTCTCTTGATGCTAAGAAAATACAATGAAGTTAAGCTAAGAGTTCTAATGCGAAGACAAGTATGCCTCAAATGAGATTAAAATCTCAAATGATAATTGAAATCTATTATAATTTCGTGTTAAGAGAGATTTAAATTTAAAAACATTGTTTGAAGATGAAAAAATTGTTTAAAGAAAATGAAAATGTCATTAACTTTCTTAATGAAATTTATCATAATTTATCATAATTTATGTACAAACAAAATTTTAATATAAAAACATTGATATAATCTCATACTTATCTCTGTTGCAACTTTTTTTATTGTGTTTAGAGGCCTTCTACAACCTAGTATGGGTAGATCTCATGTAAATCAGTAAATATGTAAACATAAACGTAAATGTAAACGTAATGTTTAACATTTGACATTTAACATTTTTAATCTAGCTCTATTTAAAAATCAATCTAATTATTATTATGTATAAACATAATATAAATTTAAAATATAAAGAGGTTTAGGAACACTAAAAAAGAAGTATGGTAAATAAATAAAAATAAAAATAAACCGAAGGTATAGTAAATAAATAAAACCTCTTTTTATACTTACTCTAGAGGTATGGTAAATAAATAAAAACATAAATAAACTAAACGCATGGTAAATAAATAAAACCTCTTTATATTTAAGAAAACTCAAAAAAGAGGTTTTATTTAGGTGAAGCCTATGGGCCAAATATCATTTTAATACCATGGGCTAAATATCATATCTATAAAAGAGGTATACATAGGTATGGTAAATAGGTAAATATAAAAGAGGTATAAAAAGGTATGATAAATAAATAAAAATATATAAAATAGGATTAGAAATCAACATCTAATTATATACCAAACCTATGAGTCAAATACCATGGTAAATAAAAGAGGTATGGTAAATAAATAAAATATAAATGAACCGAAGGTATGGTAAATAAATAAAACCTTTTTTTATATTTACTCCATAATCATCTCTATATTTATGAACACTTAAAAAAAAACATTATTAGCCCTAATATTAATATTACTACTAATATTCATATTAATATATTATAATATTAATATTATTAAATTTAATAAATTTGGATAATACAATATTATTTTTTCTATATTATAATATATATTAACTCTAGATATACATTGTAGTGAAGAACAAAGACATAGAGTGATAAAGGTGGAGAGATAGGGAGAGTCGCAAGGGAGATATGGAGATAAATTGAAGGAGAGGGGATAAGAAGGAATGAAGGGAGAGAGAGAGAGAGAGATAAGGGTAAGAGAGGGAGAATGAGACAAAAAAATAGAAAGGGGAGAGGGAGAAGGAGAGAGGGAGGGAGATAGTGAGAAGATTGGAGGGTAGAGGGAGAGAGAGAGAGATGAGGGAAGATAGAGGGAAGTAGGAGAGAAATGGAGAGAGAGAGAGAGAGAGAGAGATGGGGGAAGATAGAGGGAGGTAGGAGATAAATGGAGAGAGAGGAAGGATGAGAAAGAGGACTTGAGAGAGAGGAGGAGAGAGGGATGGATAGAGAGATGGAGTTGGAGGGGGAAAGAGGGAGGGAAGATGTAACTTCCTGTTTTTAGTCTTTTATTTTTTTTACTTTCTCATTACCTGAGTTGTTAAGACATATTCAAAATTAGAAACAAATGAGGAATTCGTTAATGACATTAAAACCTGACTTTTTATTTAAAATATTTAATTAAATGATAATTTTATTTGAGTAAAAGTTGAAAGTAACTATGTGGTAAAATAAGGAAGAGGTTGAGACAGTTCTGACAGTTACCTTCGCAAAAAGTATTTAAGGAAAAATCCTAGGAGGGAATGGGGTTATGTGCAGACTGAAGAGAGGGTTAAGCAACATATGTTTTCTCTGAGTTGTCCAGAGCTGGTATGTGAACCATTGGAACTCAGTATCTACCCTGGAGAAGTAAGACTGGATTGTTATATCCTGAGGTCTAACTTCCTATCTCAGGAAAATACCTCGGCCTTGGTGTGGAGCAAGGGGGGAGCAGAGGACGTCATAGCCTCGCTCAAAGGTTGGTTGGACCAATAGTTAATATCAGGAAAGCATCTGAAAATAGGTATTTACAATATTTATGATTATTGTCTAGTACTATTAAACCTGTTGGATGAAAATGCATCTAAATATGGGTACTTACTGTATTCAAGGTTACTGTTTAAAACTGTTAAATTTTCTAGATGAAGATCGTACATAAAAGTACTGGAAGGTGTATTAGATTTGCTAATATCTTTAAGTACAGAAGATAATGCTAGAACCATCATAGATTTTTGTATCACAGGAAGAAAATGACGTAGGTATAATCACTGTCTTTATGGTTATTACTATGTTCACATCTTAATGGTTATTACTATGTTCACATCTTAAGAGGAAAAGTAAAGCATGAAAATCAGTACTGTGTTTATTTCATAGAAAAGAAAGAGTAAGCAAGAATCTTTACTAAGACTAAATTATATAAAGGAAATAATGCTAAACTATAATGAGTTCTTGACAAAAAAGAAGAAGAGAGAATATTATTTCGTTATTCTGATAACAGCAAAAAGAAATATAACTATAGCTATCATTAGCAAAAAATGTCCATCATTACGGAAAGATTACAGTGGAAAGAAAAACTAAGAATTGAACTCTATAATATATCACAGTATAGTGTCATATGAGAATACAAAAAATATTTATAAATATTAACAAAAGTACAACATACGAGAATAAACCTTAGGATCAACAACTCATTCGTAAGAGGGTCTATACATACATTAAAGATTTAAAAAAGTATATTAAACAATATTCTTGCAAAAAATTACTGAATTTTCATTCAGCAGAATGCAGTGTATAGACTGAGGGTTTAGAGCCGGACCCCAAAAATAGGGTTGAGGCTCGGGTCGCTCATTGTTTGGGAAATGCAATGAACTATTGTAAGTTATAAACGGTTACTCCAAGACAACTCAAAAATTTGTAATACCAAAATACCAAAAGTTTTCATTCAGATCTTACAACCTTAAATGAAATAGAAGACCACGATGGGGTAACTTCATAGCGTGGAAAGCTCTCATTTAAATATATGGAAATTCCATTATAGGACTCAAATTCACGTGGAATTTAGAATTGGAAACTACAAGTTTAATATAATTACATAAAACCAGAACTCCGGTAAATGAATATATGTTCACATCAAAACTATACAAAAAGGAGAAATTCCGAAAGACAAATGAGAAAGACCAAAGGCATACAGGAATCCAACTAATTTCCTCTGGAATCATTTCTAATTCGTTCACTGAGGAGAAACCCCTGTTCTGCAAATTCGACATGGAGAATAAAATAATTACTAAATAGAAGGGATGGTCGGCTAGGCCAGGGGGTATAGAAATTGATATGGGTTTGGGAGCATACCTATAAACAAGTGCAAGAGGAGACCCCAGTGCTCAGGAAATATTCAAACCTCTGGCTTTGGTGCCTGAGACAACCTATTGCATTTAAATTAAAGGAATTGCAAACCCAAAAATGTATAAACCTATTAAACTGTAGAAAAATGTTAACAGGAAGATCTGAAATTGAGTGTAGACAAACACACCGGCATCATTACCTTAGAACCGAGGAAGGAAGGTCTGGAGCAGAAGCCATTGCAATGAACCGCTCCCTCTTTTGCACTCGAACTGTGGAATGGTGGAAAGATAAATCAGAATGGCCAAATACAGGGTAAGAATGTAGAAGAATATCTTATGCCGCAGAGATTTAAATGTCGAAAGAACAATTACTTCTGAAAACCCTGTTCATAGAAAAACAACTTACACCAGATAGCCAACGCATTAAGGAAGGAACTGTCTGTAGATGTTTGGGACAGGAGACCAAGATCCGACGGATAGCAATGAGACTAAAAAACTATCCCAAGGAGACTGTTAATGGAGGAAAGAACTTGTAGTGCCGACTCTGAAACTTGTAGCAGCGAGAATGGCATCTCGACTAGGGTTTGGGGGGCTGGTAGTAAACCTTACCCTCTTTCGGGGCCAGATCTACCATCGGTCTAATCCATAGAATATCAACAATGTAGCTTCTACGAGTTGACAACCCGGACAGGTGGGGTAAAACACGTTTTCCGAGCGGGTGAGAACTTTAATGCTATTACCTTCATGGTACAGTGATTTCTAGTTGCGTGATAGGAATCAGTATGAGCATATCAGATCTTTAACCAAAATCTGATATGGCATATTAAACCTCATAAACCATGCAAAGGACCTATGGAAAAAAGCTATAATTGTGATCATTAAAAGTGTAACCTAATATTGTAACCAATGATAGAATTATTAACGAAATGCACATGAAAGATTGTAAAGAATTGGGGTTAATGTATGTTGTTATGTAAACATAGGCATTCTAAATGTCTTATTCCAATTTTTTTTTTGTTATATTCAAATTAATTAGTGTAGTTTTAGAAAGATAGATGTTACAAGTGGTATAAGAGCATACGTTACAAATTGGGGCCAAATGGGCCAGAACCATACTATACTTATGTGTTGTGAATTCTATTAAATTTAATAATTTGATATTATGTTAAGTATAGGAACAGGTTTCTGTAGTCTGCTATGAGAAGAGGATCAAGTCAACACCCACCCAGAAACATGGGAGAGACCCATCATGTGACCAATCCTAAGGTTAGTCCTGAAATGTGGGTGCAGCTAAGTGTGCACCAGCACCAACAGACAATCAGAATGCTGGAAGAACAACAGCGATAGACAAATAAGTTATTGGACACTATACAACAGTTACAAACAAAAATTCTTAAATTTCGCAGTGATAATGAAAGGTTGATGAGAGAGCAAGAGAGGATATTGAAGAGTCTGTCGGATAGACAGAATCCTTCCAGTGGACAACCTAGTCCTGAGAGAAACACTCGGGAAAATAGAGAACAACGCTAAGCAGTACATGATCATGTTGAAGAGAGTCGAACACCAAGAAGCCATAAAAGTCATACATATAATGAAGCAGAATCTAGAAATGTCATGGAAGAGCAAGAGTTAAAAAAACAGAAAGTGGAATTACAAGGAGAATTATGGAAGATCAAGCCTCCTACCTTTGATGTAGAGGCGGAGGAAATGGCAGAAGCTTGGATAATAAATATGAATAAATACTTCCAGGTGTATGAGTATAACAACAAACTTAAAGCTCGCCTAGCTATCTACCAACTGCAGGAGAAAGCAACGCTATGGTTGGAGGAAGTGAAGAATGTACGAGGAGTGGAAGATCAAAATGTAACTTGGGATGAGTTTCAACGGTATTTTAAAGATAAGTACCTGACGAAATGTTTTTACGATGATAAATCCTGATAATTTCATGATATGAAATTGGGCCAAATGATTATGGATGAATTTATTACAAAATTTGCTTCTCTATTAAGATATGTACCGTACCCGTGTGATGAAAATGCTAAGGTGCAATGTTTTTTGAGAATTTTTCCAATTCATATGAAAGAAAGAATTGAGTTGGTGAATCCAAAAACCATAGGTTAAGCGATTAGGAAGGCACGAATGTGCTACCAGTAGTCTAAGGCGAAGGGAGAAGATGGAAAAAGTTGGCCACCTCGAAAGGGCCAGAAAATCTTTACCAATAATAGAAATAGCAGAGCAAGAAATTTCAAGAATGTTGTAAGACATCCGCTCAGCAAACATAATGGAAAAAGCCAAACCAGAACCAAGTGGATTGGGGAGGAAAGGCCTAATGAAGCTTCTAGTAGACCTAATATTGGGCAGCCCCAGAAACCTTTGTTGTAATGTTGGGGATGTGGAGAGGCCCATTACTTCAAGAACTTCCCACATCGAAGAGGGAATGAGGTGGTAGAAAATCTGCAAGAAGCATCTACGATGGAGGATGTAGCTCGAAACATACCCAGAATCAACGCAGCATTAGATGATCGGCAAGCAAATTATCAGCCAACCATGATATAATTAGAAGGTAAGATTCAAACCTGATCTGTTTCTATTTTAGTTGATCCTGGTGCCAGCTTGAGATACATACACCCTTGTGTTGTAGAAAGTGTTGGGTGTGGAGCCTGATTATCTTGTTTATTTTGTATCACAGCATTGGACCCCTGTACCTTAATGGAGGCGACAACGCCACCCGTAGTTAAATTCTTCCTGGGGGGTCCAGGGGGGGTGGCTGCCCCCGAAGCTAAAAACAGATGTAAAATTTCCTTGTAAATGTATAGTAATTTCTATTCAATCTGGGTCATTCATTAGGTGGATGATTTGACGATAGAATTTATGTTTAGTTTAGGGTTTTTTTCCCTAGAAGGCAACCCCCTCGTTTTGTATGAGGGTATTGTATTGCGGCTGTGAATTGTATGTGTATTATCAGAGTGAGAAACAAATAGGGAGACTGTGAGAGAGAACAAAGGATATTACAACGGATCTATTGTAGGTTGTGTCTCTTAATTTTGCTGGATAATAGAAAGGAAGGACTGGTTGTTCGGGGTGGACGTAGCCCAAATTGGGTGAACCACGTATATCTGTGTCTCTCTGGTTTTATGTGTTTTGTGTGCTTGTGTTTTCCACATATTTTATGTGTTTCATTGCTCTATAATATATAATTTTCTAACAACTGGTATCAGAGCCGAAGGTCTATTTGGCTAATAAACTCGCAGGAAAGAAGGGTTCCTAGCTTGAGTGGGAGCAATGGTGGAAGATGGTAAGTTTAGGGTCAAGAAATTTAACGACCAAAACTTCCCACTATGGAAGATGCAGATGGAAAATTATCTGTATCAGAAAGATCTGTACCCATTGAGCAGAAAAAAAAGAAGCCGACGGCTATGACAGACGCAGAATGGGAGATTCTCAATAGAAAACCACTCGGAACAGTACGGTTGTGCCTTGGAGCGTCGATAGCCTTCAATATTTCAAAGGAAACAACAACAGAGGGTTTCATTAAGGTGTTGGCGAAACTATATGAAAAACCCTCGGCCTCAAACAAGGTATTTTTTATGAAACATTCATGTAATATGAAGATGTCGGAAGGTGGATATGTTGCAGACCATTTAAATGATTTTAATACAGTTACCAGTCAGTTAAGTTCTGTAGGGGTAAACTTTGATGATGAAGTTAGGGCTCTTTTATTTCTGTGCTCATTGCCAGAAAGCTGGAATGGTTTAGTTATGGCCATTAATAACTCTGTCTCTGGATATAGTACTTTAAAGTTTGATGATGTTTTCGGTGCTATCCTTAGCGAGGAAATACAACGGAAAAGCTCCAGTGAGACATCAGGTAATGCTTTGAGTGCAAATTCTATGGGAAGAAAAACAGAAAGAGGAAAGAGCTCAAGATATCGCAGTAAATCAAGGAAAGGCATATCCGAGTCCAGATCGGGGATAGTGTGCTGGAAATGCGGAAACAAAGGACACCTAAGGAAAGACTGTAGATCTCGGAAGGGAAAAGAAGGAGATGCACAGCAAGAAAACAATCATGAAGCAAATGTGATAGGTGATGTGTTACAAGATGCCTTGATTCTTTCTTTCAAAAATGTTATTGATTCCTGGGTAGTAGATTCAGGGGCTTAATTCCATGCAACACCTGATAAGAAATATTTTCATGACTATATTCAACGATATTTTGGACAAGTCCGTTTGGGTGATGATAAACCCTGTAAATTTTTTGGAATGGGTAAGGTTCTTGTAAAACAGCAGAATGGAAACCAATGGCTATTAAAGGAGGTAAGGCATGTTCCAGATCTGAAGAAAAATATAATTTCAACAGGGCAATTAGGTAAGGAAAGGTTTTGTGACAACTTTCACAGCTAAAACTTGGAAGTTCACCAAAGGAGCCCTGGTAATAGCAAAAAGAAAAAAGGTTGGTACATTGTATTTATGCAATGGTATTTCTAACTCTGTTAATGCTTTAACTTCCAAAGGAGCAGATGCATCATTATGGCATCATAGGCTCGGACACATGAGTGAGAAGGGGATGAAGATTCTTCACTCAAGAAATTTTTTGTTGGGTTTGAAGAATGTTGATTTGGATTTCTGTGAGAATTGCATTTATGGAAAACAGAAGAGAGTCATATTTCTCAAAGTTGGGAAAGAAAAGAAGAGCGATAAATTAGAGCTTGTGCATATAGATGTATCGGGACCTTCTCAGGTATCATCTCTTGGTGGCTCTCGTTATTATGTTACTTTTATTGATGATGCAACTAGAAAAACTTGGATTTATTGTATTCAGAATAAATTTGATGTATTTGATACTTTCAAGAAATGGAAAGTTTTGGTTGAGATTAAGACAGGGAAGAAGTTGAAGTGTCTCAGATCAAACAATGGAGGTGAATATTGCAGCAAAGAGTTTGATAGGTACTGTTCAGAGCATGGAATTCGTAGAGAGAAGACAGTTCCAAGAACACCACAAGAAAATGGTGTGTCAGAAAGGATGAACAGAACAATCATGGAGCGTGCAAGGTGCATGAGATTGCATGCAGGATTGCCTTTACAATTTTGGGCAGATGCTGTAGATACTGCTGTTTATCTAATAAACAGAGGGCCTTCAAGTTCCTTGGATGGTGGTATTCGAGAGGAAGCATGGACAGGTAAAAAGGTAAACTACTCTTTTTTAAAGCCTTTTGGTTGTGAGGCCTTTGTTCATATTAATAAAGAAAATAGAACAAAGCTTGAGGCAAAATCAAAGAAATGTACCTTTATTGGATATGGTGCTAATGATTTTGGTTATCGCTTATATAATTATGAAAATCAAAAAATCATTAGGAGCAGAGATGTAATATTCAATGAAAAGGTCTTGTATAAGAATCAGTTGCAGGAAAAGAAACAGGAAAAAGAAAAAAAAGAATACACAGTTCTTGATGAGATCACAGAAAAGGTAAAGGTGCATGAAAATAATAATAATCAAGAGCCACAACAATAGCAACCACCACAACAACAACATGCACCTCAAACACCTGAAAGTGGTGTTAGAAGATCTACCAAGATAAGTAGACCCCTTGAACAATACTCTCCTTCATTATATTATTTATTGTTGACTTATTCTGGTGAACCTGAATGTTATGAAGAAGTAATGCAGGTTGAAAGCAGGAAGAAGTGGGAGCTAGCCATGGAAGAAGAGATGGAATCCTTAATGCATAACTAGACTTGGGACTTAGTCAGGTTTCCTGCAGGTAAAACTACATTGCAGAATAAATGGGTTTACACGCTGAAGGAAGAAGATGGAGGAAAACAGAGGTACAAAGATATACATGTGGTGAAGGGGTTTGCACAAAAGAAAGGTGTTGATTTTGATGAAATATTTTCTCCTGTTGTTAAGATGACTTCAATCAGAACTATTTTAAGTCTTGTAGCAGCGCAAGATTTACATCTTGAACAGTTATATGTAAAGACAACATTTCTCCATGGATATTTGGAGGAAGAGGTCCATATGCAGCAACCAGAAGGGTATGAGGTCAAAGGGAAATAAAAATTAGTGTGCAAGTTAAAGAAGAGCTTGTATGGCTTAAAATAGGCTCCAAGGCAGTGGTATCTAAAATTTGACAGGTTTATGTCTAAACAAGGTTATTCTAGATGTCACTCTGATCATTGTGTTTATATGAAAAAGAAAAATGATGGCAGCTATATTATATTGTTATTGTATGTAGATGACATGCTTGTTGCGGGGTCTAACATGCAGGAAATAAATGTGCTCAAAAGAAAATTAGAAAATTCATTTGCAATGAAGGATTTGGGAGTTGCAAAACAAATCCTTGGTATGAGAATAACTAGAGACGGGAAAAATTTCAAATTAACAGTGTCTCAGAATGAGTACATACAAAAGGTGTTGAAAAGATTTAATATGCAGAATGCAAAACTAGTTAGTACACCTTTTGCTAGCCATTTCAAACTTAGTAAGCAGATGTGCCCCAAGACCCAAGAATAAATGGACTATATGTCTAAAGTTCCATATGCATCAACAGTTGGAAGCTTAATGTATGCAATGGTCTGCACAAGGCCTGATATTGCACATGCAATGGGAGTTGTAAGCAGGCACATGAACAATCGAGGAAAAGAACATTGGATGGCAGTAAAATGGATTCTAAGATATTTGAGAGGTATCACAAATCAAGAATTATTCTTTGGTGGTTCAAACATTGATCTACAGGGATATGTTGATGCAAGTATGGCAGGTGACAGAGATAACAGGAGGAGCACTATAGGATATGTATTTATTGTAGGTGGAACAACTATTAGTGAGCAAGGCCATTAAGCAACCCATCCAAGACATGAGAGCAGCTAAGCCAAAAAAATATATATAAATAGCTAATTCTGTAAGCATCATAAAGTACATGAAATAAGCAATGAATCCCCCGACTTTCAACAACAGAAGCAGAGTATGTCGCTGCTACAGAGGCTAGTAAAGAAATGATTTGGTTACAAAGGTTTATGGATGAATTGGGTAAGAAGCATGATATGGGCACCTTATACAGTGATAGCCAAAGTGTCATTCATCTTGCAAAGAACTCAACATTTCATTCCAGGACTAAACACATACAACTCAAGTACCATTTCATACGGTCAGTATTAGAAGATGGACAGTTGAAGCTGGAAAAGATACACACTAGCCAGAATCCTGCAGATATGCTAACAAAAGTTGTAACCAAGGAGAAACTGAGATTATGCTCAGTTTCAATTGGTATTCAAGGATGACGATGAAGATGAGAAATAGCCAGGTCCAAAGAGGAGTCACTGTCCAGCAAATGAAGCAGCGGTGGAGTTGCTACAATCAGTCTCCAAGTGGGAGATTGTTGGGTGTGGAGCCTGATTATCTTGTTTATTTTTTATCACAGCGTTGGACCCCTGTACCTTAATTGGGACGGCAACGCTGCCCATAATTAAACGCTGCCTGGGGGGTCCAGGGGGGGCGACTGCAACTTTATGGAGCCCCCCCCTGGGGGGGTTTCGGGGGAAGCGCCCTTGAAGCTAAAAACAAATGTAAATTTTCCTTGTAAATATATAGTAATTTCTAGTCAATCTAGGTCGTTCATTAGGTGGATGATCTGATGGTAGAAGTTATGTTTATTTTAGGGTTTTTTGCCCTAGAAGGAAACCCGCTCACTTTGTATGAGGGTATTGTATTGTGGCTATGAATTGTATGTGTATTCTCAGAGTGAGAAAAAAATAGGGAGACTGTGAGAGAGAACAGAGGATATTACAGTGGATCTGCGGTAGGTTGTGTCTCGTCATTTTGCTAGATAATAGAAAGGAAGGACTGGCTGTTCGAGGTGGACGTAGCCCAAAATGGGTGAACCACATATATCTGTGTCGCTCTAGTATATGTGTTTTGTGTGCTTGTGTTTTCTTCATATTTTATGTGTTTCATTGCTCTATAATATATAATTTTCTAACAGAAAGCAGTAAGTTGCAGGATCAGAAATTTAAAAAGCCATGGTTGGTTCAGCTGGCTACATGGACTAGAAGGCAGGTTCATACTAAGGTACCCAATTTCTAATTGAGTATTGGGGACCAGTATATATCTATGGAACTCAATTTTCTACCATTGGGATCTTATGATATATTTATAGGGATGGATTGGTTGGAGAGACATTGGTCCTTAGTGGACTGTAAGAATAAGGTTATACATTTTAAGTCTAATGATGGGTCAAGAAAGGAACTACAAGGCATCAAAAATCCTTTGAAGTTGTGACCTATTATAGCATCATAGCTAGGTAAATGTATAAGGAAGGGTTGCCAGCTTTATGCAATACAAGTTGGATTCACCAACGCAAAAGATAAGACTGCTATTGCTGGAAAATATTCCTATTGTACAAGAATTTCAAGATGTTTTCCCTGAGGAGATTCCAGGGCTACCACCAAAAAGATACATAGATTTTACTATTGAATTAATACCTTGGGCAACACCTGTGTCCCGAACTCCATAGAGAATGAGTGTACCGAAGTTAACAGAGTTAAAGATGCAATTGGAGGAATTGATGGATAAAGGTTATCTTCGGCCAAGTTTGTCCCCATGGGGAGCACCGGTGTTGTTCGTAAGGAAGAAGGATGGTACTATGCGTATGTGTATGGATTATCGTTAGCTCAACAAGCATACTGTTAAAAAAAAGAACCCCCTACCACGCATCGATGATCTATTTGACCAAGTCAAAGGAGCAACAGTATTCTCCAAGATTGACTTAAGGTTCGGCTACCATCAGATCCGTATCAAGGATGAGGATATAAGCAAGGTTGCTTTTCATACCAGTATGGACATTATGAGTTTGTGGTGTTACCGTTTGGGTTAACCAATGCACTAATAACATTTATGAGCTCAATGCATGGAATATTTCACTCGTATTTGGATAAATTCGTGTTAATTTTCATTGATGATATAATAATTTATTCCAAGAGTGTGGAGGAACACAAGGAAAACTTGCGCATCATGATGCAAATGCTCAGAGAACATCAGCTCTATGCCAAGTTCAGTAAATGTGATTTCTTTAAGGAGAAGATCCAATACTTGGGGCATGTGATTTCAGCTGAAGGGATAACTGTGGACCCAGAAAAGATAAGGAGAATTATGGAATGGAGGGTTCCAAAGAACGTAGAAGACATACGCTCATTTATGGGTTTTTCGGGTTACTACCGATGATTCATAAATGGTTTCTCTAAAATAGCTTATCCTATTACCTCTTTGCAAAGGAAAGGATGAGTTTTTAAATGGACACAAGAGTGTCAAAATAGTTTTGAGCTATTGAAAGAGCTGTTAACTACTGCCCCTATTATGAAGGTAGCAAACCCAATTAAATAATTTGAATTATGTATTGATGCATGCAAGGAGGGTGTAGGAGCAATATTGACTTAGGAGGGAAAAGTAATAGCTTATGAGTCTAGAAATTTGAAGGATCATGAACAGAGATATTCAACATATGATTTGGAGATAGCTGCAATTGTGCATGCTTTGCAAATATGGAGGCATTATCTGCTAGGAAAAAGATTCATGCTAAGAACCAATCATAGAAACTTAACCAACTACATTAAGTAGGATTATTTGAATGCCTTCCAAGCGAGATGGAATGCATTTCTTAGTGAATTTGATTTCGATATTCAACATGTGAAAGGAAAAGAGAACAAGGTAGCGGATGCCTTAAGCAGAAAACTACACGGAATTTATGAACTTTATTTTAACCAGAATGAATTTAATTTTCAAGATCAGATTCTGGAAGGAGCAAGGGAGGACCCAGAATATCAGAACTTGTGGCAGCAAGTAAAAGATGATGAAAGACGAGGAAAGCAGTTTGAATATGAACTCAATGAAAAACAACTTCTTGTCTTCCAGAAGAGGATATATTTTCCCAATCATAATGGTCTTAAGAGAATTATTTTGGATGAGTATCATAGAATCACTTATGCCGGGTATCCGGGATATCAAAATATGTTAACAACAATAAAAAAAGACTACACCTACCCGAGAATGAGAAGGGACATAGCAAAGTATTTGACCCAGTTCCTAGAGTGCCAGTAGATTAAGGTGGAGCATCAGCACCTTGCGGGATTGCTTCAACCAATTCCAGTGCTTGAATGGAAGTGGGAAGTCATTTCCCTTGACTTTATCACTGGACTACGTAGAAACAAAAATCATAATGATTCGATTATGGTGGTAGTCGATAGACTTAGAAATTGTGGTAGTCGATAGACTTAGAAAAGTCGCACACTTTATCCCTGTTCAATCTACCTATAATACGGTGCAAATTGCTGGCATTTTTATGAAGGAGATTTTTAGATTGCATGTTATTCCCCGAGCAGTCATTTCAGATCGTGGTGTGAATTTTACATCATCATTCTGGAAGACACTATTTAGTGGACTGGGAACACAAATACAATTTAGTACTGCCTACCACCCGCAAACGGATGGGAAAACAGAAAGGGTAAATCAAGTTTTAGGAGACATGTTGTGTATGTATGTAATGCAACAACCAACGAAATGGGAGGAGTGCCTGCATTTGGTGGAGTTTTCATACAATAATGGATATCAATAATCTCTTAAGATGAGCCCTTTCAAAGCATTGTATGGGAGACAATGTCGAACTCTTATAAATTGGAGTAGCCCAGAGAATAAGATGATGCTTGGACCAGATATGTTAAAAGAGATGGAGTGAGAAGTCAAGAAGATTATGCAGAATTTGAAGGCGGCTTAGGACCGAAAAATGGTTTACGCAGATATAAAAATAACCTTTCGGGAATTTGTAGTGGGGGACCATGTGTATGTCAGGATTAAACCAAAGAAAAGAACTTTGCGATGGAATGCTTGTGCCAAGTTGGCTCCCCACTACTGCGGACCTTTCAAAGTTTTAGAAAGGATAGGGTTGATGGCCTAACGATTGGCTTTACCAAGCCATATATTAGTGCACAACATATTTCATGTGTCTTTATTTAAGTGTTATGTACATGATTCTAAGCACATCATACATTGGCAGGGTATACATGTAGAACCGGACGACGAGTTCCTGGTAGAACCATAACATATCCTAGATCGGAGAGAAATAACACTCCAGAAGCGAGTCATCCCCCAAGTTAAAGTGCAGTGGAAGCACTTTGGCTCGGAGGAGGCCACTTGGGAAGACAAAAAAGTTATGTATGAGTCTTATCCGGAGATGTTCTCAGGAAACGAGTAACATTGAGGATGGTGTTTTCTTTCAACGGGGGAAGATGTAACTTCCTATTTTTAGTGTTTTATTTTTTTTACTTGCCGATTACCTAAGTTGTTAAGACATATTAAAAATTAGAAATGAATGATACATTTGTTAATGACATTAAAACTTGACTTTTTATTTAAAATATTTAATTAAATGATAATTTTATTTGAGTAAAAGGTGAAAGTAACTGTGTGGTAAAATATTCCAAGAAACCCAGGAAGAGGTTGAGACAGCTCTGACAGTTACCTTCCTAAAAAAGATTTAAGGAAAAATCCTAGGAGGGAATGAGGTTTTGTGCAGATTGAAGAGAGGGTTAAACAACGGATGTTTTCTCTGAGTTGTCCAGAGCTGGTATGTGAACTAGTGGAACTCAGTATCTACCCTGGAGAAGTAAGACTGGAATGTTATATCCTGAGGTCTGACTTCCTGTCTCAAGAAAATACCTCGACCTTGGTGTGGAGCAAGGGGGGAGCAGAGAACATCATAGCCTCGCTCAAAGGTTGTGTGGACCAACAGTTACTATAAGGAAAGCATCTGAAAATAGGTATTTACAGTATTTATTATTACTGTCTAGTATTGTTAAACCCGCTGGATGAAAATGCATCTGAATATAGATACTTAATGTATTCAAGGTTACTGTTTAAAATTGTTAAATTTGCTAGATGAAGTTCATACATAAAAGTAATAGAAGGTGTATTATATTTGCTAATATATTTAAGTACAGAAAATAATGCTAGAACCATCATAGAGTTATGTATCATAGGAAGAAAATGATGTAGGTATAATCATTGTCTTTATAGTTATTAATATGTTCACATCTTAGGAGGAAAAGTAATGTAGGAAAACCAATACTGTGTTTATTTCATAGAAAAGAAAGAGTAAGCAAGAATCTTTACTGAGACTAAATTATATAAAGGAAATAATGTTAAACTATAACGAGTTCTTGACACAGAAAGAAAAGAGAGAATAGTATTTCGTTATTCTGATAATGACAAAAAGAAATATAATTGTGGCTTTCATTAGCAAAAAACATCCATCATTACGAAAAGATTACAGTGGAAAGAAAAACTGAGAATTGAACTCTAGACTATATCACAGTATAACGTCATATGAGAATACGAAAAATATTTATAAAGATTAACAGAAGTACAGCCACTGAAAATCAACCCTAGGTTCAACAACTCATCCATAAGAGGGTTTGTACATACATTAAAGATTCAAAGAAGTATATTAAATAGTCTTGCTATGAAAAATTACTTAATTTCCTTTCAACAAAATGTAGTGTACAGAATGAATGTTTAGAGCTGAACCCAAAAAATATGGTTGAGGCTCGGGTCCCTCATTGTCTGGAAAATACAATGAACTATTGCAAGTTATACACGATTACTCCAAGACAACTCAAAAATTTGTAATACCAAACTACAATAATTTTTCCTTTAGATTTTACAACCTTAAATGAAACAGAAGACCACGATGGGGTAGCTTCATAGCGTGGAAAACTCTCATTTAAATATATGGGAATTCCATTACAAAACTTGAATTCACCTGGAACTTAGAATTGGAAACTACAAGTTTAATATAATTACATAAAACCAGAACTCCAGTAAATGAATATATGTTCACATCGAAACTGTACAAAAAGGAGAAATTCCGACAGACAAACGAGAAATACCAAAGGCAGACATGAATCCAACTAATTTCCTCTGGATTCATTTCTGATTCGTTCACAAAGGAGAAACCCCTGTCCTGCAAATTCGACATGGAGAATAAACTAATTACTGAATAGAAGGGATCGTTGGCCAGGCCAGGGGGTATAGAAATTGATATGGGTTCTGGAGCATACCTGTAAACAAGTGCAAGTAGGATACCCGAGTGCTCAGGAAATCCAAAAACCCTCTGGCATTGGTATATGAGACAACCTCTTGCATTTAAATTAAAGGAATTACAAACCCAAAAATGTATAAACTTATTAAACTGTATAAAAATGTTAACAGGAAGATATGAAACTGAGTGTAGACAAACACACTGACATCATTACCTTAGAACCGAGGAAGGAAGGTCTGGCGTGGATGCCATTGCAATGAACCACTCCCTCTTTTGCACTCGAATTGTGGAATGGTGAAAAGATAAATTAGAATGGCCAAAGATAGGGTAAGAATGTAGAAGAATCTCTTATGCCACAGAGCTTGAAATTTTGGAAGAACAATTACTTCTGAAAACCATGTTCATAGAAAAAAAACTTACACCAAACAACCAACGCAGTAAGGAAGGAACTGACTATAGATGTTTGGGACAGGAGACCAAGAGCTGGCAGATGGAAATGAGACTAAAAAACTATCCCAAGAAGACTATTAACGGAGGAAATAAATTGCAGAGCTGACTTTGAAACTTGCAGCGACGAGAATGGCATCTCGTCTAGGGTTTGGGGTGGTGGTAGTTACCCTTACCCTCTGTCGGGGCTAGATTCGATGTCGGTCTAATCTGTAGAAGATCAACGGTGTAGCTTTTTCCAGTTGACAACCCGGACAGGTGGAGTAAAACATGTTTTCCGAGCGGGTGAGAACTTTAATGCTATTACCTTCATGGTACAGTGATTTCCAGTAGTGTGATAGGAATCAGTACGAGCATATCGTATCTTTAACCAAAATCCGATATGGCATATTAAACCTCATAAGCCATGCAAAGGACCTCTGGAAAAAAGCTATAATTGCGATCATTAAAAGTGTAACCTAATATTGTAACCAATGATATAATTATTAACAAAATGCACATGAAAGACTGTAAAGGATTGGGGTTAATGTATGTTGTTATGTAAACATAGGCGTTCTAAATTTCTTATCCCAATTTTTTTTTATTCAAATTAATTAGTGTATTTTTAGAAATATAGATGTTACAAAAGAAGAAAGACATAGAGAGTGAGAAGTGGATGGAGAGAGGGAGTGACAAGGGATAGATGTATGTTTAGGTGTGAGATAAAAAGACAAATAAGGAGATATGGAGAGAATGGGGGAGAGAAGGAGAGATAAGGAGAGAGGGAGTGATATAGTAACATAGTTGGAGAGAGAGAGAGGGGGGGGGAGAGATTTAGGTGGAAGAAAGGGAGAGAGAGGACTTAAGAGAGAGGAGGAGAGTGATGGGGAAAGAGTGAGGATGAGAGAGAGAGAGAGATAGATGGGGGAAGAGAGAGGGAGGTAGGAGAGAAAGGGAGATAGAGGAAGGACGAGGGAGAGGACTTGAGGGAAGAGGAGTAGAGAGGGAAGGATAAAGAGATGGAGGGAGGAGGAGAGAGGGAGGTAGGAGAGAAAGGGAGATAGAGGAAGGATGAGGGAGAGGACTTGAGAGAAGAGGAGTAGATAGGGAAGGATAAAGAGATGGAGGGAGTAGGAGAGAGGGAGGGAAGAAGAAAGACATAGAGGGTGAGAAATGGAGAGATAGAGAGGGAGTGATAAGGGAGAGATGGAGAGAGAGTGTGTGTGTTTCAAGGTGAGATAAAGAGACAAATAATGAGAGAAGAGGGGATAGAAGGATATATAAGGAGAGAGGGAGGGATATAGTAACAAATTTTTAGAGAGAGAGATAGAGAGAGAGAGAGAGGAAGGAAGAGAGAGGATGTGAGAGAGTGGAGAGAGGGAGGGAAATAGAGATGAATTTGGAGGGGGAGAGAAATGGAGGTAAGAATAAAGACATAGAGAGAGAAATGTGGAGAGAGAGAGAGTGATAAGGAAGATGGAGAGAGAGGGAGAGAGGACAACAAGAGGAAAGAGAGAGAAGTGGGGGAGAGGGAGAGAAGGGGAAGAGAGAGAGAGGGAGAGGAGGAGGATGGGATAGATAGATAGTTTGGAGAAATAGAGTGTATGTTTTCGGGGTGATATAAAGAGACATAGGGAGATAGATATATTGATGGAAGGTGAAGAGAGGGAAGAAGAGAGATATAAAGAGAGGGAGGGAGGGATAGAGGGATTGATAGATATGGAGTGAGAGAGCGTGTGTGTTTGGGGGGGGTGAGATAGATATATAAAGAAGGAGATATGGAGGGAGATATAGATATAGATGGAGGAGGGGGGGAGGGAAGAAGATTTCTTGCACTAGATGCATTGATTTAAGTGTAGATGACGATTAATCTCAAACATAATCTAGTGCGTCGATTTCAATGTAGATGTTGATTTCTAATTATATTTGATTTCTTGCACTAGATGCATTGATTTCAATGTAGATGATTTCTAATCCTATTTGATTTCTTGCACTAAAAACATTGATTTCAGTGTAGATGTTGGTTTCTAATCATATTTTCTTAATTGCACTAGATGCATTGATTTGAGTGTATATGTTGATTTATAATCCTATTGATTGCTTGCATTAGATGCATTGATTTTAGTGTATAATTTATTTTCTAATGTTATTTAATTGTTTGCATTAGATGCATTGATTTCAAGGTAGATGTTGACTTATGATTTGATGTAATTGGATGTATGATGATACATTAATTTTAAAGTGATTAGATTAATAATCCACATTGATTTCAGTTTAAGCATAAAAAATTATTGGCAATATACATTGATTTTTGTGTTATAATAATTCAACCTGTTAATATTGGAGAGCAAGATAGACAAGGTATTATGTTTACTACAACAACTTGAGCTAAATATTTAAATGGTTTAAGATTTCAATTGTCCTTTTCATATAATCGATATGAGAAGATGACAAAACTAATAAGGGTGCCAATAAGAATAGTAGAATAAAGTAGTTTGATATTGATCATAATGGAGACTAGTTGTAATTGACTACATTCTTATTATTCACATTTTCTATCATTTAACACTATTACATTGTCGCTTTGCATTCAAAATTTTTATTTCATCATTTTTCATCATTAAAGTTATCAACAATATTTATCATCTCAACAAACTAAGGTAACTTAGAAAATTTAAAATTAAATTGACCAGATTAATTTGAGACATATTTAACATATTAAAAATAATTATATTAATATTAGAATTATTTACATATTTTTGAGGAAATTAATCATATTTTCCATAGATTTTTTTTGGCCGCACACAAATGAAACAAGCCTAGATACATCTTAACTCCGGATCTATCAAATCTCTCGAGGTGCAAATTTTTCGTCAAGTTTTGCACTCAAAAAAGAAGTTTGATAAATCTGAAATTAAGATGTATCTAAACTGGTTTATACTACATAGACAATCCCAAATTTAATATATTTTAATTAATAATATGAAATAATCTAAATAAAAACATTTACAAAATTTAAAAAAATATTTAAGATAAAAACAAATAAAATATAAATGATCAGAATTATAATATAAAAAAATTATAACATATAAAAACGTTAATTTAAAATGATTTAATATATGTGTGTGTGTGTGTGTGTTTTTATTTTATTTTAAATATCATAAATATGCATAGATTATTAGAGGACAATCCTCTCTCTAGAGTTCTAATTGATTTATTGAGTAGACAATTCTAATTTTTTTTCTAAATAAACAAAAAGATAAAAAAATCTTAAATTTTTTCCCAAAATGAAACTAAGTTTAGAAAAAATTATATATATATAATAATTGGCTTGAAGGGAAATAAAGATGAAACCAAAGTGATGTCTTTGTTGATTTATTAGAAGTTATGTTTATTAATATTTATTAAAATTATAATATATTTATCATTAATTTTAAATAAGACTCTTTATGCATCACATATGGCTTTACATATACAAACATTCTAGAGGAAAACAATTGTTTAAGGTGTTTGATGTATGCTTTCCATCTCTTAAAATATATATTTAAATATATAACGACATTAACATGAAAACAATAATTTTTTAATTACATGCAACATGCGAGTGGGCGACACCACAATTTAACAATATGTGAGTGGACGTCACCCGAATAGAATAAAAACCTTAGTTATCTTTGGATAAGAACATCGAGATTCCTTGCTCAGACGTTAGGCTTTACTGTTGGTTCATTCCCCATGAAATATTTGGGTTTCCCACTAAGCACTACCTCATTCAGAGTCTCTGGATGGAAGGACTTTCTCAATCATCTTCAGAAACAACTACAAAACTAGGCACTTTGTGCCCTAAATTCCTCTAGTCGAGTAATATTATTGAAATCCGTTATTCAAGCTATACCGGTTTACCAATTATTAGGGCGGGCTGCCCCAAAAACAATATGCAATAATATGGTGAAGATATTTAAGAAATTCCTCTGGCAAGGGGCCCAAGAAACTAGTAATTAGGTGCTCCTCTCATGGGAAAAATTTATAAAACTGAAAACAACAGGCGGACTGAGCCTACGAGATCCCTATGTGTTAAATAAGGTTATGGGAGCGAAATTATAGTGGAGATGGCTACAAGGAGGTCAGGCTCTATGGAAATTAATCTGGGAGAGAAAATATGATATGCCCAAGACAATAGCAGGAAAATTGAAAGTAGACATCATTCCCAAAGGGTCCAATATTTGGAATTTAGCAGCTATTGACAAAGATCTAATTAGGCAACACAGTTTCTGGGAAATACGAGAAGGAAGAATGGCTCTGGTTTGGGAGGATTCGTGGCAACATAGGGAGAAACTATTTAGCAAACTAGATCTTGAGGAAATCTTTCTATTCACAAAATTACCAAACAAGAGAACGATCAATAACTATTGGTGCCAACAAGATGACAGAAAATGGAGAAAATGGAAGGAAAAAAGACATATGAGACAAGCCCCAAAAACAATACAATGGAATAACCTTGAAAAGGAACTAAAAGCCAGGAAATTGGTTGCAGCAACAGGGGAAGATATACTGAGATGGGGTTATGAAAGTAGAGGCATGTTTACCATACAAGAAGGATGCTACATCAAAGCACACAATCTACACAATATAGCAGTACCAATATGGAAAAAAAATTGGTCATTAAACATTGGCCAAAAGTGGAACACTTCCTTTGGCTACTAATTCATTGTAAGATTCTTACCTGGGACCAGTTGCAACGGAGAGGCATGCATGGCCCCTCACTATGTCAAATGTGTAATAGGCAAGCAGAAATCATAGAAAATTTACTAAATACCTGTGAAATGAAAGAGACTCTATGGAGAAATAATATAATGGTATTCCAACAGACAGATAGAGATAACACAAGCGTCAATGAAACAGTCATTAAATGGAGAATAGGGGGATACAATTGTGAAGTCTTGAACAGAGCCTAGAGGTTGTCAATAGGATTTATACTATGGGGCATCTGGAAATAAATAAATCATCGCATATTCCGGGGATAAGTCCAAAATATAAATCAAATATGGAAAGGGATCATCGAAAATATACAAGAGACCATATTGGTAGAGAAATGGATAGAAGAAGACTGGAAGACAACGGGAACAGAAGGCCATATCCTAGACAAGTAGAATTTAAAACCACAAATGCTAGCTAACTCATTATGGAAATTTAAGCCCCCGAGGCAAAACACAGGTGATATATTCCAGCTGCCACAATCTGGATTTATCAAACTCAATTAAGATGGGGCATCAAAAGGAAATCCAGGCCAGGCAGGGTTAGGAGGAATATTTAGAAATTCCCATGGAATAACTTGCAGGTTATATGTGGTGGACATTGGGTTTGCTACTAATAATGAAGTTGAGCTAAAAATGGTCAAATAGGGGCTTATAATAGCGATTCATGAGAACTACCATCGACTAATTGTTGAAGGGTATTCGACAATGGTTGTAGGGGTGTTAAGAAAGCTATAGTAAGGGACACCCTGGGAAAAAATCAGAAAAAATTGGAGGACAACATGTCTGATTCAGGAGATAGGCTTACTCATACAGGATGTTGGTTATCTTATACCCTCACATGTTCTTAGAACAGGTAATGAGGCTACAAAATATTTAGCAAACTGGGGATGTAGAAATGAGGGGTGACAACTGGATGTGAATCAAGGAGATAGGATATGGGAGATAGAGCTACACTCCTTACAGATCATTATAGACAAAGATAAATCCAAAGCCCAAGACCCCCGATCGGGGTGCCCAGTGGAAAATGCAACTCACCAGGTGGGGGATGGCCGATAGTTGGAGGCATGTGATGGCGTGTCCCATCCGGCCTTCATTCATTAAACCTGCAGAAGGAGTGGATGGTACCATCGCGTGCCGGTTCATTATGATAGCAACGATATGCCAACTAACCATGTTAGAGCGACATGGGAAACAACAGCGGAGGGTGTTAAGAAAGGAAGCGGTTCGATGGCAGAACATTCTTCCTGGCAGTAGATTTCACGGAGGATAGGAATGGATAGCTGCAAGTCACGTCGTGCCAACTCTGAAACGGTCATGCCCTCAGGTTTAGTGGTATGTTATGGCTCTGGTCCTTATCCTCGTCAATTTACCCTTGCATTGGAAAAAAAATGGAGCTAGTCTGTGTATAGGAAGTGTAGAAGGCATGCATCGAAGCTGTTATGGGAAGGGTAGGATAAATAATCATTCTGATCTCAAGCATATGTATGCAATCCTTGGCAATGAATTAGCCTGGAACCAATTTATCCCTCAGAAGGCCATTGACCCCAGTTTCAGAACCCCCTATAGGATTTTGATTTTTCGTTTCTTAATTCAACGTTTCTCGGCTCATCTTCTTCATACCTCTATGATATGTCATGGAAGCTTTGATAACCTGTCTCAATTGTATGAAACCTTCTGCATGCAGCGCCATGACAAATTGGAAGGCGTATGTCATCATACCTTTGCCCATCATGCTCATAAATTGAGAAATTGGGTCTGTCATTATCTTACTTCAGTTGTCAAGTTGGTAAATTCTCTATGTGAAATGGTAGATAGGGAGAATTATAGTAGTAATGATAATCCGGTTCAGTTACTTTTGTCAACCAACAAGGACCTTAGTCACATTGGTTTAATTACTTGTCTCTGTAATATGATATGCATGCATATCTTCATGAATTACTCCATTATGGCGGGGCGACCCATTGAATTTTATGGGTTCTCTGTTTCTAATATTCCACCTTCTATAGGCCCTCTAACAATATTCGCAGGTTTAGTCCAGCAGCAGTTCGAGATCCTTAGTCTGAGGAAAAAAATGGTGAAAGGGCAATCAGTAAAACGTCAGCCCAAGGACAAAGGAAAGCAGAAGCTTTCGAAAAACATGGATGAGCCAAGCAAGCGAGGTAGAAGGATGAAGAAAGATATAATGGAGAATCTCTTTGAATTTTACTCTGCAGGAAATCCTCCACAGAGTCGGAATGTAATCTAAGGATGGGAGAGAGAAAGTAACAGTAAGGAAGAAGACATAGAGGTCCAAGAGGAAAACATGGGTTTTGTTGCTGACCCCGGGAATACAAGAGGGCGACTATCCCTTTTTCATCAATCAATCCACACATATTGGACTCTAAAATGTGTGCTAGCTAAAGCACTGCAAAGCTTACAAAAAATTGAAGTCAGTGCCGTAGTGGTTTCAATACTACAGGGAATCAAAAAATAAATTCAAGATATAAGGGTGTCATAGTATCATGCCACAACTCGCATTGGCAGAATCGAAAGGTAGCTTCAACAGATGCAGCATGTTGACATGTCGGGCTCAACATCAAAAGACCCAGCACCGATCGACTCTTCAGATGGTTAACATATGATGCTCTAAGTTTCTATGATTTTTGCGGATAGCTTTTATTTTTCATGTTGTCAAATAGACTTTGTTTTAAACAGTAAAATGGACATAGCGGCTAGTAGATGAAAGAAACAATTTCAATTTTGGATGGCATTTAAAGCTCTAAGGTGGCCAACAGACCTAGTTTCCTCTGGGCAGGTTGAGGCCACCGAAAGTGTATATGTTGCAACTTGCTCTCTCTTATTGATAAATGGAAAATGGTAAGGAACTACTAAATTTACAAAAAAAAAAGAACAATAAATTTATATGTAATAAAGGATATTATAAACAATTAACCATGTGGTGTTTTTCTTATGTTTAAGATTTTTAAATGAAAACAGAGGTCAGCTTTGGATAAGAACAATAACTTTATATGTAATAAAGGATATTATAAACAATTAACCATGTTTTATTTTTCTTATGTTTAAGGTTTTTAAATGAAAACCGTGGAAAAATTATTTTTTAATAAAATTATTTATTTTAAATATAATAGCGTAAAAATTAAATTAATATATATAATTAAAAATAATAATTGTGAATTTGAATTATTCAGTGTTTTTTACTAGTTTGCTTTTAACTAATAATTCATGCTCTTTATTTATAGTTTAAACTTGGGAATTCATTTGTATTTATTTATTATTATTATTTAAATTTATTTATTTGTAATGTGATTGGTTGAGGTCTTATTATGGAATGTTTAGTAACTTTCATTTCTATTAGTTATTAATTTTTTGTTTTTTGTTTTATTTCTTTTTTATTTAGCCTTTTGATTTTGATTTTTCCTTTTTTCTATTATTTCGGTTTTCTAAATTATAGTTTTTGCTAAAAAAAGTAATTAAAAAAACTGTCCCGATAAATTTTTTTTAGTTATATTAATTATTATTATTATTATTATTTTAATATTTTTCTATGCTTTTTTTTAAATAACAAATTTTGAAGAGGAAAAAATAATTAAAAAAATATTTTTCATATATATATATATATATATATATATATATATATATATATAAAGTTTTATTATTTTTTAATTTGAGTTATATTTTTTTTGTCCTCTTTTCTTTCTTTCTTTCTTCCTTCTATTTTTTTTTTTCATTCAATTCCAATTACATTAATCATAATTTTTTTCTTTCCTAATTTTATTAAGAAAGTTTATTGATGTATAGTTACTAATTTTTAGGATATGTGAGCATTTTTTTCCCTAACTTTGTTGAATTTATTTTATTTAGGCATAATTTTTATAATTTGTGCCTCAAGTATATCAAAAATTCAAGAATTGAACTTATGACAAGAAATTGAATTCAAGAATTTAAGATCTTCTTGAATTCAAGAATTCAAGAATTTTTTTTTTATCCTTTCGTGTGTTTTTAATGTATGTTCTTGCAGGTCAAAGGATTTGAAACTCCTACTGTGTATTACCAAGATCCCACTTTGAAGTTCCATATTCTGCTTCAAGTAGCTGGAGATTGCTCGACATTTATTGGGAGATTAGTCTTCAATTTCTCATATGCTTCAATTGGTTTGTTAAAATTGTTTTATCTTCTTTCCCAGAACCAAAAATAGAAGATTGGTCTCACTTACCATGCATAAAGTTAATGTGTCAATTTTGTTAAAGCGATTTAAACTACTATAACTTTATTCTTGGTTTTATTCAAAGTGACTGTGTCAAATTTAATACTAAATCACAAATAATAGACAAAAGTATAATATTTAGAAAATATTTGAAAAAGGTTAGTGATATCTCTTATTTATTTTTATAATTAATTTTTTTTTTATGTTTTTTATTTTATTTTTAAGATATAATTTTTTTTAGGAACTAAGTATTTTATTAGAAACTAAGTGTTTTGATATCCATTTATATACTAGTGATTTAATTTATATAACTCTGCTAGTCATAATCTAGTTGTTAAATTAATAGTAAAACAAATTTTTTTTTTCCACATGAAAAATCGTAGCTTCTATTAATAAGAATAAAAGTTACATGTTGTATATGCTAAATGCATATTTAGATCACAGTGAAGTTGTCAAAAGATAACAGTAAAGTTGCAGAAATAAATACATCCGATAAGTGCCTCATAAATACATGATGTGGATCAGCAATCAATAGTCTATATACAAATATACTATAAGTAACTGTAATCAAAAATAAAAATAAAAAAACAGCAGCAACCTCTAATGGGGATGCAAACCCATCCAATGATCAGGTACAAATGGACGATGAAAATACTGATAATATGCATGATCATTCGGCTCCTATATCTCCATGTTTGCGGTCAATATGTGTGTCGCCTCCTTAGAAAGGAGATAAAAAATCGTGTTCCTCTCCCTGTAAATATGTTGACAAAAAATATTATCAAAATATGTTTTGTGTTGTAGTACTTCATCCAAAATGTTCTGCAGTGTGCGTACATGACAGGTTGATTGTTGGTTAAACCAGTCAATGACAATTTTGGAATCGCCAAATATTTGTAAATCATGAAATTTTTTTGTGATGGTGAATTGAAGGAGATATAATAGACAAGAGAGTTCAACATAGTTATTGGTGCCACGTCCAGGTCCAATCTTGACTTTGTAGAAATGGTGGGGTGAGAGATAAAGTAGGAAACCACCACCTGTGACAGTTGCATTTAATGTTAACTAGTTAAATGACATTTATATTATGTGTTTAAGGAAAATATTGAGACAATTAATGTTTTGGCTAGAAAAGTTATTTCTTTATTGTTAATTATGAATAATAAAATTAGTTATGGAAAGTGATTCCATAAAAAAAAGTAAAAAGGTTGATGGTAAATGTTTTTCCAAGAACTAAAGGGAGTAGAAAGTTTTCCTGAGTTGGTAGAGGACACGATGAATCCTAAAAATTTTGCTTCATCTTAAGAAAAATAGGACTTTTTTCAGCTTAAGTGAGATTCCATACTTTTTGCATCGCTCAAAGACTTGTTTTAGGTCATTTTCATGATTGTTTCTTTGTCTAGAAAATATTGTGATGTCATCTAGATAAATAACCACTTATTTTTTGATGATTCCTCTAAAAGTTGTGTCCATGGCTCTTTGGAAAGTGGCACCTGCATTGATTACCCCGAATGGCATTTTTTGATAGGCATAATTTCCCCACTTAGTCTCGAATGTGGTATTTAATCTGTCGTCTGGGTGTACCAGGATTTGGTTATATCCTGAAAACCCATCTATAAAAGACATAAGTTCAGAACCAGCTAAATTTTGCAGTACTTGTTCCATGCTTTGTAATGGAAAATTTTCCTTTTGACATGATTTATTTAAATTTCTAAAATCAATGCAAATCCTAATGTCACCATTTTTCTTCCTAACAAGAACTAAATTTGATACCCAATTAGAATGTCTAACGGGAAAGATAATTTTAGCTTTAAGGAGCTTATTCAATTCTGATTTGTTCTAACTTTCAAGATTAGGATGAATCTTCCTTAACTTCTGTTGCACAGGTTTTTCATTTGAAAACATAGGGATAATATGTTGAATAACAGAAGTGTTATATGTTTTGAGATCACTATAAACCCAAGAAAAAACACTTTTGTAGGTCCTTAATAACTTAACAAAAGATATTCTTTCTTCAGAAGATAGACCAAGACCTAAGTTGAAATTTTGTGGTTTATCAACGGTTCCAAGATTTACTAGCTCAAATCTTAAAGTTGAACTTTGAGTTTTAGAATTAGTAACTCTCTTGAACCTATATTTTAAATCATAAAGGTCTTCAAGTTTGACAACTAAATTTGGTATTGGATTTTCATCCTGTTCTTTCTTTATATGAATGTCATGTTCATGCTCATCTAGAATTTGATTATCATAAGATCCTTCAGATGTGAGGAAATATATGCTATCAGAATCATGATTAAAGACTCTCCAATTAGTAATATTATCAGGAACAAATGGTCTAAAAATCAACTCAATAGAAAATCTATGAGGACTAAATTCTTGAGATGGAATTAATTTCGATACTATATTGGCCAATAAATCTACACTAGCACTTTGTATTCTGGGCACAGAGGAGATATTAAAAGCTAAGAAATGAGAAGTCAAATCCTGGACTAATGACTGATAATTTTTAAGATGTCCATAATTACAATGGATAGTAGTTCTTGTTTTATAATGATTTCTAAATCTCGAAATACTTGCAGATGTTTAATGCCAAGGTCAATTGCTTTATACAAACCTTGAATTAGTGCTTCATATTCAGTTGTATTGTTTGTGCAATCGAATTCAAGTCTGCAGGCTAGCATGGTCTTTTCTCCTTCAGGACTTATTAAAATACAACCAACTCTTGCACCATGTTCTGATTTAGAACCATCAAAATAAAGAATCCAAAATAAAGAATTAACTACCAGTTTATTTACAAAATATTTACATTTAAAAGCGTTTGTTTGGGAAAAATTTTCAATTTGAGAGATAACCACATTATCGAAGAAGGGTGAAGTTTGTGCATTAAAGTTTCCAAGAAATGATTATGCCGAGTAATTCCAATAATATTATTATTCATTCCTACTTGCTCATTGATTCCTTCAAGATCAGTAACTATATGTTTCATGAATTTCTCACGGTCAACTCGAATTTGGTTTGGTTTTCTGTTATAGGGCAGCCACATGTGTGACCAGTCTGTTGTGAAATATCTGTGAAGTTTCTTAGACCAGTATCTGCTCAATACTAAACCATAAAATTCATGAATATCAGCTACCAAGATATCAATTATCTGGGAAACTTTAAGGTTTTATGATAATCTAATGGAAACAGAATTTATTTCTCCTACAACCTCTACTTTTGTCCTATCGAGTTGTACTATATGAAGAGGAGAAATTTGAGGATTTATGTTCAATTTAGCACATACTTATTTTGGCATGATATCAAAGGAAGCCCATGAATCAATTAAGAAATTATGGACATTCTTATTAAATATTTCATAGGTTAAGAGGAATGGAGGAGTATGAGAAATGGATCGATCATCTATCATAATAAGATCTGTGGCGTCTATTTTGGTTGAAGGAGAAGGAGGTTTACCCATATGATTAGCAACTTGAACTACTACTGGAGCAGGTAAGGATGAAGCAGGAACTACATTCAAATCTCTAAGTAAAATATTTTGTTGTTGTTTCAATTTAGTAAGTTCATGGATTGAGATATGAGCACTAGTATTTTTTATATCTTCCACTATATTATATTCAATGGTGTCAGAGACTACCATTTTCTCTTATGTAGATGGAACATCTGAAGGAGAAGGGTTATTCTGTGTAGCCTTAGACGTAGACTTCTTACTTACTGTTTTTTCCTTTAGCAGGAGTTGAATTCTTATGTTTTTCATTAGGCTACATTGCATTAGTAGTATTATTTCTTCTTGTACTAACGGGTAAAGCTTCGTGTTGTTCATCATTTGGTAGGATTAAATCCCGCATGCCATTTAGTTCAACTTATTCTGTGACTTCAGTTTCTTCTTCCTCTGTTTTTCTCCCCTTCTATGTCTTGATCAGGCTCAACATTAGATATAATATTGGGCGGATGAGAAGTAGAAGACTATTTTTTCTTCAAAGGCCTAAAATTATTCTTAGTACTATAACTTTCAACAACTTGTTTTTTGATGTCTGTCATTTCATTTGTCATGGTTTTTAGTACTTAGAGGAGACCTTCTATATTGAAAGGATATTTTAGTGGATTTTTCTTTGAACCATCTTTAAAAGGGTCTTTCCTGGATTTCCTATATTCTTGAGAACTCTTCTTTTCAAGGGCTATAATATGTTTCTCTACAGACAAAGCTTCACTACAAGAAAAAAGGAAATTGGTGAGAGGCGCAAATGGTCACCATAAGCTCATTGGTCAGGGTCAAAATAGCCTTCGTCACAAAAAATTGAACATCACAAAAAGTGGCGTCGCCGAAAGTATAGGTGTTGTGGTGACATTCAAGGTCCGTCACCAATAATGATTTATAGTGACGAAGAGTGACCGTCACCATTTCATATGAGAAATGGTAATGGACAATAGCTTGCATCACCAAAAAGTTGAACGTCACCAAAGGTGGCGTCGCCGAAAGTATGTGTCATGGTGACATTCAAGGTCCATCACGAATATTGATTATAATGATGGATAGTGACTGTCACCATTTCATATGAACAATGACGATTTTTTGTGATGGACCTTTCATGTCCGTCACTATTGGTGCATATATATGGCGATGGTCATTGACCGTCACCATAAACTCATTGGTGACATCAAGGTCCATCACGAATAATGACTATAATGACAAACCGTGACTCACCATTTCATATCAACAACAAAGATTTATGGTGACGGACCCTTAATGTTCGTCACTATTGATGTGTATATATGGTGGCGTTCGTTGACCGTCACCATTTCATATTTTTGTGAGGGTTGAAAAATGTCACCATAAGCTTATTGGTGATGGTCAAAAGAGCATCTGTCACCAAAAAATGATCGTCATCATTCCCTATGAATATCAGGGCACGATGGAATCGAACCACCAACCTCCTGCTTGTAAAGCAGCTTCTCTTCCATTGAGCTAGCACCCTTTAAATAATTAGACTTAAACTATCATTTTCCCCTAAAGGTGCAAAGATACACCAAAGGAATAGAAAATCTAGGAAGATCAAAAGTTGCTAGAAATAATATGTTCAATATACATAATAAAAAGACAATAAGAATAAGTTTTGATATAATCTAACAAAGCCTGTATTACGTAGGAGAATAACTAGAAATTTGAATTACAACATAACAATATAAAAGAACATGCAACAGGAAAGTAAAAACTCTATAGTTTGAGAAATATGAACAATCCATGGGCATGTTCTTATATATTGATATAGATAACGAAATAGAAATCTATATTTATGAAATTCAAGTATCACACAAGAATGTCTTGAACAAATATCAATATGTAAAATAGTATTTTTTGCATTTGGATTTACCTTGCAGAACCTCGGGAAAAATTTTCCACAAAAACAACCAATAAACATAACAACATGGACCTCAGGAGAAATTGTGCAGGGGATAAAATATGAAGGTAAAGCACTAGAGAAGTATTCAAAGCAAATGATGAAAAGCGTATCTAGATAGAACTGAGAACCCTCTGAAGTAAACCACGCATTTATCATCGTGACTAGTACACTTGCAAAAAAAGATCAAAATAAATTATGAACTATTCCACCAAAAAACAATGAATTTTTCCACTAAAATATTGTTTCAAATTAATCACTAGAATGAAGCTAACTTCTCTGCAAAAATATGGAAGTTTCAAGACAATGAATAATATCTTGCATGGAAATCATGTTGATAAAACCTTCCAAGGAATAAGGCCACATCAGTCAACAAGAGTGCCATCATACTTAATACTATCAAAGAGTGGTCAATAGAAAAAGTGAATTGACGGACCTTCATAACTTTCATTGGTTCCTTATCCTTCATCCAACCCTAAAATTTTAGACCAAGGTTTACATTTTGAAGGAAAATTAAGAAAAGTCACATGATCTTGTGAAATAAGATGTTATCACTACTATTAACTATAATGAAACGATTTTTCACAAACAAAGCATCCTTGTCTAAAGTGAAGTAGTAAGTAATGATTAAGACTAATTGTGGGCTTAGAATGTTTTTTCCATTTTTTTTGAATTGTTATAATTACCGTAATTAGTAGCAGAGGTATTCCCACCATGGATTGGGAAGTCCACAACAACCACTTATGTAACTGGGATTGTTGACTATAATCATTTTAACCTTCTCCTTCCTTTTGCTCAGCCACTGAAATGTGTGTTGAGAAATATTTTCTCAAGACATCCCTCATTAGAATGGGAAGACCATTAGTGATAATAACAATATTATTGTAACATTCCCACTATCATTACAATTTATTTTGGGCTAAAACTTAGACTTATGGGTATCTTTGTCATGCCTTGTAAACAAATGAAGATGACAAGGGAAAGGAGTAGAAGAAGAGGGATTAGAAAACATACACTGAGAGGAGATTGAATCATTGTCAATGATGCTCCATATTTAGGGATCGCTTTTGTAACTTGCTTTCAATATTCAAGGCAAGCCAGAAAGCCTTGCTCCAATGAACAGAGTGCATGCAAATTCCATCTTGTTTTGAATATGAAACAAGAGACACTTGATAAAATTGAAACATTAATCCCCGACGATGAATTTTTCAATATACTAATGAACAATCAATACCAACAATTGTCGGAGAGGCAGCCACCGCTAAGTAGCTCCTTCCTAAGAGGTTAGAAACATTGTCTAATAACTAGTTTGTAGAAGCCATCGAAATCACCCAACAGGAACCACATTGCACACAACATGTTGAGTTTTGGGAGAAAGAATCTTAAATTAGAATGCACCATTTTGTGAGAGTAACGACATTTTGGAGAAACAAAATGCCTATGATAAGTGATATACCTGATGGAGGTATAGAAATGCTGCTAGCAGAATAGGAGGTTGGTCCAAACCCCAAGAGATATCTAGGGAACAACCCCAAACCTAAGTAGCTCTGAGGTTATGGCAGAAACATTGAGAAGGAATGTGAAGGCAAAAGTCTTGCAATCAGACTAAACTCACAGGATAACTACAAACCAAGAGTGACAAAGTTATGGATAGTTCCTTAGTCTAGAGAGGCTAGAAGCTCATGCAACACTAGAAGGTTATTTTATTGGGAAAAGAGAATGATATGTGCATCTTGCAGATGCAAACTACTCTTGCACATGATGGGAAAAAGGGCTTGCAAAAATATGCCCTATGTGCTGCATCAACGCACACAAAATTTTGTTTTTCCCAATGCACTAAACTTATAGTTGTGGCCAAATAGAACTTGGGTCACAGTGGCAAGTCTTTTAGTAGCAAACACTTACCAAATCTTCCATAATTTGCGCTATTGTACCAGAACTAGATCTTGGACCTATTTTAAGATGTGAGGTGTTTCCACTGCAAGACATCAAGAAACATCTTTAGCATTCAGAGTTGAAAAACTTGAGAAACACCTTGATCAAGGAGAAACAATAAAAAAGAAACGAAAAAATAATAATAATAATAACCCTATAAGGTTATAAATAGGAAACCTTGCTATCACTGCACTGGAGGTGCAGGCCTTCACTTTTTTATTTTTCATTATAATTTGCACAAAATCCCTCCAATCCTAGCCTGTCACAATTTTCCATTTAGCAACAGTGAAAGCCTTTTTCATTTGGTCACGTATGAATCCAAATGGACAGTTGGTATTATATATGCCATACATAACAATTAGGAAGCCAAAACAAGTAAATGCAATGTATCAACTGTAACTTCTTATCAGGAAATGTTAGTTACAGTAACAACAATGGTATTCCAATTGCATAAGCCATATGTATCTCCTGTGGAAAGGTTGATTGTAATCCCCATGTGAGCCAAAATCTCAATAAATAGCAACATAAAGAATCAATATGCAGCGGAATTGTTGTAGAAACTATTTTATAAATGGGAAAGGTAGTGAATTATGGAATAGCATATCATGTGTACTACCTATTTAGTTGTTTACCCTGCAATATCATTTTCAAATTCTTTAATATTGGGTACACTGCTAGGTTATGATATAGTCATTTATATGCATATTTTAGTCATTTTTTTAGTAACTAATTAGGTTGGGTATGTATAAATTCTACCTAGCTATCGAGTTTGACTCCTAGAAAAAAGGACATGCAATTTTAAATAAATGGGAATATGTTTTATAATGAAGAATAATAGAATATTTTCCAAAAAATTTCTTTGCTTTCACGCCGAGGGATGAGACTGAAGTCTGTAAAAATTAGGCATGTTTGTTTTTTAAACAAGCTAAACAAAAAAAACCCAAAGTCTTATTATATTTTTCCAATGCCATTTCTTAAATAAATGCTTTGTTCTTAAAACCATCAACAACCTTTGCTTACAGACTTGCTTTAGGATCAATGAAAGAGGACCCTTACTAATTTCTTGCAAAGCTTACCAGACCTCAAATGATAGTGATAAAGTCTGATGTTACTGTTGCATATCATCTAGCGTACACACCATTTTTTGTTGTTGTGACAAGGGTTACTGTACAATCAACATTGACTTAACTATCATTGACACTTCACTATCACTGTATGTCAGTGTGTTGAATCTAATACATCACACCATCATAGATTATAGATAGATAGAAGGTAATTACAGTCACCTTCCTAAGTCATTGTCTTGCCAATGTTTTTCCGCTACTATCAGTCAATTGTCAATTTCAATGGTTCATTGCAACAACTTGCAATATATATACAAGGTCGGCTAATTAAGCTTTTGCCCATATTCAATAGTGATGAAATTGTTGCACATATTCAAAACATCTTCAAAAACTGAATGTTATTACTCTTCAGATATTGGACTCCGGATTAGGTTTGAAACTCTTTAAGGTATCTCAAAATGTCTTCTCCAATGTGTGTCACAACAAAAACACTATCAGATCATTGTCTTATATAATACTATTGTTCTTGCTATGTCACATATCTGCTCAAGGATACAAGGTATCTTGGTGTGAGGGATTCTGATATCAACATATGTAGTTGTCAGGTATAGTCTTTGTTGCTTATTAAGGTCAAGACTGCCATCAATCCAAAACCTTGCAAGGCCTTTTATATGCTACTTCTATCTAATATAGATAAAAGGCTTGCAGCTTGAGAACTATGAATAGTAGTACTCTGTCTATTCATACTGCTGCATAAGGAGGAAGCCTTTGACAAAATTATTATATTCCCAATAATGACGCTATAGTGAAGCCAACTTAAACACAAAATTATGCTTGAATACCTTACATATTGCAGAGTTTTAATGCTTCAAAAACTATAATACATATGAATAGACCTTGAAATATTTAGATTCAAACTCCATAATTATGAATCAATTGTTTGAATTATTCATCTTTATAATGGTGTTGGGACGTAGATGACTGAATCAATGACCAACAAAGTGCAAAAGAATCACGATCTAAAAGGGGTTGCAGACATATCAGTAAAACCGTTATCCGCGGATCTGAAATAGGTCATACGCCCTTGCCCTAACCAAAGATGATTGAAATGCTTCAAGGCGCTGTAAACAATATTTTGGGGAATGTTCAAATAGTTCACAAGATAAAAGGATCATTGGGAGTCTGGAGAAAAATGGGGGGATAGAACACTTCATCAGAACAGGAATCATCATTCTGGGGGGTGAGGAAGGAATTTTGGAAGGAGATATTTTCGTATTTGAACAAGTATAAGCAGGTCCTTGGTAGGGACAAACCTCTGCCCAAGTGGACCGATGTGGATGTGGAGGAGTTCATCCAATTGGATCCTGTCTATGGCCCTCAGCTGAAGCTCACGTGATAAGCTACCAAGATAGCAGCCACTGGGAGTCTGATCAGTGCGGTTTCAACAGCTGGGGTTTCATAGAAATATTCTAGACATGGAATTAGAGCTATATTGTCCTTCGGTGCAGGAGCTACTTTTGGTTGTATTTTTGGGAAGGAAATTGAAAACCATACACTTCATCTATATAAGTTTGACTCCATGGATGCCCAGCTAAAGTTTTTTGAGTGGTGGGAAAAGAAATCTAAAGGTAGATCTTGAGTTTCCTGGCGAAAACGTTGGTTTCTCACCATGCATGCTTGCAAAATTTCATAGAATCATTTCAATGGATTGATGTTTGTTTTTATATTATTTGAAAAAAAAAAGATAAAAGGATCACTGGTGTAAGTTCTAAATACAAGCCAACCCAAAAGGAACTTCAATACTTTCACGTCTTAACAACTCATCCTTGTTGATTGATTTGTAGCCCCAAAAGGATCGAAATAGCTCCTCACTTCACAAGATAGAAAATATGCTGAAATTCAAGGATTAGAGTGATATTCCATAGAGACGAGGGCTTATGCTACAACTCTAGAAATATCATCAACTGTTCATGCAATTTCTTTTAGAGCCAAACTATCAGTGAAATGTGATACCACCAAACCTTTCATGCTTATTAATAAAGTCCTAATGAGGGCTGAAATTATATATATAAAAAAGGTTTTCAAACAAGCCTGAATGAATCGTTAACAACCCTTACTGTTCATCAATTTATATTAATCACAGAGACAAGGGTGTTGCTCAAAAATTATGTCGTAGGGAGTTATTTGAATTATATAAGGATTTCCTCTTGCTAGTTTCTGTATCCATAGTTCTAAAGCATTGTTAAACAATGAACCTATTGGCCACAAAGGAAATCCTTGTATAAAAGACGATATCCTTAAGAGGACGAAAGTCTACTCCTTGAAATTATGAAACCAAACCAAATACTAAGAAATACATAGGAAATGGATGCATAGATAAAGAAGTTTCTTCAAAAATATTAAAGAGGTTGATAATGCTCGAAACTTACACAGATCAAGACCCTTCTTGCCATAGATGGAAGAAGAAATTACTGCACATGCAGAGAGAGACGAAATTGTTTCCATGTTGTTGACTGATAGCTTTCCCTTGGGCCTGATAGAATAAGACCCACAAAAAAATCCCTAATCACTAAGCCAACGGGAGATGAGCAGGAGATGCATTTTGGGCGGGAGAAATTTTATTTCAACTCGAGGTCTAAAATTTAAACGAAAAATGAATACCACATCTCTCCATTTTTCCAAACATCATTTTTAATATCATACCTATTGTTGTTTTGATGGATGGTGAGCGCACTACTTGATTCTTTGTAATGTTAACAATTGTTTAAAAGGAAGTTTCAAAAATCAATTCAACTTCATTATAATAAATTTATTTTAAAAACATGATGAATCACATAGAAAGGTCTCGACCTTAAAAAATTTGTGATTTATTTAGGAGAGTTTTTTTCCACCCATGGTTTTTCTCATGGTATTCCACCTTGCCAACAAGGGGGAATTAACCTGATCATAGGTCCCAACTAGACCTGCTCTCATTGGAATGGATAATCCCACAGGTTTTAAGGATTGTTATAATGGTTAGAGAAATAATGAGTTAGTGGTTAAGGGATTAAGGATTACGAGCTTAGGGGTTAGGGGAATAAGGGCTTAGGAGTTAGAGGTTTAGGGTTTAGGGGTTAGGGGAATAATGAGTTAGTGGTTAAGGGGTTAGGGATTGGGGGCTTAAGGGTTAAGGGGTTAGGGATTGGGAGCTTAGGGGTTTGGGAATTTAGGTGGATTTAGGGGTTAAGGGAATAATGAGTTAGTGGTTAAGGAATTAGGGATTCGGGTTGGGGGAATGAGTTAGTGGTTAAACAGTTAGGGATTTGGGGGTTAGGGTTAGGGGATTTAAGTTCATTTAGGGGTTAGGGGAATAATGAGTTAGCGGTTAAGGGATTAGGGATTGGGGGCTTAGGGGTTAGGGGATTTAGCCGCAGTTACTGGTTAGGTGAATAATGATTTAGTAGTTAAGGGATTAGGGATTAGGGGCTTAGGGGTTAGGGATTTAGCAGTTAAAGATTTGAGGGGTTAGGGGTGAGGTATTAATGGGTTATGGGTTAAGCATTACCATTTTAGGTATTTAGGGGTTAAGGGGTTAGGGGTTTAGGTGTTAGTTATTTATGGGTTTAAGGGTACAACAAAGATAATGATTATAGGGTACAACAACACTATAAGGTTTATAGGTTGATTGATATTGACACTGATAGGGTAAGCTTCAATAGTGAAGTTGTTTTGATGAGGAGGTTGTACCTTTCCAAAATTCTCCTAAGTTTTGAATTACTTAGAAGCTGGAAGGGGTTGAGGATTTAGGTGTCAAGCTTCAGGTAGCTGCACTTGAAGGGGGGTGGAGTATTTTGAGCATGATGAGTCTCCTAGACTAGTAATTTATGATCTAGATATAGGTGGTCCAGGTCATGGTGACAATGCTGACTTCCAAACATTCTGTAGAAGATCCACAGAGTTTGCAGAGCTTGTCAGGAAGGGAAGCTACATTGAATACCATTTTATGAAGGAAAATCTTGGAGAGCGTAGAGGGTCCTTCAGTTGGTACTTCAAGACATATGTGGACCAATGAACATGACATCAACGACTGTTACTAGGTACTTCCTTCCATTTTTTTATTATTTCAGTAGAAAAATGTGGGCATATTTTCTATAATTAAAATATGATGTGTTTAATAAATTTCAAAAGTTCAAAGCATTAATAGAGAAACAGTTAGGTTTTCATATTTCCTCTCTTAAATATGATACTGGTGGGGAATTATACTTAAAATAATTCAATAAATTTTGTGCTAAACATGGGATACAAAGACAATATACTACACCTTACACCCCACACCAAAATGTATTGTTTGAGAGGAAAAAATTTACTATCACAAAGATGTCTAGGTGTAAGTTGCAGAGGAAGTATATTCCAAATAGGTTTTGAGCTGAGGAAATGTTCACAATAGTATACCTATTAAATATATCTCCCACGATGGCGATGAAGTAGAAGGTCACAAAGAACCATGTTTCGGAACAAATTCCAAGTAAGTCATCTTAAAGTTTTTGGTTCTATTGCCTACACATGGATTCTAGCTAAGAAGACAACCAAATTAGATCCAAAGAGCAAAGATAATGATCATAGGGTACAATAACACTATAAGGTTTATAGGGTGATTTATATTGACAATGATAGGGTAAGCTTCAATAGTGAAGTTGTTTTTGATGAGGAGGTTGGACCTTTCCAAACTTCTCCTAAGTTTTGAATTACTTAGAAGCTGGAAGGGGTTGAAGATTCATGTGTGAAGATTCAAGTAACTGCACTTGAAGGGGGGTGGAAGATTTTGAGCATGATGAGTCTCCTAGACTAGTAATTTATGATCTAGATATAGGTGGTCCAGGTCATGGTGACAATACTGACTTCCGAACATTCTGTAGAAGATCCACAAAGTTTGCAGAGCTTGCCAGGCAGGGAAACTACATTGAATATCATTTTATGAAGGACAAGATTGGAGAGTGTAGAGGGTCCTTTAGTTGGTACTTTTAGACATATCTGGACCAATGAACATGACATCAACCACTGGTGCTAGGTACTTCCTTCCGTTTGTTGATTACTTCAGTAGAAAAATGTGGGTATATTTTCTATAATTAAAATATGATGCATTTAATGAATTTAAAAAGTTTAAAGCATTAATAGAGAAACAGTTAGGTTGTCATATTTCCTCTCTTAGATATGATACTGGCGGTGAATTATACTTAAAAAAAATTCAATAAATTTTGTGCTAAACATGGGATCCAAAGACAATATACTACACCTTACACTCCACAACAAAATGTATAGGTTGAGAGGCAAAAATGTACTATCACAAATATGGCTAGGTGTAGGTTGCAGAGGAAGTCTATTACAAATAGGTTTTGAGCTGAGGCAATGTTCACAATAGTATACCTATTGAATAGATCTCCCATGATGGCGATGAAGTAGAAGGTCACAAAGAACCATGGTTTGGAAGAAATTCCAAGTAAGTCATCTTAAAGTTTTTGGTTCTATTGCCTACACTTGGATTCTAGCTAAGAAGATAACCAAATTAGATCCAAAGAGAAAAGATAACGATTATAGGATACGACAACACTATAAGTTTTATAGGTTGATTGATATTGACATTGATAGGGTAAGCTTCAATAGTGAAGTTGTTTTTGATGAGAAGGTTGGACCTTTCCAAACTTATCCTAAGTTTTGAATTACTTAGAAGCTGGAAGGGGTTGAGGATTCAGGTGTCAAGCTTCAGGTAGCTGCACTTGAAGGGGGGTGGAATATTTTGAGCATGATGAGTCTCCTAGACTAGTAATTTATGATCTAGATATAGGTGGTCGTGGTGACAATACTGACTTCCTAATATTCTGTAGAAGATCCATAGAGTTTGTAGAGCTTGTCAGGGAAGGAAGCTACATTGAATACCGTTTTATGAAGGAAAAGCTTGGAGAGCGTAAAGGGTCCTTCAGTTGGTACTTTCAGACATATGTGGACCACTGAACATGACATCAACCACTGGTGCTAGGTACTTCCTTCCATTTGTTTATTATTTCAGTAGAAAAATGTGGGTATATTTTCTATAATTAAAATATGATGTGTTTAATGTATTTCAAAAGTTCAAAGCATTAATAGAGAAGCAGTTAGGTTGTCATATTGCCTCTCTTAGATATGATACTGGCGGGGAATTATACTTAAAATATTTCAATAAATTTTTTGCTAAACATGGGATCCAAAGACAATATACTACACCTTACACTCCACAACAAAATTATGTATTAGTTGAGAGGAAAAACTATGCTATCACAAAGATGGCTAGGTGTAAGTTGCAAAGGAAGTCTATTACAAATAGGTTTTGAGTTGAGGCAATGTTCACAATAGTATACCTATTGAATATATCTCCCACGATGATGATGAAGTAGAAGGTCACAAAGAACCATGGTTTGGAAGAAATTCCAAGTAAGTCATCTTAAAGTTTTTGGTTCTATTTCCTATACTTGGATTCTAGCTAAGAAGATAACCAAATTAGATCCAAAGAGAAAAGATAATGATTATAGGGTACAACAACACTATAAGGTTTATAGGTTGATTTATATTGACACTGATAGGATAAGATTCAATAGTGAAGTTTTTTTTTATGACGAGGTTGGACCTTTCCAAACTTCTCCTAAGTTTTGAATTACTTAGAAGCTAGAAGGGATTGAGGATTCGGATGTCAAGCTTCAGGTAGTTGCACTTGAATGGGGGTGGAAGATTTTGAGCATGATGAGTCTCCTAGACTAGTAATTTATGATCCAGATATAGGTGGTCTAGGTCATGGTGACAATACTGACTTCTGAACATTTTGTAGAAGATCCACAGAGTTTGCAGAGCTTGTCAGGCACGGAAGCTACATTGAATACCATTTTATGAAGGACAAGCCTGGAGAGCATAGAGGGTCCTTCAGTTGGTACTTTCAGACATATGTGGACCAATGAACATGAAATCAACCACTGGTGCTAGGTACTTCCTTCCGTTTATTGATTATTTCAGTAGAAAAATGTGGATTTATTTTCTATAATTAAAATATGATGTGTTTAATGAATTTCAAAAGTTCAAAGCATTAATACAGTTAGGTTGTTATATTGCCTCTCTTAGATATGATACTGGTGGGAAATTATACTTAAAATATTTCAATAAATTTTGTGCTAAACATGGGATCCAAAGACAATATACTACACCTTACACTCCACAACAAAATGTATTGGTTGAGAGGAAAAACTGTACTATAACAAAGATGGCTAGGTTTAAGTTGCAAAGGAAGTCTATTCCAAATAGGTTTTGAGTTGAGGCAATATTCACAATAGTATACCTATTGAATAGATCTCCCATGATGGTGATGAAGTAGAAGGTCACAAAGAACCATGGTTTGGAAGAAAGTCCAAGTAAGTCATCTTAAAGTTTTTGGTTCTATTTCCTACACTTGGATTCTAGCTAAGAAGATAACCAAATTAGATCCAAGGAGAAAAGCTAATGATTATAGGGTACAACAACAATATAAGGTTTATAGGTTGATTGATATTGACACTGATAGGGTAAGCTTCAATAGTGAATTTATTGTTGATGAGGAGGTTGGAACTTTCCAAACTTCTCCTAGGTTTTGAATTACTTAGAATCCAAGTGCCAATCTGTGTCAGGGAGTGTTATGCATGTTATGAAGTGGTAGGGCATGTCAAAAAGTGCTAAAGTGCTAAGTAGAGAGTGCCAATGCATGTTGAAGAGTGTTAAGGAGTACTAGGACAACACAAGGGAGCACTAGGTAAAAATACATGGAAGTGAATGAATATGAGGGTATGTAGGGAGTGGCAATGAGTGATAGTTGTCATGCCAAGGAGGGAGTGAGAAGGTATTCTAAGTAGTCACACACCTTATTGACCACTCAATTACTATCATTCTCACACCATAAAAAAAAACCATAAAAATGCCATTCTTAAAATCTATTTTGTAGTTTCCTAATGTCATTAATGGTGAGATCATTTTTTTATTTTCTTAAAGGAACTCTTTCTAGACATGCACCCCATCAAACATAATCATCGAGTCAAAAAGAATGGAAATGAATGAATAAGAGGGTGTGTTGGGAGTGTTAGCGAGTGCTAGGAGTGGAAATGGGGGAGTGACAAGGCATACTAGGGAATGATATGGCATTTCAAGAAGTGTCAGGGTGTGCTAATATGTTCCAGATAGTGCCAAGGCATGCCAAGACATGACATGTGTTAAGGAGAGAGTGTTAGAAAGTTATAGGTGTGCTAAGGAGGGAGTTACAAGGTATGTTAGGCAATTACAAGGCATGATATAGTGCTAGGAAAGCATTCCAAGTTGTGCCAAGTTCCAGGGTGTGCCAATGTGTGCCACAAAGTGTTAGGGAGTGCTAGAGAAACACAAAGTAGCACTATGTCACAATGCATGGAAATGAATGACTAATAGTGTGTGACAAGGAGTTTCAACGAGTTCAATGTGTGATAAGGAGGAGTGACAAGGCATGCTTGGAAGTGATAAGGAATGATAGAGTGCTAGGGTGGGATGCAGCCAAGATGTGCCAATGCGTGCAAGGAAGTGTTAACTAGGAGTGCTTGGGAAACACAAGGGAACACTACGTCAAAATGCATGGAAATGAACAAATAAGAGTTTGGGATTGGAAGTGTCAGTGACTTCTAGGTGTGCTAAGGAGGAATTGAAAACGTATGCTAGGCAGTGTTAAGGCATGCTAGAGGCCAGGGCGACATGCCAAGATGTCCTAGGTGTTAGGGTGTACCAACACGTGCCAAGGAGTGTTAAGGAATGATATGGAAACACAAGGGAGCACTTGGTAAAAATGCATGAAAATGAATGAATACGAGTTTGTGATAGGGATTTTCAATGAGCTCTAGGTGTGCTAAGGAGAGAGTGAAAAGGTATGATAGGTAGTGCCAATGAATGCTAGAGTGCTAGGATGGCATGCTAAGATGTGTCAGGAGTTAGGGTGTGCCAGTGCATGCTAGGGAGTGTTAGGGAGTGTCAAGTAAACACAAGGAAGAACTAGATCAAAATTCATGGAAATGAACGAATAAGAGTGTGTGTTATGGAGTGTCAATGAATTCTAGGTGTGTTAAGGAGGGAGTGACAAGGTTATATGCTAGGCAATGCCAAGGTATGTTAAACTACCAAGGTGTGTCAGGAAGTGCTACGGTGTGTTAGGGAATGTAAAATCATGTCAAGGAATGTAGGGGATGCTAACACATGCCAAACAATTCCAAAGCATTTAAGACATATCAGGTGTTATGGAATGTCAAGATGTAAACTATGTTTCTTAGTTGTTTTACGACCACAGTTGTATGTGATGAGCCTTGTCCTGGTAACTTGTTAAGTGGGATCAATTGAGATTGGACATGAGTAGTATAATATGAGTTACATGTAGTTCTTAGGTGAAAAAGGCATATGTTGAATTTCCAAGACACATGAGAATTTGGGTTTGGTATTAGAACCTTTGAGGCAAACAGACTCAAGTGACACAACACATCAAATTTTCACAATGAAATCTACGCACATCAGGGAATCAATTAGTGCACATGAAAATTTTTAACTTTTTCAAACCTTTCTTCGTTAAATTACAAACTCTAATAGAATGGGCTAGAGCTCTCATACTAGGGATGATGGACCTTTACAATCACACTAATACAAGGAATACAACTAGGGCTTGGTGTTAGTCCTTTGACAACCAATATACCTTGAACAAGACAACACTTGACCCAATTTTTTATGGTGGACACACATAGCCCTTTCAATCCACATGTCTTGAACACATCTAGCAGGTCCTCTTTCCTCCCATTATGCAACTCCTCAATTTGCCTCTATCAATGAGCTAAACTCCTTTATGTTACTGAACTCGGCTCAAAAAAAAAAATCCTCTATCTAACTCTTTTTTCCTTTAAGGTCTGCAACACTTAAATTTTTCAATTAGCTGTTCACAAATCTATTGTGAAAAACTCTTTGGTCTGCCCACTTTTTCCATACTGTTGCTCCAAGATTAAAAGTCTATGGATATGGAGGTTTCCCTTCTTCTCAATGACACAATAATCTACAATATAGTGAACTAGGGCTAGTTGGCTAGCCCACTTCACTACTACTTTAGCCCTTCAAATTATGCACATCCTTAGGCCCAATACACCTACCCTTCTACCAATCTTGTTTTCCTTCACAAGTACAGGACTTAGAGCTCTTCTTTGACAGTCACCTAAAAACCCTCCAATTTTACTTGGAATGCCATCAATTTTCCCAACCACGGTAAATTTTTTTACTGATCTAGTGCCCACAACACTGTCCTCATCTAGGGCTCTTCAAATATGCCACCTAATAGTGATTTGTGTCCTCCCAAAATCACTATTATTGTGTACCAATTTTTTGTTGTCCAATCTATGAACAAATCTGAACTACTCATCTTATCATCCTTCTAACAATTTGTAGATGACTGAACTAGGGTCACAAATCATCCATTAACAGTCCATTCACTAACTATTTATAGGCTACTTCATATCTCTGTCCAAAACTCTATGGATAGTCCAACAAATTCAACTCCTCTTCATGTCAATCCATTCCTCATATGGCACATTTATTTTGCTCCATCTTCTACTCAGGTTCCACCTTCCTTTGGATTTTCTATCTCTGCACATACTTATGCAAACCATCTTCCAAATTTGTGGTATATATTGCAGAGATAAACCTCTCTCTAAGGGTCACAACCCCTCTTCTTCTATGCATATTTGTCACAGTATTAATGACATACCTTATGGATTGAACATGCTACGAAACCTCCCTAAATAGGGAATTATACTTCTATTCTAATTGCCTTAGAACAAACCATATCCACCCATAGCAAAAAAGAAAACTCTTTCCTCCATAAGAGACTCGGCCTAGCTCATATGGATTCATAGATTCTGGTAATTTCTTTGACTGAATCTTGACCTGAACTTTAGATCTCTACAACGCTCAAACTATGGTTACTTCAGTCAATATTACACCTGTGACTACTTCTGTTCTAGACCTAAATTCTAGTGCAGACCCTCCTCCATTTGTGTTGGTATTTATCACATACCTCACAACCTAGTAACCAGCACAAGGTAGGGTCTCAACCCTCTCTACTATTTCAAAATTTGATGTGTACTTCACACAAAAACACTACTGAAATCACATGCCCAAATTCTCATGAGTCCCCTCTCTTGAGCTTTATCTTCCCTAAGAGAGCCAACAATGCCATCCTACTTCCTATCTTGAACCCATTAAGGTATGTGACATTCTTGTGAACCCTCACATGATGATCTTACTCTTGGTGGATGATCATGGCCTCCTTTTAGAAACGCTTACTCAGACCTCTAACTAGACCTCTCTCATGAATTAACACCCCCCCCCCCTTTCTATTACCACTTACCACTTCATAAGGGTCCGAAATACCACTTTTCTCCTGCAAAACCATTTTTTAGCCAGTTTTATCAGTCCGTTTTCGAGGGAGATTATGGGCAAATGGGAATGAATTTTGACAAAATGAGAGAGTTTTTTATTAATCATGGGCTGAATAACAAAACACTCTCCCAGATTTTTCACAGGTGTCTTCATTTGGGATAATCAAAAGCCATCTCTCAGCCCTATTTTTCGGATTTCCGTTTTTTTTTTTTTTGGTCATGATTTTGCGGGGACTGTTGTGGAGAGATGGAGATGAATTTGGAAAATCCGAGAGAGGTTTTTTACCAGAACGGGGCAAAGAAAAATAACCTCTCTCATATTTTTAATAGGTGTCACCGTTTGGGACAAAAAAATGTCTCATTTGACCCCTATTTTCAGCAATTTCGCCCATTTTTCACGGCATGACAAACATCCCAAGATTTTCAGGAATTTGTTTTTTGATGATGTTTCTTAGATGTGAACAAGGATAATATATTTCGGCAACCGTTTTCCATAAAAATAGTGCCATACAATATGACATTAGGACAAAAAAGCATTTGGTGCTACACTGTAGTTAATGATCCAGCCAAGGTGGTGCAAGAAAGGTTGGGCCATACATCAATTTTGTCTCATTTTGTCTTTTCGGAATTTTAAAAGACCAATTGCGTTCACCTTATAATTCAAGAAGTGTCATCGAAGTTAATATAACCAACAGTGGCTGAAAAACTCACCTCATCATAGCCTTGCATGGCCATACTTGTCCATTTTTTGCGTAAATTGTAATCAAAGAAAGTTTTCCAGGGTATATTAGGGAAAAATGACTTAGTTGTTAGTTAAATACCACTATAATTCTCATTATAAAAGGTTGGATATTTTAGCACCTGTATTTTAAGAACTAATATTGAAGCACTTTAATTTTTGGAGCTGGACATCAATAATCAAAGACCATTTAAAGGATTCTTGAGTTGTGTCAAAATGGTGATGTGTTTCATATTTGTTTAAATGTTTCCATTGTTTTATCTGCTGTGTATCTACTCATATAATTGTAAATCAAAAATTTTAGATTAAGATTCCCTGTCGGAGGCCTTAATTCTGTATGCATTTAAAATCTGAATGTTTTCTGCTAAAGTCTGATTAAAGAATTCTTAATTTCTCTTTAGTGACTACGGAACCTTATTGTTTCTTTCACCTCATAATTCATACATCTCTTAAAATCCATTTAGCACAATTAGTTTTCCCTGTGATTTTCTCTTGATTTTGATGTTCCATTCCAGCCTTTGACTCCATCGCCCAATGGAATAGCTTCTGCAACCCTATCTGTCCAACCACACAATCAATCAAACAAACAACCCCCATCACTATAACTAGCCTAATATCAGTACGTATAACCATAAAGTTAAATCGATTTAAATCATAAAATAGAGAGAGCCCTCTCTGAGTCTAAGAAGGCTAGGTCCTGGACTCCAAAGAGGTTTGACGTTGCTCTTTATAGTTTAGTTTTTCCAATCTTCTAAATTATAGAGTGCAAACAAGCTCGACAAAGAAATTTTAAACAAAGGGAGACTTTGTGTTGGGCACAACACTATTTTTCCTTTATCTATTATTTTTATATGACATGTGGCACACTTTGGACGAGTGCTCATGTTTTAAACTATTTTAGACAATTCAAAATTATACATTGTTATGTATAAGTTTTGGGGAACTTGACTTGTGCCGACCTATATCTTATGCATCTTGTGTATCCTGTGGTTCTTGCAAACTCTCAGTTAATGCTCCACTGTTTATATGAACTAGACATACATGTGAAATATTGCCTATGTAAGCTATGTTTCTTAGTTTTTTTATGGCCATGGCTAGATGTGATCCTTTTCTTGGTAAGTTCTTAAGTGGGAAAATTTCAGCTTGGACATGACTGGCCTAAGATGAAGTATAGGAAGTTCTTAGGTGAACAAGGCACAATCTACTTGTAGTAGGTGCAATTGATCAAGTTGTTATGGCTGAAGCAGACCAATGTCACATGAACTGGAGTAGCTAAGGACTTGATTGGGTTCCCAAGTCATGAAAAAATGTAAGGATATTTGTGAGGGCATGACTGCCAAGGCATGCTAGGGATTTCTAAGATGTGCCAAATAGTTAGAAGGCATGTAAAATATGCTAATATGTGTCAAGTGCTAAGGCATGCCAATATCTGCAATGGTGTGACAATACATGCCAGGGATTATCAAGGAAACAAAAGGGAGAAACAAATTAAAATACATGGAAATGAACACATCATAGAGTTAATAAGTCATCAATTTACATTTTCCAAGAGGGGCATGCTATGCACGTCAACACTAGGTGGAAATGAGTGTCAAGTGCCAAGTGTTAGTGCATTCTAAGTGCCAAATCATCCTCTGTTACTTCTCTTCTACTTTCCAATAAATGATCTAAAACAAATTTAATATTAAACCATGCCAAAGCATATTGAGGCATCTTAATGAATGTTATACATGATAATGATCATGGCCTCTTTAGGACTGCATGTCTCTTTGCCCCCTTATCAAATGAGCTCCTTCTCACTTGATGTTATTTCCTTCATCCTAAGGACTCCTTAAATAGTTTTTCCTAGACCTCTTAGGAACTCTCTAGAACTTACGGGTTTTATCCACTTAGACCTTAGGAAATATTAATTTTATTTTAGATTTTAAACCCCGTCTTGGGTCCAAAATCCCTTTGCTTTGCTTCTATTCCCACAAAGCCTTTTGTGACCAAACTCACACAAAGCCATCTCACTAGGTTTGTGGAGTACCTCCAAAGCTACAAAATTCAACAATATATTCTAGTTGTAGTAACTATAACTTGGTCAAGCCCTTGTAGTCAAGCGAGGGATTGGTTGGGTTCCCAAGTCGAAAATTAAGTAAGGGTAGTTTCAAGTGCATGATAGATAGGGAGGGTCGGGGCATGCAAAGGAATGAAAACGCATGCTAACACATGTCGGACAATGTCAGTGCATGTTGAACTATAGTGTTAGGGAGTGTTGGGGCATATCAAGGGATAACTAGGTCAAAATACATGGAAAGGAACAAATAAGAGTGTGTTCAAGGGAGTGTTAGAGAATTCAGATGTGCTAAGGGCGAAGTGTGTTAGGAGAAGTTTAGAATAGGATTTACAAGAGGCAAGCCTACGGTTGTTATAAGGGGCTCGACATAGCAATTTTAGACAAAGGGAGATCACTTTGTGCTAGGCACAACATTGTTTTTCCTTTAGTTATTTTTTTTTATATGAGATGTGGCACACTTTGGCTACATGCTCATGTTTTAAACTATTCTATATAATTGCATATTGTACATTGTTGTGTATAATTTTTGGGGCACTTAGCTTGTGTCAGCTTATATCTTGTGTGCATTGTGAATCTTGTGGTTCTTGCAAGCTCTCAGTTAATGTTCTATTGTTTATATGAACTGAACATACATGTGAAATATTACTTGTGTAAGCTATGTTGCTTAGTTGTTTTATGGCCATGGCTAGATCATGTGATCCTTGTCTTATTAAATAGTTAAGTGGGACAAGTTGAGATTGGACATGAGTGGCATAAGATGAGCTATAGGCAGTTCTTAAATGAACAAGGCATAATCTACTTGTAGTAGGTGCAATTGGTCAAGTTGTTGGGCTTGAAGCAGGCCAACGTTTTCACATGAACTACAGTAGCCAAGGACTTGATTGGGTTCCCAAGTTGTGAAAAAATGTAAAGGCTAGTTGTGAGGACATGAGTGCCAAGGCGTGCTAGGGAATGTTAAGATGTGCTAGATAGTGCAAAGGCATGTCAAACATGATAATATATTCCAAATGATAAGGAATGCCAAGATGTGCAAGGGTGTGTCAATGCGTGCTAGGGACTATCAAGGCAACAAAAGGGAGAAACAAGTTAAACTACAAGGAAATGAAGACATAAGAAGGTTAATTGGCCATCAATTTACCTTTTCTAAGAGGGGCATGCTAGGCACACCAACATGACTAGGCGCCAATAGGTGCAGAGTGCAAAGTCTTAGTGCATTCTAAGTGACAAGTCTTCCTTTGTTGCTTCTCCTCTACTTTCCAAAAATTGATCTAAAATAAATTTAATACTAAATCGTGCCAAATCATAGCAAGGCATCTCAACATGTTCCATACATTCTAAGACTTTCCAAGCACCAACACGTGCCAAGTGCCAATATGTGTCAGGGACTGTTATACATGCTATGAAGTGGAATGGCATGTTGAAGACTGCTAAGGTGTGCTAGAGAGTGCTAATGCATGTTTAGGAGTGTTAAGGAGTAATAGGACAAAACATTAAGGGAGCACTAGGTAAAAATTCATGGAAGTTAATGAATATGAGGAACGTGTGCTAGGGACTATTGTTAATGAGTGCTAGCTGTCATGCCAAGGAGGGAGTGACAATGTATGCTAAGCATTGGTAAGGCATGCTATGGAATATAAAGGCATGTAAAGAAGTGCCAAAGTGTGCTATGGAGTTCCAGGGTGTGCTAATTATATGTTCCAAATAGTTCCAAGATATGCCAATACATTCCAGGTGCTAAGGATGTGTATGGTGCCAGGGTATGTCAATATGTGTCAAGAAGTTTCAAGGCAACAAAAGGAAGAACCAAGCTAAAATGTAAGGAAATGAACACATAAGAGGGTTAATAAGTCAGGACTTTATCTTTTTCAAAAGGGGCATGCTAGTCACACTAATAATAGGTCCCAATACATGCCAAGTGGCATTGTGTTCCAAGTGCTAATGTACGTCAATGCATTCAACCAAAGTGTTCCAGGGCATGCTAGGGACTACATGCGTGCTAACACATGCTAGGAGAGTTCCATGTTGTGCTAGTGCATGCCACCATGTGCTTGGGCATCAGTTTCATGACAAGATGTTCTAGGTACAAAGATGTTCCAAGACATGCGAGGTGCCAAGAAATGTTAGTGTGTGATAAAGCATTAATTTAAGGTGTGCCCGGATTGTTGAGGAGTGTTAGGTCTTTCTCATTAAAAGAATTGTCAGAGCTTGATTATGTATTAAATAATATATTTCCTATACACACTAGTGGAATGTTATCTAAAGGTAATTTTATAGATAATAAACTTAATAGATATGAATCATGTGTTGACTCATAGGAAAACTATATTCGACTAGTGATTACTTGAGGGAAATGATACACACTAATTACTTAAAAAATTGACTGATTATAACCACTATGGCCTTGGAAATATCATAAAAAATACTCCACAATAATGGCCTTAAATCGTTATCTTAGAAAAAAAAATTATTAACAGGCATATAGCGCCATCAAAAACTCATTGGAATGATCAATGGTGACGAGCATTTTTTGACCGTCACCAAAAGTAACAAAAAGATCATTGGTGAGTGTTACACCATTTTTTGTTCATCTAACCTATTATCATTAGATGGACCCAAGTACACCATGTAAGACCAATTTTACCCTAAGTAAAATTTCCTTCACTATGTTAAATAACTTAATAAACCACATTTATTAGGTTGTTTATGGTCCAAACAGGAAACCCCAAAAGGAAATATTAAACAAACCTATATTTGTTTGATTTTCCTCATGGAATAATTAATTAAACCATAATTTAATTATTATTCTTAGTCATGTTTAACCCAAAACAAAGAAATTAATTAGATAAACCTTTATTTATCTTATTATTTTCTAGGAATAATTATTTAAATCTTATTTATATAATATTCCTTGTTAAATATGACCAAATCACCCACAAATAATTAAATAAATCATTATTTATTTGATTATCTTCCAACCACTTCCTTAAAAAGATAAATAAATCATTTATTTATTTATTTTTGACTAATCAAGGGATTTGACCCAAGTCAAATACCTTTTCCCTCCAACAAATATAATAAATATTCCATAAAAGGTGGATCTATATTTGGTTAACATTATTTTAATCATGCACCAAGATCTAGAATGACCCAATATTTTGTTATAAATAGGAGGGTTCTTCCCATCATTCTTCACCTTTTGTTGCCTATTAGATCACTCTGGATCTATACACTTGGTCACATTTTTCCATCATTTGCGGTGTGAGCTCCCATTGAGCTCTTTTCTTTGCATTGGGTTTTCTACACCAACAAGAGAGAGAAATCTTAGATCTGAAGTGTTGAGGACTTCCAAGAACCCATCCGACTGAGGAGAATTGGATACGCCTTCTTGTTTTCCTCCCAGGTTCCCAATTAATACAAAAATTCTTTCAAAAATTGTTCTTGTCTTGTCTATTGGTATATGGAGCAAACCCTTGTTTTTACTGCTTAATGTCTTTTCATGCATAGATCTGGTTTTTGCAGCTCTTTTCTTGTTCAACTAACCGCAGATCTGAAGATATTGGCAGCCACATTTGTTGTTAGGGATATTAGTTATGCGTAGCTAAAGTGGTCCTTTTTCGTACACTTCGACAAAGGATTCATACTAACAGTGAGGGTCATTAAAATTTCATCACTAGAAGTGTCACCAAAGAGAGAATTAGTGATGGGCCTTTAACGACCATCACCAAAAGTGTCATTGAAAATGGCTTTGGTGACGAACCTTCAAGGACCATCACTATATACACTTAAAATGATGCTTTTTTAAGGACCGTCACCATATGTGACATTGGTGACGGACCTTAAAGGTACATTACAAGCATGACCCGCAATGTCCTTTTTTCTTGTAGTGCTTCCTTCATGTTTTCAGCTAATGTAGCTAAATTTTCCCTGTAAAAAAAAATGGCTATGTTATATGGGAGAGAATAAATATACCACTCAATTTGAACCTCAGCACCAAACACTTATGTAGCGGGGATTTTATTGAGTAATTTATTAAATCTAGAATTGAAGTCTTTTATTTTCTCTCATGTTTTAGCCTTGAGATTTGATAGGTTGTTGATGAGTGGTGCATGGTTCAGTCATCTCAAAACTGAGCTAATAATTGTTCTTCAAACATATTCCAGCTAGTTATAGAGCGTGTTAGTGTCAGTATTTGCATACTTCCACTAGGGATAAAAACACATTTGCATGTGCATCTTAGGTGTCCCATTCTGAATAAATTTTTCATCATTCCATTAGGTCATGATATAAAATTGTTCCACTGGTGGTTTTCCTGGTCAAATAAGCTTCCTTCTCTCTCAGAAGATCATATTGGCTGACTCATTCTCATGTCTCCTTGAGCATAATAACACTTATGGAAATGCTCGTCTCACTTGAAAGTATTTTAAGTCAAAATCTCATTCAAAATCAGGTCAAAAAGCAGTCCCATTAGGTCATTAGGGTTTTTCACTTCTCAAGGCCATTCCTTCATTTAGATGAGTTTAGCACATATATGAGAGGGATTGAAAAAGATCATCATGATGGTTTCATTATACTTTAAAGGTTTTATTTTCATTTTGAAGACTTTTTTTATCAAAATTCCATTTTGATAGAAAAGTCACCTATGTAATTTATTTTAATTTTTTCTAAATGTAATTTCATGTTACAATATGTAATTAATAAAATCCAAAATTTGTCAAAGTAATTATGTCAAGCCTCAGTGAGCAAAAGAAAAATCCATCTCCAGGTTGATCAAGCCTGCAATGCAAAAAGAGTCAAAGAGTATCAGTGATAAAGGAAAAAGACTTCAGACATTAGAAAAGTGGGTATTTCAAAGTTAAATCAAAATGTACTTGGATATAAAGCCCATAAAGCATTTCAAACAAGCTATTGTTACCCTTCAAAGCATCAGAAGTTTCAAGAAGAGAAGTATTTCTAAGTCTTTTGAGCAATTTTGGGCCAAATCCACAAGCGTTGCGCGTTCAGAAGATTGGCGCTGTGTGCCTGCCTAGTGGCATTGCGTCCTTTCCAGGAGATCCCAATGTAAATTGTGAAGGCACTACGTGCTCAAACAGAGGTGTTGTGCATTTGGATAAGCGTTGTGCCCTTAGATAGTGGTGTTGCGCTCCTACACAGTGAAGACTTGTTAGGGTTGTATCACTTCAAAACACTTCAAACTACTTCCAAACTTCTCCTAAAATCCTCCAAGAGCCCTAAAGCAATAAGTACATATCATATACCTTATTTCTAAGTTATTTGACGGCTCTTGAATGAATTTAAATGAAACCCTAATGAAATCCTAATCCCAGTTTATGGTCATTGTTCATAAACTTGGTTCATCTCCTAAAACATCAGTCCCAGGCAAGGTAATTTGCATTGCCCTAGTTTTTCCATTCACTGCATTCCTTTCACTCATTCCCTTCACTTGTTCAAGTTAGCCATATCATTCCCTTCCCTATCATTCCATTCCAATTTGTACCTTAATTAGGGTTTCATAAGTCAGAGTTTTAAGATGACAGAAGAAGAAGATAGTGGTATTGGTGAGGCACAATTCCAAAAAGAAATGACCATAAAGGAGGGAAAATTAACAGGTTTGAACCAATCACTACAAGAGAACTTATGACCTCTCCTCTCACTATGTCTTTCTTCAAACATGTGGGTTGTTTTGAGTTTTGTGAGAGAGTGCAGCAAATTCAAAATGACCCGACATTAAAAAGATTGTTCATCACCAATCTACATGACAAACAGGTCACTCTTGCGGGGGTCACTTTTTATATGTCCACCAACACTATTGCAGCTGCTATAGGGATCCCTAGTGTGGGAAAGAGGTGGTTTAAACAAGAAAACTTGGATATGAGCTATTATGAACCATACCTCAAACCTAGGTACAAGGATCACAAGAAGTCAATTTTCCCTTTCTCTCATCTCCTTGACCGATATGTTCCAATGATGAGGATAATCATGAAATACTTCACTTGTGATGGGAGGTTTTCTCGACTCTACTAATATCATATCCGACTCCTCATGCATTTCACTAGAGTTAGAATGCTACACTTACCTTACTATATTTTCCGCATCATTGACAAGATGGCTTACATTGTGCAAAAGAGGGATTACAATCATCAAAGGAAAAGTCTATTTCATCATTCACTCATCAAAATAGTGGTCATGCATCAGCTTCGACAGAAAAACATTTCATGGGATACATTTATTGCAAATTAGGTTTTCACTACCCCACCTAGTCATCATGAGCAGGATATTCCTTCATCATCTCATCCTCCCGTATCCACTTCTCCATCACATCTCGTTGTTCATACATCACCACCCACTCACATCCATTCACCTCATGTTGATCCTACCTCATCACCTTTCTATAACCCTTCACCATCACATCATGATATCGGAGCATCAAGCACTGAAAGGGACATTGAGGCAGCTTGCACTAAAATGATTGATATTGAGCCATTTCCCTTGACATATCAAAGAGGCCACATGCGTGTGTTTACTTCACATGGTGTGAAAGGGGCCATGCCTTCTTCATCAAAAAAACAGGTAGACAAGGGAAAAGAAAAGGCTACAAATCCTATCATTGTTGAGCAAGAGGACAAACATGAAACTGAGCAAGAGTTTCAGTTGATTGAGATTGATGATGAGGATGAGGATAGAACCACAACAGAGGTAAGGAGGAGAATATTAGTGAGCTTCAATCTAAGCTTGATAGAGCACAGTATGTGATTGACTTTCTTGGGCTAGAAAATTAGCAGTTGCAGACTAAGAAAACCATCAATGAAGTCAAGACAATCAGAGCTCAGAGAGAGGCAAGAAAGGCCAAGGCTTTGCTAGAGGATACCTTGGGAATATTTTATGATAGTGATGATGAGGAAGATCAGCTTCCGAGACAGATACCGAGGAAAATTGGGCTAAATAAGGCTTTAGCTCGAGAAAGGCAGAAAGAGGCTGAATTGGCAGAGCAACTTACTCCAAGTGAGATGCTTGCCATAGAGATTAGTAGAGACAGATATTCTTGTCTTGAGAGAGCCAATTTACATCTGGAGGGCCTGCTAGAGAAGGAAAAGAAAGGCATTGACATTCAGAGGAAGATGGCGAAACACTATGCCATGGGAAACATGATTGCAAGGGCCAAGCTCAAACAAGCCCATGCAAAGATTCGGACTTTGACCGAGCCAAAGAAGAAGGAGAAGTTGAAAATTCTTTCTGAAGTGTCTCTCCATGCATCTAACCCCTAAATCAGCAAGAAAATTCACAATTTTGGCACATGTGGCATTCTTGTACAAATTTTGATTTTTGGACAGTTTAGCACACATAAAATTTTCTAAACATGCAACGCCACTGGCTTTGTTCTCTTTGTTGGGACCTCCAATTTCAAAATGGTCAGTATCCTCATGTTCATAATGATGATTACATCAACCTCAACAACTTTCAAGAGATTTTGAGCAGAACTGGTCCCTCAAAGAGGCAAAAAACCACCAAAAAATCATGTGACTGCCCTCTTTTTGACCCTGGCGCTACGCATTTACCAGTCTTGGGAAAATAGGTTTTTGACAGGGAATATGGGAACCATTTTAGAAAGTGAAATAATATCTGGAAGCTAGACTTGGAGACCTTTCCAATGATCTATCATGGAGCTGATTTGGATAAGGGAAAGGCATCCAAAAGTGGCTTACAAAATAGGTCAATTTTTCTGTCATGGCGCTGCGCGTTTACCAGGAAATTTGCATTTTCACCAGTTTCATCAAATTTTGAAGTTTCAATTCTATTTCACTTTTTACTTGGGTAAATGAAAAATTTACCAATTTAAATGTCATATTTTACTTTTACCTAAGGTAGATACATTAATTAAATCATTAGTTGAAGTCAAATTTATTTGTTCTTAAAGATAGGAATGAGTAACTTTCCTCATCCTAGACTCTAGCTTTCAATTCAGCTTTTGATGTAACAACTCCCTCACCTCATGGATTCGACCCATGAGGATGAGAGGAAGTGGTTTTGAGGTCTACAAGGTGTATTTTTTTAGTCATTGTAATGGTTGGCATCAGTTGAAGAGATTGTATTGATCAAGTATCATTTTGGCTTGGACATTAATGGAAAATTGCAGCTATTTTCTTGGGATCCATGTGGTATGAGTTTTAGACATAGTTTCTTCTTTGTTATCAATTTGTTTGAATGTATTGTTAATTCATAAAGCATTTCATATCTATAATATACTTGATTTCAAGTTGAAATACATAATTCATATTTATTTATGCTCTGTTTTGGGAAATTTAGTATAATGTGTTCGTTTTCTTCAGTTTAGGGAAAATACATTCTAAATACTTTCCCTAGCTTCTCACCAGTATTTTCATCTCATTTAATCCTATTTTTAATGTTAAACCTTTTACCTACCTTTCCCATCAAACAGACTGCAATTTCGTCCTCTTGGCCCTGATATATTCCCCTTGACCTAATCCTTGTTCAGTGAACCCAACCCTAAAATCAAAATCAAAACCCCCTGTACTCCTTAGCTAGCCTAAAATATTTTTCATCCAGCCCTCTTGGTTGTGATTCTATTGATAAATCCCTCTCTGACTTGGTAGGGCCAGATACTAAGTCTAAAGTTTGGTTTGAGGTTACCTCAAGATTGCCAACTCAGCTTTAAGGCTCAATCTGAGTGATAAGATTTTGGCGACCATACTGGGGAGAAAAAGTAAGATCAGATCTTCCCTGAGAAATATCATCCAAGTTCAGATATTATTTTTGATGGTGAACAATAGTTGGACACATATGAAGGCTGAGCCATTCACCTGGCGACTCCATTCACTGAAAGATCCAGAAAATCAACACCTTATGGTGACTCCACTGCATGAATATCAGTAGCTTCAAGATTTTTCAAGATGTAAACTATTGCAAGAAGGTATGCTCCCATGAGCTGAGATCACATTCCAGGTTTCCCAAATAAAATGCCTAAGGTATATTGGCAAAGGAATTTTCCTATGTTCAAAAATGTGAAAGGTAATGATGCTGCTCTTCATCTGGTGAGATTTCACGCGCATGTGCGTAGATTAAAGATTGATTGTTCTAAAAAATACTTGATGAATATATTCATGGCCACTCTGGAAGATGAAGCTCGATATTGGTATGAAAGTTTTCCGCCTGCTTGTATTTACTGTTTAAAGGATTTTCACACCATATTATTTGAAAGGTATAAATAATATTGTTAATCCTTAATATTATTTCAGGACTGATGTAAACATGTTGATAGTTTTATTGAAAATATTGAGAATTTTTATGGAGATGGTGAATTCATGGACGATGAGATCATGGAAGCCCTGTATGAAAATCCATTCTACCAGCATAATGAAATCTTAGAGGATACTTATCAAGATGCTCAGAAAATTTTGCAACAGGTTGAATATCTTTTTACAGTTGAAAATGATGGAATACAAGGTCTTATTTCATATCTGATTGCAATAAAATATGGTATGCATGAAGATGAGGTTCCAATCTCAGATTGTGTTAAAGTCAAGATGGTTGATTCAAATCTAGATTCAAATTGTGATGATGAAGAGTATGTTGTTCTAGATCCCATGAAGGAGAGATCTATTGTTGAGGTCACTTCGAATGAAGAAAACAGAGTTATAGACCTAAGTGTTCGCAACCCATTAGAACGAGAAGGTAATCCATTTCCTTTATGAAAAACAAGATGAGATCTTTGTTCAAGTAAGTGAAAAATATTCTTTGGATGAATCTGTGGTAGATGATAGAAATGTCAGTTTTGGGTTTCAAGAACAATTTGAAGTTTTCCCTCTTATGGCTGATGAGTGTGATAAAAAACATGTCAATCTGGTTTCCATGTCATATGAAGATGATCAACAATATATTCAAATTGTAGAGGACCAGAGCATTGAGGACTGTCATTCAGATTTTTCTTCCCATGTCTCATGCTTTGAATTGTTTTTTCAAGAAGAAATCTTCTCACTTACTTGTTCATAATTTTTTGAAGACCAGGAACACACTCTTTTTGAGGTACATTATGAAAAGAGATCAGATTCAAGAGAAAAAGCTACCTTGTTTATTCCAGTTCAGCGAGAGGTAAATTTTCTTGATTTTCAAGATCCCCTCGACAGTCGTTTTTAAGAATTAGAGAAGATGAATGTTGTCATGTTTGTCAGCATAAGTTTTGGTTTCAGTTTTTATTGTGAGTTTCCTACATGTACATCATTCTACCTGCTCGAGGAAAGTGAGAGAAAAATTCAAGCAAATAACCATCTGCTAGATTGGTTACACTGGAAGGATCACTTCACATGATTGTATATATTTCTTCATTAGGCCAGTGGTTGTCATCAGGATTTGAAGCCCTCAATTCTTGGTGATGTACTGCCATCAATTAGTAGGGTAAGTTCAATTTTTAAGTTTTGTTTCAGTCGGTCTTGAGTCTGTTTTGAGTCAGTTTATTGTGTCATATTTCTTTTAGTATTTAGTTTGGTTTTTAGCTATTCACTCCATTGCCCAATGAAATAGGCACTTGGTCTACGGTGTTCTTAGCACCTCCAAGGAGCTACCATCCCCAGCTGGAGCCAATGTTAGTGTCAGTATTTTCATACTTCCACCAGAGATCAAAACACATTTTCATGTGCATATTAGTTGTCCCATTCTGAATAAAGTTTTCATTATTCCATTAGGTCATGATATAAAATTGTTCCACTGGTGGTTGTCCTGGTAAAAAAAAATTCCTTCTCCCTCAAAAGAGCATATTGGCTGACTCATTCTCATGTCTCCTTGAGCATAATAACACATATGGAAATGCTCGTTTCACTTGAAAGTCTTTTAAGTCAAAATCTCATTCAAAATCAGGTCAAAAAGCAGTCCCATTAGGTCATTAAGGTTTTTCACTTCTCAAGGTCATTCCTTCATTTAGATGAGGTCAGCATATATATGAGAGGGATTGAACAAGATCATCATGATGGTTTCATTATACTTAAATGTTGTATTTTCAGTTTGAAGACATTTTTATCAAAATGCCATTTTGATAGAAAAGTCACCTATGTAGTTTATTTTAATTTTTTTTAAATGTAATTTCATGTTACAATATGTAATTAATAAAATCCCAAATCTGTCAAAGTAATTATGTCAAACCTCAGTGAGAAAAAGAAAAATCTAGCTCCAGGTTGATCAAGCCTGCAATGCAAAAAGAATCAAAGAGTATCAGTGATAAAGGAAAAAGACTTGAAACATTAGAAAAGTGGGTATTTCAAAGTTAAATCAAAATTCACTTGGCTATAAAGCCCATCAAGCATTTCAAACAAGCTATTGTTACCCTTCAAAGCATCAGAATTTTCAAGAGGATAATAATTTCTAAGTTTTTTGAGCGAGTTTGGGCCAAATCCACAGGCGCTGCGCATTCAGAAGGTTGGCGATGTGCTTTTGAACCGAGGTTGCGCACCTTCCTAGTGGCGTTGCGCCCTTGCCAGGAGATCCCAGTGTAAATTGTGAAGGTGTTGCGCACTCAGACAGAGCACTGCGCATTTGGATAAGCACTGCACCCTCAGAAAGTGGCACTGCACGCCTGCACAGTGAAGACTTGTGAGGGTTGTATCACTTCAAAACACTTCAAACTACTTCCAAACTTCTCCTAAAATACTCCAAGAGCTTTAAAGCAGTAAGTACATATCATATACCTTATTTATAAGTTATTTGATGTCTCTTGAATGAATTTAAATGAAACCCTAATATCAATTTATGGTCATTGTTCATACACTTGGTTCATCTCCTAAAACATATATCAATCACAGGCAAGGTAAATTTCATTGACCTAGTTTGTCCATTCACTTCATTCCTTTCACTCATTCCCTTCACTATTTCAATTTAGCCATCTCATTCCCTTCACTATCATTCCATTCCAATTTGTACCCTAGGGTTTCATAAGTAAGAGTTTTAAGATGTCAGAAGAAGAAGATAGTGGTATTGGTGAGGCACAAATGCCAAAAAGAAATGACCATAAAAGAGGGAAAATTCACAGGTTTGAACCAATCACTACAAGAGAACTTATGGCCTCTCATCTCATTGTTTCTTGCTTCAAACATGTGAGCTATTTTGAGTTTTGTGAGAGAGTGCATCAAATTCAAAATCATCCGAGGTTAACAAGATTGTTCATCACCAATCTACATGACAGACATGTCACTATTGCGGGGGTCACTTTTGATATGTCTACCAATGTTATTGCAGCTGCTACAGGGATCCCTAGTGTGGGAGAGAGGTGGTTTAAACAAGCAAACTTGGATATGATCTATTATGAATTGTACCTCAAACCTAGGTAAAAGGATCACAAGAATTCAATTTTACCTTTCTCTCATCTCCTTGACCGGTATGTTCCAATTATGAGGATAATAATGAAATACTTCACTTGTGAGGGGAGGTTTTCTTGACTCTACTCATATCATATCTGACTGCTCATGTATTTCCCTACAGTTAGAATGCTACACTTACCTTTCTATCTTTTCCGTAGCATTGACAAGATGGCTTACATTATGCAAAAGAGGGATTACAATCATCAAATACAAAGTCTATTTCATCATTCACTCTTCAAAATGGTGGTCATGCATCAGCTACGATAGAAAAACATTTCATGGGATACATTTATTGGAAATGAGGTTTTCACTACCCCACCTAGTCATCATGAGAAGGATATTCCTTCATCATCTCATCCTCCCGTATCCACTTCTCCATCACATCCCACTGTTCATATATCACCACCCACTCACATCCATTCACCTCATGTTGATCCTACCTCATCACCTTTCTATGACCCTTCACCATCACATCATGATACTGGAGCATCAAGTAGTGAAAGGGACATTGAGGCAGCTTGCACTAAAATGAGTGATATTGAGCCATTTCCCTTGAAATATCAGAGAGGCCACAAGCATGTGTTTACTTCACATGGTGTGAAAGGGGCCATGCCTTCTTCATCAAAAAAATAGGTAGACAAGGGCAAAGAAAAGGCTACAGAGCCTATCATTGTTGAGCAGGAGGAAAAACATGAAACTGAGCAGGAGTTTTAGTTGATTGAGATTTATGAGGAGGATGAGGATAGAGCCACTAGTGCAGTGTTCAGAGGAAAGGAGGCCAAGATTAGTGAGCTTCAATCTAATCTTGATAGAGCACAATACTTGATTGACTTTTTGAGCTAGAAAATCAACAGTTGAAGACTAAGAAAACCATCAATGAAGTCAAGACAATCAGAGCAGGAATCCTTGGGTAGATTTTATGATAGTGATGATGATGAAGATCAGCTTCTGAGATAGATACCGAGTACAATTGGGCTAAAGAAGGCTTTAGCTTGGGAAAAGCAGAAAGAGGTTGAATTGGCAGAGCAGCTTACTCCAAGTGAGCTGCTTGCCATAGAAATTAGCAGAGACAGAGAGTCTTGGCTCGAGAGAGCCAATTTAAATCTGGAGGGCCTAGTAGAGAAGGAAAATAAATACATTGACTTTCAGAGGAAGATGGTGAAACACTATGCCATGAGAAACAGGATTGCAAGGGCCAAGCTCAAACGAGCCCATGCAAATATTCGGGCTTTGACCGAGCTAAAAGAGAAGGAAAAGTTGAACATTCTTACTAAGGTATATCTCCACACCTCTAACCCCTAAATCAGCAAGCAAATTCACATTTTTGCACATGTGGCATTCTTGTGAAAATTTTGATTTTTGGACAATTTAGCACACACAAAAATTTGCTAAATGCGCAGCGCCACTGGTGTTGTGCTCTTTTTTGGGACATCCAATTGCAAAATGGTCAGCATCATCATGTTCATAATGATTAGTAAATCAAATTCAGCAAGTTTTAGGATATTTGGAGTAGAACGGGTCCCTCAAAGAGGCAAAAAACACCAAAAAATCATGTTTCTGCCCTCTTTTTGACCCTGGCACTGCGCGTTTACTAGTCTTGGGAAAAAAGGTTTTTGATAGGGCATATGGGCACCATTTTGGAAAGTGAAAGCCTATCTGGAAACTAGACTCAGTGACCTTTCCAATAAGCTATCCTGGAGCCGATTTTGATAGGGGAGAGGCCTCCAAAAGTAGCTTACAAAACAGGTCAATTTTTCTATCATGGCGCTGTGCGTTTACCAAGAAATTTACATTCTCACCAGTTTCATCAAATTTTGAAGTTTCACTTTTGTTTCACTTTTTACTTGGGTAAATGAAAAATTTACCAATTTAAATGTCATATTTTACTTTTACCTAAGGTAGATACATTAGGTCAATAATTAGTTGAATTCAAATGTATCTGTCCTTAAAGATATGAATGAGTTACTTTCCTCATCCTAGACTCTAGCTTTCAGTTCAACTTTTGATGTAACAAATCCCTCACCTCATGGATTTGACCCATGAGGATGAGAGGAAGTGGTTTTTAGGTCTATAAGGTGTAGTTTTTTAGTCATTATAATGGTTGGCATCAGTTGAAGAGATTATATTGATCAAGTATCATTTTGGCTTGGACATTAATGGAAAATTGTAGCTATTTTCTTGGGATCCATGTGGTATGAGTTTTAGACATAATTTATTCTTTATTGTCAATTTGTTTGAATGTATTTTTAATTCATAAACCATTTCATATCTATAATATACTTGATTTAAAGTTTAAAGACATAATCCATATTTATTTATGCTCTGTTTTGGGAAATTTAGTATAATGTGATCATTTTCTTCAGTTTAGGGAAAATACACTCCATATTCTTTCCCTAGATTCTCACCAGTATTTTCATCTCATTTAATCCTCTTTTGAATGTTAAACCTTTTACCTACCTTTCCCCATCAAAAAAACTGCAATTTCATCCTCTTGGCCCTGATCTATTCCCCTTGACCTAATCCCTGTTCAGTGAACCCAACCCTAAAATCAAAATCAAAACCCCCTGTACTCTTAGCTAGCCTAAAATATATTTCTTCCAACCCTCTTGGCTGCAATTCTATTGAGAGATCCCTCTATGACTTGGTAGGGCTAGATACTAAGTCTAAAGTTTGGTTTGAGGTTACCTCGAGATTACCTTCTCAGCCTTAAGGTTCAATCTGAGTGATAACAGAGCGAGCAGGTAATGAAAAGTACCAGGATCCTACAAATCTTGTAAGAGTATATGGAAATAATCTGACTACATAGTCTTCTTTAGTTATCTCTTTCAAATCGATTGCTAACATATAATTATGGATATGTTCTTCAGCTGGGAGGCCATCATCTAGATTTAATTTAGGTAACCATCTTTCAGGGTATTTAGGAAGAGGGTGAATAGGAGCATGAATTTGTACAACACCTGGATTATTCCATGGTTTTACATTTGGTGGAGGTTGTTGGCCTACCATTGGACCTTGGGTGGAGATGATTAGTGAGGTTTGAGTTGAAGAAGAGGCAGTCTGAGTTCTTGAACTAGCTGAAGGTGAAGTAGTTTGGGTATTGGAACTAGTTTAACTAACACTATTGGTTGGAATAGAAGTTGTTGAAATGAGTGGAGGTAATGAAGGTGAATGAGGTGGATTATTGGATAAGACCTCGCTAGTGGATGATTCAAACTCAAGCTTCTCTATTTTCCTTCGAGAAGTATCAATAAGAAATTCAAAAGGAGGGATTCCTATCTTCTGAGTTTCTAATCGAGTTAATATTTGTCTTGGTTGTAAAGAAGATGAAACACTAGTTTCATAGGTTTGAGAAGTTTCAAACTTTTCAGCAAAAATGGATACTCTCTCTAACTTTTCGATCAAATACTAAACTTCTAGGGAGTTATGGTGATAATCTGAAGATATTATTGGTTGAGTTTCACTAGGAGACTTAGGAGAAGGATGTTCAACTTTATATCTTAAGGATTTAGATATAGATAATGATATAGAAGTTGGGGGCGATATAGAGGGAGAGAGAATCATAGATTGGCTTTTATATTGATCAGACATTTTTTCCATTCAGATAGCCCTTCTTCTAGCGCAAAAATTTTGAAGCCTCAGTTTTCCATTGCAACAACATGGGGGAAAACCACCCGGTCCGAACCTTAGAGAAATTCCTTTTCCGTTTGGTGTAGTGGCTTTGACTAGATATAAAGGGACCAGTTTCCCAATAAGGATAATGAGGGTCTGTTTGTTTATAACATGCAAATGGAAAAATGATTTAATATATCATATGCAGTGACTAAATATCTATTCTACTATATACCCAGGAGTATTCATTCTTTCATGCGATCTAGAAGGATATATTTCAACAATTGATAATGAAGATTATTCAATAGTTGAAAGAGATGAAAATTATGTAAAAATGATTATTTTGACAAAGTATTTTAATAAAAACAATTTTGAAATAATATCGCATTCATAAGTTTCATCATATATGAGATAAATAACCATAGATAAACATCAGTATAAAAGTGCATTTAACATTTACCTATAATAACAACTTTCATATATAATACAGATAAAAGATGACTGTTAATTCAAGAAGTAAAACTTAACATAATGTGTAGAAATACCATATATATGAGATTCTACTCATTCAAATTGACAGTAGTATCTTCTCCTCTTCACATCAAATAAATTCAATGAGTAAAAAAATTCAACTTCAGTTAAACAGCTTCAATATCAAAATAAAACAGACTATGTTCCATTAATTCATCAAGGCTTCACAAACATACAGAAGTGAATTCCTTTGCAAATGTTTTTGACAAATTTTTGGACCCCTCTCTAAATGCATGAGAGGAGTTTAAATAGTATCTAATATGACTAAAAATAGTTTATACAAAATTTAGAGGACGTTTCAAACAACCTTCCTCTTAATAAGCAACTTAAAATCTAAATATGTAAAAATATAATGAATCAATACTAAGTATAAGCTTCTTTGTTCGCCGGTTGAGCTTGAAGTTCTCAAATATTGTTCATAGGCTTTACTTAAGGTGGGGTTCCAATTTTGGTTTTGATTTGTCCCACAAATACGGCTTCAGTAATTGGTGGAAACATTTTTTCTGTTGAATTTGTTAAATAATTCAACGTCATAATTTGAATGTGTGGTTTGACGAAATACTGCCAATAAGCCTCCCAATCCATCTTTGAAATTTGCTTTATTGATTCCCTTTGAACTTGAGCTTTCTCTTTCCAAATTTCATTTAATTGTTTCATATATGGCAATGTCTTGAATCACCTTCTTTGACTAAGTTGGTGGTATGAAGTGTATGCATTACTACCTCTGTGATATTCTTGTTTGTCCCTGCTGCTCTTGTCACTGGTTGCTCTGCATGTTTAATCTATACAACCCAATCATTAAACAGGATTTCTTTGACAATGTCCTCAGTTTCAGGCAAATTTTCCTTTCTTCCTTCATCTAACTCTTTCCATGTGATGTGATATGAAATTATAGTGTTTAAATCCTCATATTCAGTCATATGATCAATTAGCTAATTTGTTAATTGCTCACTGGTATCTAAATAAGGGATAATAGTAAACATCCTTTGACAGAATAGACCTTGTTGTACAGACAGTTGGGAGTTCAGCTCTAAAGCCTCCTTGATAAATTCATCTTTGCTTGGCACATCTTTGAATTTAGTAATTGATTCCTACATCTCACCAATTTACACATTTTTGGCAGTGATATCTGCTTCATACTTTATCTTCATTTCTTCCATATATTTTTGCAATTAAGAAAGTTGTAACTCAGCTTGTTTATTAACATTAAGTTTCTCCATTTCTAACTGTTGCTTTGACTGCAAGATTCTTTCTTCTTTCTCTTTCAACAAAACTGAGACTTCGACTACCTTATCAATTTTAGTCGTGGCGTAGGCTCCTGCAAATTGGGACAACTTTGTCATATTTTATGTTGAGTCAGTGGTTGTGTCTTTCCAGACCACTTCCACTTATTCATTTCCTGGTAATATTTCAGTAGGAGTTGTCACTCTCCTTCTATTTCTTTGTTTTCTTACTACAAACTTATGTTCAGGACTGTAGAATACATCTACAAGAGGAATTTCTTCGATTTTTAAGGTGATCTCAGATGTAGGGAATGCAGGGATAATCTCTACTTCCTACAAGCCTGTTTCAAGAGCATCTCCTGTCTCTGGATTTGATATCTTATAAGTTTTCTTAGGTGTATGAAATTATGAAGTTCCTTGATATTTAGTTATTTATTTTCTATTCCTGAGGCTTTGATTGAATTCATCCCATTGTTGTCCCATATCATTTCCATTTTCTCTATCAGTAGCACTTCGATTTGGGTCAATTTCCATCTGCGTTTCTGTTGATTTCTGACTAGTCTCAGTTGTGGCTTTTGTTTACTTCTATGCTTGATGTGTATTTTGAATTGATCTTGCTTCATAATTGTGTTCATTAGTATTGATACTGACACTGGTTATAGCCTTGTGTTGGGTGATTAAAAAATTCAATGGAATTTGTTCAAGTCTTTTTCTTCTGAATTCTTGAAATTTGTGATAATCAGTTGGCTCCAATTTCACCTTTTCCCAATTTATAACTTTCTCAAAATACTGATCATATTTGAATAAATCTTCAAATTTATCGGGTTCATGAATAAATGCTCTAACTTTCATTGACACAGTAAAATTGTAAGCTACATTATCAGGATCATATTGTTTGCATGGCGTGGTGTCTAGTTTCAGAATTTCTATATTCTGAATCTCCTTTATAGAATGACCAAAATAATTTAATGTAAAAACACCACATTGCACTGGGAAAACTAGCCATAAGGATTTCTTTGACTCCTTGAGGCTCTTCGCAAGGTCGTATCCTGTTGTCTGATAAGCAATTTCCCTTGCTAGTAGTTTATCAGGGACATATAGAGGAAGTACATGGGGCTTGGAAATACTGCCAAAAATTATAATATAGGTGAACATTTGTTCAGTGAAAATTTTCCCAATTGGGAGTGGCTCTACACTAGCTTCTTCGAAAAACCTTGGGGGTTTCTTGTTGAAAATGAGTTGGTGCATGGGCAACATAAAACCATGACAAATTTTGTAAAAATGGGATGTAAAATAGGAATGCCACAACTCTTTGTGACTGAGATGAATGGGGTTTGGGTCTTGAATTGTCCATTTCTAACCCATGATTGGAAATTTAGTACAGAAAAATATAGCGTCCATAACATATGCACTCATATAAAATGAGGGGAAAATTATTTGGGAGAAATTTCTTTTATGACGATAGTCCAAGATAGCCATAGCTAGGTTGTCAGACAAGATGGTGGCCCAATTCATGATAATAGAATTTACACATGCATCTGTTAGGGGTACCCATTGTATTGAAAACTTGGTACTATCAGGTTTTCCATACAACCTACATAACATAGCAACCGCGTAGTTATGAGGATTTGATAAAGGATCAATAGGGTACATACAAGTTTTTTCATGTTTGAATTTGTTACCTCCGGACCTCCAACTCTGAATCATTTTGAACGGTTCATCAGTTTCTTTGGTGAATTGTGATACAAATGCTGAGTCATAAGTCTTCTGATGCTCCGGGAGATGGTACATTTTCCTTAGGTCTTCCGCTGTAAAATAGCCCATGCGTTCCATTTTGGAATTTCTAAATTGTCTATCTGCAATGTTGACATTGTCAATTACCCATTTGACCATTTCTATGTATGGTAATATTTTAGGCCTTGCTGCTATCCTATGCTAGAAAGAGCAGGCTGCATCACTCATTTGAGCTATCGACGACATTGAGGAATCATCTGTTGGTTTTATTTTAGTAATTCGGGGTTGTTCATCTTCGAGGATATTGTAAATAACCACCCATGATGTCACTCCTGCATCTTTATTGCATGTAATGTCTGAGAAAAGGGGAAACATTTCTATATTCTTAGATTCATTAGTACTCAATTTCTTCTTCTTCTGCATTATCTTTCTGAGAGACATTTCACTGGAAGACTTCCTAAAATTCGGAGATGTGAGAACAGAGTGAAAAACACAGAGTAGCGAGACAAGAGAATTCAAAAACCAATTAAAGATAACAAAATATTGTCAAAGATATGTATCTTAACTCATCATAAGTGAAAGTAGTTATTAATTTTCTCGAGCCACTAAAACATCGAAATGATTTTAAGTTTCATTTGGCGTTCCATTTAAGGCCTATCAATTCCACATGCTTTACATCTAATCAAGAAATATCGCATCACATAAATCAGATTGCGCAAAATATTTCTGTTAAACATACATGCGATAATGTGATTTTGATATCGCAATATCGCATCTCGAGTTTTAACTTAGCTTTCCATTTCAGTGGTTAACCTTGGCGGCTTTATTACTATATGATTGCTACGTGGAAATCTTGTTCGCTAAATTATGTTGTGCATTTTGCATTTCGCATTTCGCATTTCGCATTTGCAAATGTGTTGTAGTTATAAAGTCTTTTATTTTTCGCGATCTGCGATGTGCGGTAACTTATAAACACTTTTTTAACGGTTTTTTGTATGTTTTCTTAGTTTTTGAAGGCATTTTCAGATTTAAATGATAATCGATATTTCTTTATACTAGTTTGGGTCCGAGATATATCATAAAGAGGTTATGTCTTCCTTTTTGGGAAGTATCTGAATTATATTGTGCTTTCCATATTAGCCTTAAAACTAGGATTTCTAAACATTTAAACCTTTATAAAAAGAGGGTCGGCTATCACATTTCAGGATTGGTTTATGATATTTAACATTTGTTCCAAAAGGTTTGCGATATGTGATTTGCGAGATTCCTAAATTGGAAAGGGTGTTGAATTTAGTATTTCACCATTTTTTGGATTTTATGATAAGTTTTTAGAGTTAAGATTCATTTCTTTAAAGGAAGGAAATTTAAAAGGGTCCCCATATACTAAAATAAATGGGGGGGTTTTGTATAGTACAACAAGTAGATAACAAAGTTAAGTTCATTTGTAATTAGATAGCTTAAAGGACATAGGTCTAAAGGTTTCTAGAAGATATCTTGCAAAGTTTTATAAAATTTGGATAAGTGTAAAGATATTTGGTCAATATTGAGATTTCACTATATCATTTACTAAAATTAAAAATAAATTAAAAATATTTAAAATTCAATTTAGAAACAACCTAATTTTACACAAAAAATATCATCCAACTCTTCCAGACTTGTAATTATTTTTTTCCTCTGAAATTAGTAAGACTCCCTAAAAAACTTTATATATGTAGATTAAAAAAATGATGCATGTCAATGATATGCCACTGCCAATGTCGGTATTATAAAACCATTTAGGGTTGCATTCCCTGTCTGTCAGCTAGTATCCCAAGAATTCCTGTCCATTATGGCTTGTAGAGGAGAGTGTTCCAGCAGAGGTAATTTTTTTCCCAATATTTTTAAAGCTCGGCCTTTTGTGGTTCTCAGTAGGTATTATCAAATTTTGTGCTCCCTCCAGAATAAGGTCCAAAGTCTGCAATAAGTTGTACACCGAAAAATGAAACAAAAGGAAACACAGAACATATTAGTAAATATTACTCTTATAAAATTATTACTAAACCACCCCATCCCCTTAATTTATGAAATATAAATAGGTAGTAGGTTTTTGCCTTGTTAAGCATTTAAAAACATATAATACCCATTTTAAACATACAATACCCATCCATTATATTTATAGTGTAAAATAGCATGGGCTTGACATGTATCTACACATAAAAATATACAATCTCTTCCCCTTTGTAACTAGAGCATCATCCCCAAGGTTAGGCCTTCTTTTCTTGAATTTTGAAACCATAGACCACAAGACACGATGACTGAGAAAAAAAATTATTAATGCAAAATAAAAACAAGCAAGCTATTGCATAGACTAACTACAAATGAACTAGATATGACATAGTATATAAACTCCTAAGTTATGAATATCTCAATGGATTGGCCAATTGATGATTGAAGTTACTCATACCATAGATATGAGAATATGAAAAAAACTTTGATGTAGGTAGAAATCCACACTTTTACATTTTACATTTGTGAGGATGTCCATTATAACAAGGTATGTAACTCAGTGCACAGGTTCTGGGTTTGGATCCTAGATGTATTTAAATTTCAATGTTGTAGCAGAGCCTGATAATTGGATGTTGGGTCCTAATTAGGATGCTCATCAATTTTTGAGTAAAATCAGTAAAATTTGTGGGCATTAGCCTTTGTGCTTTATATGTAAACTCAAGAATAAAACTAGACTTCTAAATTTTCCAAAATCTCATTGGAAGGGACTTGTTGGTTTGCATCTCCCATTGTTTAAATTACGAAACCTCTAATATATATATATATATATATATATATATATATATATATATATATATATATATATTATAATGTTTTATTTTTTTTATATTTCTTTAATTAATTTTATTAAAATGTTTTTTTTTTTTTTTGGTGGTTTCATTACCACATGGTAATGTATGATTGGTTCGCATGAAAAATAGTTAATGCTCATGTATAAGTCTAAGTGTATTAATAAGGATTCGAAGTGGAGATATTGTAGTGGTTGCAATTCAAGGTTGTAATCTTGTAGTTCTTGGACACATTTCTTGTATAATTTTTTCATATTCCCAAATATAAAAAATTCCATATGGAGTAATTTAATATATCATTAAGTTTACCATGGACTTTATATGGGCCATGGAACAAAACGCTTGAATTCACTCAAGCATTTAGAAATAAAAACTTATATCATACAATTAAATCTCAAGTGGGGTCTAGGGATTGATTTTTCCAAGTCATAAAACTTGTCTCTATGATAAACTTGAGGTCCACATAGGTGTTTAACAAAGGTCTATAGTAGTATAGTATGTTGGAATATTCAATATTCTCATGGAAAGGATGTATCACCATAGGTATGTTTGATAAATGTTGGTTGAGTGGTCTTCAAAGTAAGGAAGATTTAATGGGGGGTGGAAAATATATTAAATAACATTTAATTACATGCATTAAAGTTGTCAAAATGTAAATCATGCATAGAAAGGACAATAATGTAGACACCATCAAGATACATCACAACAACATACACTTAAGAAATATAGCTCACCATTATATTCGCAGAACAAATATTGCATCACATGTTTATCGTGCGTAAAACTAACACTACAATACAAGCCTCTCATAAGTATCTCAATATTACAACATAAATAAATTCACATAACAACCTCTCATAAGTGTGTGTGTGTGTGTGTGTGTGTCACTAAGGTAGTTACAGAAGATTCTTGAATATACTAGAGAATTTGTAATTGTAAGCTCCTCTTATAAATGGGTCTATGCTTGTAGGAAATTATGTAAAGGATTGGAGACACTATGCATAGAGGGTTTATGAGAGAAATCCTTAGAATCAACATACTTATGCTTCGATGGTTCTACATACTCTTGCATATGCATCTTGATGTCTTCTGCAAATTTTTCTTCTACTAACCTTGCCTTTACTCAAATAATTAAATAAATATGGCCTAAAAAAACCCCTAGCCACACCTTTTGACTCAACCCAAAGTTGGGTTTTTTGTCTCACACTTCAAATATGTGACTAGTTTAAGGATATCTCAAATAAAAACATCATGAATCTATTGAACTTGTCAAAAATAAGTTTCCAAGAAAATATGGCATCCTAGATATTTTTTGTGCACTTTGCCACAAATGTCTCTATTTTATTTTCATCTTTGGGAATGGCCTTTATTGATGCCTCCAACAAATCACATTCTCTATGTTTCCTTTATGTCACCATTATGAACTAGGATTGCACCTTCCATGCTAACTCACTCGCAATATTCCTTAACTTCTTTCTTTCATCATCCATGGCATCTCATTTTAGAATAAGGATTTGTGATTGTTCTATCTTGTCATTAGTATCCAAATTGATGATTTTAGTATAAAGCTTATAATATTGATATTTTATCTTCTTAATCAATTGTTGTATTGTCTGGTTGGGTTTGATCATGAGGATGTCATTGTGCTTTGGGTAATTTTATTGTAGACTTTGGCAATTTAGGCGCAACTGCTCTTATTTCTCTATTTTTGCTTAGGATTCTACTACCATAGGATCAATGATTAAAATTTTCATCTCCTTATGTGTCTCATCCTTTGTGGCAAAAAAAAATTTCATATTCCAACTTTTCCTACTCTTCTCATATTTTCTCGACTTTAGCAACTCTTCATATTTTTAATGGTCTAGCGCATCATTGCAATTACCTTGATGATTATGCTATTTGTTTTTTGAGTGATCTCAAAAGTCTTGGGTATATGAGGAAGCACATTTTCTAAATAAGTTGATAGTTCCTCCAATCCTCTTAGAAGCTTATTCATGGACCTCCACTTTTCTCACTTTTGTAGGGATAACATATTTCTTTGCTATATAACGTTGTGGTGATTCTTCTACTTGCACTACTACAAATTCACTTAATTTTCAACGGCCTTTGGTCACTCTTTCGACCCCCTGTTATCACTCTCATGACAAATTAGGGTTCCAGTAAATGTTACATATCATGCGGTCAAAATTTTGACATTCCAAGTTTTCGACGAAATTTTGACGTTAATTGTCATTGGAAACTTAAGACAGTGTCGTTCATCGAAAACCCTCAAAAAACCCGTCGTAAATTCGATGAAAAATGCATCTGTATAGCGACACATTTCCGAATGCAATCATGACAAAAATGGTTATCTATCATCAGAACCTTCGTTGGAAAATCAATTCCTACAGCTAGATTTTTCTGAAAAAATTGTTGTACTAGCGATGTCATGTGCCATCAGAACCTCCATCACAACACCAACGCCTATGCCAATATTTTTCTGACGAAGTTTCCATAGTGGTGGCGTCCCATGCCGTCAAAACCGTCAGTGCAAGACCGATGCCTACGCCTATATTTTTCTGAAAAACTGCCATATGGGTGATGTCATGTGTCGTCGGAACCTCCGTTGCAAGAGCGACACCTACAGCTATATTTTTCCAACAAACTTGTCATATTGGTAACATCTTTTGTTTTCGGAATATGCGTCGGAATATTGACACCGACGCCATTTTTTTTTTTGAATTTTGAATCCCAAAATTCGTTTGTGATGAAAAATATTCAAGTTTAAAGTTATAGTTATACATAATTAAGGTTAAATATTTAATATTAAAGTTATAATTTTTAGGTTATCTTGAATTTATAATTACCTTAAATATTATTAGGTTAAGGTTAAAGTTATAATTATAAATTTGACCTTAAGTTAATAGTTATAATTATAACCTTAAATATTATAATCACAAAATTGTTCTAGTTTTCGGGGATACTCATCTAATGCCTCATCGCTTTTCGGTTGATCCAACAACATGTGGAGCCTTGACTCCCCTTCATTAATGTCATGGGGGAATTTCACCGTGGATACATCCACCGTTGATTTCTTCCATTTCATCTGATGGTCCATATTGTGGTGGGACCTCCCCCCTCTCCTTTTGACGTCACCAAGGGAGAGGTCCCACAACAATTATAAATGTTGATTCCTCTAGTATATTTGTGTCGTTCATTGAGTCATACCTCCACCCACTATCATGGGGTAGACCCCAACCTCCTAATTGGTGAAAACATGGTAACAAGCTCAACCTCTGACTCAACTTACACCTTAATTCAAGGTTTTGGGATACTCACATGATGGCTCTTCTTTGTCTGGCTGATCCAACGGCATATGGGGCCTCAACTCCCCTCTGTTGGCGTCACAGGGGGATGTCCTCGTCGAGATGTCCACCATTTATTGCCCTCATTTCAACCGACAGTCTAGATTGTGGTTGGACCTCCCCCCTCCCTTGTTGATGTCACCGAGGGAGAGGTCTCACGACATTTATATTTGTTTCTTCCTCTGACATATATGTGACATTTGTTGAACCATACCTCTACCCATGGTCACGGGGTATACCTTTACCTTCTACTTGGCGTGAACATGAGAACAAGCTCGACCTTCGACTCAACATACACACGGATATCCTAGTCAAATTATAATGAGTAGCCCTAGAATCAATACAAGGAAAAGACCCTGTAGCAGAGGTTATAAAGGAGGTTTTTAGTGTTATAAAATACGCCAAAATTGTCAACAAAAAAAAAATTCTACAGCATCCATTTTTGGTTACAGAGGTTTTGACAGAGCTGCTAACGGAACTTCATCACAACTAAAAAAACCTAGGCGGCTGGAGGTTTTTGCGGATGTTTTTCTTATCAGTGTGTGCTTCATGTGTGAACGCACTGGTGCATTTTAAACAATACGCATCGGTGTTGTAAACATACCAACAATCTAGAAGGAAAACAAATTTATGAAGCCCCGGGGCGTTTACATACGCAACATTCCGGTGCATGTCACCAACAAATGCACACTGGGCTGATAGAAGGAGCATGCACTGGTGTTATTCGGTTTATAGTTGTAAAGCACCAAGACAAATAATGCAAACAGTACCAGTGAGTTACAAATATGAATGGACCATTACGTTGAGGCCAAATAACACCGGTACATTCACCTTCTATCTTCCCAGTGCATATGGGTTGTGTACACGCCCCAGGCCATTAAGGTGTAAAAACACACTGGCACGTTAAAGGTAAACCATACTAGTGCATGCAATGCCTATTTGCCCTGGTCATAGTCGTCAATAAAGCACACTAAGCATTCTAATTGGTATTGGTATTTGGTGCGGTGCTCATAGGTTGTAGCAACGCACCGATGCACAGTATCATATACACATGCACCAGTGTTCATTTTCTATTTTTTCGAAACATTGACTTGTGACAGTGCAATTAATGTGATTTTTTTAAATTCATTATTCATAAAACGTCGACACATATCTTATAATAGTATTCATATCAATTAAATTTTTAATAGTGCATTTGAATGTGATGTTTGGATGAATTTTCTATATCATTAGATTTCACATCTCTTCAATATAATATTTAATCATTGGTTTAACATTTCACAGTGATAATGGAGAATGCAATAGAATAAATTAAAACGTATTTTATTATATATATATATATATATATATATATATATATATATGAATAAGAGACTCTTTTTCATACAAAATGGGAAAGTTACTAGTAATCATTTGTCTTTCAATTGGGACACTATGTCCATTACATTAAACAAAATCTCTGATTTCACAAACAAATATTTCAAAAAATACAACGCCTTGCTTTGATATCCAAACATATTGATCATCATTCTTCGTTGGAACTGTTGTCACTGCTCGAGCTACTTCCATGACTTGGGTTATTTGGAGGAATGTTTTGTTCATTGTGTTGAATGTTTTCTTCTTCTTCAAGCTCCATCTACAAACATAAAAATAAAGTGTAATGACTGTATCTTTATTGGTGAGAATAATTAAAATTGCAATATTAAATAATATACATCAATGTAAATCGAAAATAAATGTACCATAGCAAGAATTGACTCGTGAACCATACAAATTCTTTCAAAACCAAATTTCATGTCTTCTTTCAACAATTCTTTTGTTGGCGCAGTTCCATACTTTGTTTCCTGTAAGTTTTATACCCCATAAAAAATCATACATTTAATATAAAATATTTGTTTGTTCTATTAATTATAAACGGAACTAAGTAAAACAAGATAGATACTTACAAATTCCACAATTCAATGATGATTGTTGTAAAACAACTTAAAGTATACAAAAATGAAATCTAGTTAAGTTTTTATAAGTAACAATTACTCACAAACTTAGATATCAAGCCTTTTCTTCCTTGTCATCATGTTTTATGTGTTGAATGAGTTCCATTTTATTTTCTTTTCTGTAATAAAATACTTGAAAGTTAATATTTAATTGTAAAATATTTATTTATTGTACCTCATCGAAAAATTCAATGATTATATATTGCATTTGAAGCACATTGTTGCTGAGATGTCTCCTTGCTCGATGCAATTATGTCCATTTATTTGACCATATCCTTGTACACCTTTTTAGACATTCCTACTGACATATTTTTGATATCAGCTCGTTCATCCTTTGAGATTTTTAAAATTTTCCTGAAAAAAGTAACATGAAAATAAACTATTTAATTCTTATATTGATATATGAAAACTAAATATAACAAAAGTGACACTTATAAATGATTGATTTGTAGTAATATATACATATGATTCTAGAAAAACATTTAAAGGAATATTAATTTTTCAATGCTCTATTAAAAGTCTGAGATGTCTCATTGACTAATTCTCTGGAAACTCTTCATGTAGTTTAAATAAAATTTGGTTCTTGGAATCATTGGATTGATTTTTGTATTTTAAATGGAAAGCACGTCTATACATTCATTCCACTAGATCCCTCAAATTTTTGTAAAAAAAAATCTCCCTTTCATTAACTTCTAGCACCACTCTAGATGAGTTGAGTAATTCATTTTCATTTGCATGTTCTATTTTCTTTTCTTTTCTTAGAACAACATTGCTTTCCTTCGTTGTTGGTCCTTGTAGAACATTAAACATATCTGAATTAACAGATTGTTTGAAACATGTTATCTAATTTTTTTAAATATATTATTAATGAAAATTCAAAAAAGAAACTCATATTGGATCGATAGTATTTTTTGATTCACCTAATTCATCCTTCTGCAATTTTTCCATCAAGCTTTTATGCTCTTCTGGTCTTAGATCAGAAATAATCTTATCAAACTTTGTCATTTTGTGGCTCTCCATGACACACATTAAACAATACATATAGTTCATAAATAATAATTTTTGTAAAGAATTTACAAAGAAGTTACCTTTTTTGCTTTTTTGGATGTGTTATCAGTATTTTTGTTACTTGAATTCTTGTCGGCCATTTTTATATTAATATAAAACATGTACCATTCATTAATATATTTTATAAATAAATCACATACTTTTCAAGTAAAAAAAAAATCAAGAAAACGGTGCGTCTATCTAAATTAGACGCCCGGTGCGTTTATAGTTTTAACCGCACCAGTGCGACTTTCACCACTTAAGCACCAACAACGGGAAAAAAATTTAAACAATAACGGTGTGATATGTTATTATAAATGCACTACCACTACAGTAGAAATATTGTACGGTGCTCTTTATTAATAGGATACCTAGTGTGTCATATTAATACGGGAGCACTAATTAACAGAAGCGATTATTTTGAAAAATAAACATAAATGGATGGAAATTATTTTTTTTCAAACTGTGCTTTTTGTCAATACGCACCCGATGCATTATACTAAAAGAGCACACCGGTGCGCTATGTTAAATAGGGTGCACTGATTAACAAAAGCTGTTTTTTTTTAAATTGTGAAAGGGCTGACAGGGATTGGGATCCGACTCTGCAAGTGGTCCTCCGAGTTAGATGTCAAATGTCTATATTTATAGTAATACAAACCCTATAAATCTAAAATAAAAATCTATAATTGTGAATTTTTGCAGTCACATAAATAAGAAGAAGCAAGGGTTTAACGTAAGAATGGATTTTTTGTTTTTTTCCTGAATTTTAATTAAATCTAAATAGGAATAGAGATTGTAAATGATTTTATTAGTAAAATGCATAGTAAAATTTAAAATTTTTACCATGCACGTATTAGATTTAATAGAAATTGTAAAAAAAAAAATATTACAGTAAAATTTAACATTTTTACTATACTACAGGGTTTTGTGTGAATCACCAGATGCTTCAAATTTTGATTCTCAGAATAGTGATGTTGTTCGAAAGTATTTTATTGTTCCACAGTGCTCAGAATAGTGATGTATGTCTCTCCTAATAATCTGTCCCTGAAAAATTTGGCAAAAATAATGAAATAATGAATATATTTTACTATTTAAAGAACTTTTTATGCAATTAGATTTCTGAAAATCATTTGCCACTAATTTTTCAGTTTACCATTTTTTTTTCACTTCAAAAAAATATAGTTGCATTTTTTTCCCCGATATTCGGCGTGTTTGTTAACTAATCGCACTGGTGCATCCAGTAATAAAACAACAACGATGCATCCAGTAATAAAATCGCATTGGTGTGTCTAATAGTACATTAGCACCGATAACAATAACTCATTTTTTAATGCACCGAAATCAGTTTTAGGTATGTCCAACAAAATTTATTATTTATTTTTCTCAAATGCAGGGAGAAAATATCATAATTATATCAAATTCACAATTCTTCAAATTCCAGCTCGTTCCATAATATTTCTCAAAGTCCATCACAGAGTTCTCCCTATCCATCTCCAGACGTAATTACTTCAGATTTTATTTATATTTTCATTATCTAATTGAATTTATTTTTTTTATCCATGTTAATTAGCTGAATAAAATTAATGTATACAAATTTGCAGGTTCATGCAGATTCTGAATCGAGTTTAGATGAACAAAATATTCAAACAGTTCCAAAATGTTGGAAGCTCTTATCAGGAGCAGCATACTGCAAGGTGCGGTTGGTAGATGAAAATGGACAATCGCTTCACCTTGCCAATTGTAACAACCATCTTCTAGCCACAATCTAGGGACAATTATGGTAATAATTGTTTGGTATAATGTAATTATTTCAACGTCAAACCAGTTAATCATAGATTGGCATGCTTACTAATTGATATCATTGATATTGTACTAATCATGTTCAAATATATTTTTTGAAATTATTAGTATTCTAGTGATGATGAACGACCTACCTACCATCTTCTGTTGCACCCCATGACAATGTCAAATTTAGAGAAGTCTGAATTAAGAGAAAAAATCAGAGAGGAACGATACCAAGAATGGTTGAATCAACCACCTATTCAATTCCCACTACATCCAGATTCACCAATTAGGAATGACTACAACGATAGTAGTTCTCCACAAGCTAGAAATGAAACTTAATGAATAGAAATTTAGGAATGGATGATTATAATGGATATATGTAGTAGCCATGGGAACAATGTTTTTGATGCATTCCAAAGCAATGATCAGCCTGGGGATTATATATAGTGTTCATACCCTTTGAAATCCTTAGGTAAATGCCACCTCTTTGGACCTGGGTGGTTGATCAAAATCTACTCGTTAGAAGTTCAGCGATCTTGTATCAACTTAGCTTTCATTCAATTTTGGCTTGTCCAGATATGTTTCTTGAAAATTTTGAGGTGTTACCATCAATTCCACTCTCACTCATTGCAGAAAATAGGCAACCCAAAATCAGCGTTACAAAGGCAGGAGAATTTTATGGAGACATTAATAATTATTAGCATTGTACATTGCTTCTTTTCTCACACCAGTACAGGTCTTCAAGATCAGGGTTCTTGGATTGATAAAGTCTTTCCGATGGCTGTAGCAGAAGGCAAAATTGTGAAAAATGTTGGGTGTTGAGTACATATCATATCATGCATGTAAAAATTATTGTATTATATATAGAGGAGAATATGCAAACAAAGAGATATGTCTGAAATGTGGGCATGATAGGTATGATAAATAAAAAAATAAGGGTAAATCATGTGGTCCTCTTCTCAAGATATTGAGGCACATGCCTATAATCCTAAGGATTCAAATGCTCTTTCATTGCAAAGAATTAGCTATGTTGCAGAGGTGGCATGCCTCACTCAAAAGTGATTTTGGATTTATATGAATCCAAAAAGATTCAACAGCCATGAATCATATAGAGGATACATGGCCCAAAAAATTCAAGGATGAAGTACGAAGTCTACCACACAGCATGGCCATGGATGGCGTCAACCCATATTCCCTCTAGAACACCAACTATTCTATTTTTCCTGCAGTAGTGATCAATAACAATATATTCCCCCATGGTTTTCCAAGAAGAATGAACATCTTATGTTGGCTCTCATAGTCCCTGGTAGAAGACAATTGAAGAATATGGATGTCTACTTACAACCTTTGGTAGATGAATTGAAGGAATTATGGGATGGGCTAAATGTATACGATGTATCAAAACCCATCGCAGCAGAGAGGAGTTTTACGTTTTATGGCATATGTGCTTACACCACACATGATTATCCAGGCTTATGAGTTTTCTCTGGTAAATTACATGTTTATTGATGTGTTTATATATGTAACAATATTATTTTTCATATTAATTTAATTTGTTGTAATTGTTCTGATCTTCATGATCTTCTTTAACGTGCCATGCATATTGTATACAATAATTTCGTAGGTCTTGTAACAAAATGGCATTATGGATGTAAATGTTGTGGACCTTATCTGAATCTAGATGGTCCAACGACCTACGACAGCCAGTGTATGACTACTCCAAGGTATTCCTTCCAAAAGAATGCCCTTACTAAAGAGAAACATTTGATTTCAATGGTAAAAGAGAGAGAACCCAAAGGCCTGCAATAACGACACCAATTGAATGGCTTATGACATATGAGAGAGAGAAGGAGAAGGAGTTCATACAAATCTTTTATTCAAATGGGGAGCCTATGTTCGATGATCCAGAATTCATCGACACCTATGTTGAGAAATTATCCATTGGGATGAAAATGAAATCTATCTTTTATAACCTCCCATATTGGGAGCATCTTAAGATTAACCACTTACTAGATCCCATGCATATATTTAAAAATGTTTCATCTTCTTTATGGAGGCACATATCATCGAAAAAAAGTGACACATTGGTTTTTAGAAAAGATCTTATTACTTCAAAAACTAAAAAGAAGCATTGGCCAAGACAATTATAAATTACAAGAGAGGTTGGTCCCTCTAATTGGTATTTCAAAGAAGGTGATGTCCCATTGATTTTTAAAAAAATATGATCTTTCTTTGGTAAAGGAAGTTATAATGGGTGTGAGGGTGTCATCTTCATATGGGTCTTCACTACTCTGTTTCTTCACCATGGAAGACCATTTTTTGGGGCTGAAATCGCATGACCATTTGAATCTTATAAGAGTACGTATAATGTCAAAAGCATGATTTTATTATTTGTTATATTAATAATATTTATCCCATGGGATCATAAAACATAACTAATTTTTATGCATGTATTTATAGCTTTGCAGTGTTATTATCCTTTATTCATGCATGGGTGTGTGAAACATGACTTCCCCCAAGACCTAGGACGTGTCATATCTAAATTATTTGCATTTGTACGTTGGATCACGTCAAAGGAGATTCATGTGGTTAGCATTCCACGGTGGTGTCAAGAGATAGTTGAGATTGTTTGTATGTTTGAGAATGAACTTCTGATGAATTTCATGGACTTGCAATTTCATCCTCTAATCCACCTAGTAGATGAGGTTGAATTAGTTGGGGTGATTTCTTGTCATTGGATGTTATTCTTAGAGAGTCACATGAAGAAATTGAAAGGTTTTGTTTGAAAAAGGGAAAAACCGGAGGGGATTATGGAAGAGGGGTACATATCGTATGAGTCTTTTTATTATGCCAGTGAGTACATCAAGAAAATCGACAACACACCAAGTATGGTGATTTGAGACAATGAAATGGATGAAGACAAAAGAGAAGGGGGGCTTCTCCAAACGAATGGAAAAAGACACTTGATAAAGAATAAGCGACTTATAATTTGTCAAATTTATACAAATTAAATATTCACGTTGAACTTTGATATAATGTATATTTTGATCTCATATGTACTATATGTCGTTTTGATTTCATCAAATAATGTAGAAATTGAAGCAATCAATAAATTTGTTCTTTATAATTTCAAAGTGACACAACCGTGGGTCGCATTATATGAACAAAAGGGGATGACTTGGGATAGTGACAAGAAATAATTCAGATGTTTGAATGGTAGAAGTGTGTCTTATCCTGATCATTTAAAATAAAATATGCCAATTATATGCCCCAACAGTTGGGTTGTTGACCAAGTTAGAGAAAAATATAGTGCAACTAGTCATTACCCGCGTGCTGAAGAGGATGCACTAAACGGAGGGATTAGGTGCAACAACTCAGTAATAATCTATTTATGTACATTTTAAACTTAATAATGCACCTTTGAAATGTAACATCTATATTTTATATTTTAACAGTTGGGTTATTAGACACATGACACTATTATTTTTAACTTTTTTATAGGTGCATTTGTTCCCATCTATGTGGGCATATGGACACCATTTTCGCACAGAAAATGCCGATGGTGGAAACATGACACAAGACTGTGGAGTGGAAGTCGAGTTTGATAAATCTAGTAGAGCTAGCCACCATGATCAAAACCTAGTACGAAGGACATTAGGTCACGTCGGAAAGATACAAGAGATCATTGAAATGGACTTCTCTTCTTTCCAATGTGTTATTTTTAGGTGCAAGTGGCGAGACACCTTTGATCATAATAATGTAAAGGAATATCGCGGTAGTAGGCTGATATGTATCAACTCTAAAAAGAAGTGGGATGAAGCTAAGGAGCATTTATATTTTCCCCAAACACTATAACCAGATGTTTTTTTACCCAGATGTGTTGGATAGGGATTGGCGGTTCGTATTGATACATGACGCTAGATCAAAACATATTTTTGAGAACAATAGTGTTATCATGCCAAGTGAGCTGGAAGATAATGAGGGTGATGAGAACAAAGAGTGATATGGTACATGTGTTATTTCATCATTTATACTATTTAAGATGGGTTTTTATAAAGAAGAGGACTTAACCTTATAACTAAGACTCTTTTTTTCCAAAAATTATAATACTTATTTTTAATTAATTGGTTTTCATTATGTTAATGTTAAAATAATTTGACTTGATAATTTGCAATTATGTTGATCTTGAAAGCAATGTACTGTATCAAGTTCTTTTTTTTATGTCAATTCCTAAAATAATACAACTACTTGATTGCTTTAAATGGTTTTTCACTATATCATTACTTAAATAAATGCACCCTATTATATTAATAATATCTTCAAAATTTTAAAAAATGTATTAATTGTAATAGAACTACATATAAATGTCAAATATCTAGTGGTACATCAATACTATAACTAGTCGAGGCCTGCTCAGCCAATTGTGTCTGCTCAGGAGGTGCCTACTCAGATGGTGTCTCCTTAGGAGGTGTCTGCTCAGATGGTTCTTACTCAGGGGATACCTACTTAGAAGATGTTGGCTGCTCATCTTCGTGATGTGAAGGAGGAGGAGGTGGAGTACTAGAATGATCACTCCTCTCATAATCATCATCTAAGTTGTTTTGTGGCGCATATCCCTGCTCGCTGCGAGTAGCTTGGAAGCTCTGACAATATGACACATAAGGCTCATCATATTGTGCGGCATGTCCCTCCAGAGATCCATGAGTGTACAATCTGCCCGGATGTCTCTGATCGTCATAGGGCATACTCCCTCATCAACCAAGTGTCTACATAGTCAGTCACACAACTCCATCCTGAATCGAATGTCAGCCCTATGTCGCATGCCCGCAGGTATCTCCACCTAAGGAGGTCTCTCACCCTTCGTGGCCTCCGCTATCTCCTCATCATCTACATGATCATCCGAGGGGGTGGAGGCATGTCCCCAACGAACATGCCAATATCTACAAAATATATAGTACACAACAATAATTAGACAATTTCATTCAACAATTTAATAAAACAAGTTAAATAAATTGTTAAAATAAATTGTATTCTAATTAATTAAGACAATAAAATGAAACTATATTAATTTAAAGAAAACACTAATATTACCTCTATCATCTGGTGGCTCATCCTGTGTGAAGAGCATGTTGGTACACACTCGCCAATCCAACCCCGTGTAAGGACACGGTGTTGGGTGCCAATTTTGCACACTTTTCCTACATTTTTTCCCCCTATTTTGCCTCATGACTATAATCAATGGGACTATATTTTCCTCTTTTTCCTACCTTTGTATCTTAACTTGTGCTATTTCAACTTATTTTCATTACTCTGCCATTTCATCAATTATTATGATATATTGTGCCTTTTTTATGACTAATTGAGGATGAATGTTTGGAGAAGATCTATGGTATTTGTGTTGTCTTTCCATATGTCATTTGTAGCACAAAAGATCATGAGCACAAGGCATATAGGAGTAGTTAAGGGTGTGTTGTTACAATGAGCTTTTTACATCATGATGTTGTTACACTTTTTTGTTACAGACCCGTTGGCGAACTACTGTTACAGTTGTACCGCTGACAAGATCTCATCAAATCCTATTGCTGACTTGTCCTCTAGCTATTACGCTACAGTTGTGGCTTATCATGATAGCTGTAGAAGTTATTAAGTATTGTATTTTTGGATAAAAACCTCTATTCAGTTTTGATTGTAATATATAATTTTCCAGTCAGACTTTTATTAAGAAGTGGTAATAACCATATGTATTCTATTTCGATCAGCATGAGAATCATAAGATTCTCATGACTGATCTATCCCTTGTATTCTTGGGATGTAACCACTATATATTTCTCGGCACTTGAGGTCTAAAGGTTAGCGGAGAACAAAATTACTTTGTCTCTCTAATTTTGCTCATATTAATACAAATTATCTTGTTATTGTTGCTACATGAGTTATTCGATTTAGTTTCCGTTAAGTTCTTTCTCTACCTGCGCCCTGCTAGGGAGGAAGGGCCCTCCTCTTTAGCAGGGATTGTAGTGATTAAGGTAGTTGTGTATATGTGTTTGTATTTTTTTTATGTATCAGTAGAGGTGTTGTTGCTAGTGTTTTAGCTTTGAATATATCTGCTTCAATTCCAATGTTTTATATGTTTTTACACATATGAGATCAGATATACCAACTGGGTAATTTTTGTGTGGCGCGATAGGACAGATTAATTGAGGTGTGATTACACTCTTGTAGATCATTTTATTTATGCATGAGTGATTTCCTTCCAGCATTTACTTCAGCAACAATTTCCTTTATTTGGATTTGCTTCTGGTTGGGTGTATCAGCATAGACAGTGCGACTGTCATTGAAATATAAGACATCCCTGGATTGATAATTTATGTGTATTTTTTTAGTCATTTAATAGTGATTAATACATCCCAACATTTTGGCATCGTTTTCGGGGATGGTAGTGACGATCCAATCAATTAGAGTTGTTTCTTATAAGATAAAGTGTGCCCAGTCTACAATTTTTGGGCTGTAAGACGAGAGGTAATAACTTTTGCAATGCTCTAAGGAACTTGAGCGGGCTCACGAATGCTACACTAGGGCACTTAGAGGTGCAATTTTTGTGTGTTTTTTTAGAGTGTCTCCTACAACACAATTTTCAGGCACTAAGACAAGAGGTAAGAACCAGCGCAGCGCTCTAACGAACTTGAGCGGGCTCACCAATGTCTTTCTGGGACACTTAGGAGTGTGAATTTTTGGGCATTTTTTATTTAGTGTGTCTCCAGCGACACAATTTTCAGGCGGTAAGATGAGAGGTAAGAACCTGTGCATCCCTCTAACGAACTTGAGCGAGCTCACCAATTTCTTGTTGGGACACTTAGAAGTTTGAATTTTTAGGTGTTCCTTTAGGGTGTCTTCATCTATACAGTCGCTAGGTGGTAAGACGAGAGGTAAGAACCTACGCATCACTCTAATGAACTTGAGCGGGCTCACTGCTATAGAAACTGAATCACTTATGGATTAATTGATACACATAGGGTCAATGTGTGCCAGTAGGATGATATCAACATCTACAAACACTCCCCTTCCCCCCCCCCCCCCATTCTACTGAATATAGGAAAGACGGGTCGTAAGAAGGAAAAGAAGAGTGCAGATTTGGGAAGAAAGACATTCTTTGGAGATCTGATCTCAAGGGAAGAAAAGGAAAATTCTATGTCATACAAAGACAATAGGAAGACAGGACCATAGAAATCAGCTACCATATCAAAGCCTGGGCCATCAGTGTCTTCCGTGTCTGGATCTCACCACCCTTCGAACAACATATCCACTCATGATATGAAGACTCCATATTCAAAACAAGAGTGGAAAATCATTGATTAGGATCTGAGAATTGAAGGACACAAAAATACCAATGGGGAGCATCAGGGACCTGAGGAACAACATTTAATTGATCATTATTTGGACGCTGGTAGTGTTGTTAAACAGCTGGTCCTGGAACAACTTGATCCTTTTATTTCTCAATCTCCAGCACACTTTGAGGTTAGTTCACCCCATTAGGAAGAATCAGCCATGGGGGATGAGAATGTTAGGACAGATAGCTCTGTTACTTTTGAATTCCCAATAGTAGTAACATGGGATGAGGCTCCTATGAAGAATATTCCTTTATCATCCCTACCATCCTTTCAAGGGATGGTTGTTGAAGACCCTGATACCTTTCTGTTCGAATTCGATGTGTTGTGTAGAAGTTATGACTACACTTCAGGCACCCAGAAGCTGAAATTATTCCTTGCTACCCTGAAAGGAGCAGCATTAAGATGGTTCATGAGACTGGGTGTTGGCATGATTCAAACCTGGAATAACATGAGGGAGGCCTTCCTCTTTAAGTATCAGGATTACTGTCGAACCAGGGATTTTAAGGAAGAGATCTTCAGAATTGCACAAAAGGAGGAGGAAATCATGAAAGACTATATGGAGTGATTTTACTACAATTTACAAAGGTCTAAGTTTAGTAACCTAGGCCCAGAAGTTATAAATCCAATATTCTTAAGAGGTATAAGAGATGGTTTTCTGGAGCATCTGAACATATTGAGAAAAGGGGACATATCGCAAGAACCACTTGATGAAATAATGAATCTTTGCCTGCGTAGCTCAAGAGGATCGGTCAAAGGGAAAAGTTTAGTTTGAGACCCTTCAGTCTAGATACAGAAGTCCACGATTGGAGGAGTAACCACAGCAGAGATCAGAAATCTATTTGAGTATTTTAAAACTGACCTCCTTAGCACTCTCTCTGCCCAAATCACTACGGTACAAGTTAAGAAAGCACAAGCAGAAGCTAAAGCATCCCTATTAATATTTTGTCCCTGAAGCAAAAAGAAACATTTGGAAAGAGAATGTGGACTGAATAGCATCAATCTGTGCAATAGCTGTGAGTTGGTGCATTCTATGAATCAGTGTCCTGAATTTCCCAAACTGAAGGCAGTACCTAAAGAATTAAGAGAGGATGTCCAGTCTTCTTATTTCATCGGATCAAAGAGACCATGGCAGCCACGAACTATAGGTATGCCTTCATATTTTTCCTCTTTTTATCCTTGGAATAATGTTTATAATAGTCAGCAATATCCATGGCAGTATGCTACTTCTTCCTCAACACAATTTCCTTCACCATGGAACCAATGGACGTCTCCTCCACCAATGCAATATCCTCCATCACAACCCAATCCTTGGGGTTAGAACTGGAGAGTAATGGCCAAGATCTAGTACCCCTTGCACTACCAATACAACAGCAATAGTTACAACTTCCTTCTATTCAAAATACTACACCTTATGTTTGACGCCAATTACCAGTGCAACCTAACCCCAAACCAAATAATAAGGCAGCCTAGAGCATGGATGCTTCGGTTACCCTCCAGACTTATCTTATTACTCCTATTGAAATTAACGAGATTCATCTTCGATCAAGGAAATTAATCAGACCTGAGCATACTCCCATTATTACCGAAGAATGTGAGTCACCTAAAAAGGATATGGGCAATTATGAGGCAGTTGTTACACATGTAACAACTGATACAACACCCACTGTTACATTTGTAGCAACCAGCTTGGGAGGATCTGTTGTTTCTTCAACATCCAATCCGAGCAAGGTTGGTGCATCTGTGATAGCTGACTCAGCTATTAGCATTCAGAATCCTCCATACCCTCAATGATTAACTGAAATTGGGTTGGCCTCACAACCTGAATCTAAATTCCTCGAGGAACCGCAAAATTTGTATGTGTGAATTCCGTTGTTACAAGCTCTTAATGAAGTACCTATCTATGCTAAAACAATGAGGGATATATGCGTCAAAAATCCTGGAAGAAAACCTAAAGACCCTGATAATATCCATCTCATGGGAAATTGTCAGATTTCATGATTGATCAACCTTTGTTGACTAAATATAATGACCCAAGGAACCCTACAGTGACTATCCATATTAACAATCAACCTATAACCAATAATTTAATTGATCTAGGGGCAGCCATTTAATGTCATGACTAAAGGCCTCTTCATCTCCCTAGGACTTCATGGAATTAAACCTACACCCACAGTGCTTGAATTAGCAAATAGATCCCGTGTCAAGCCCGAGGGAATGATAGAATATGTGGTTATCACTGTGGCTTCTTGGAATTATCTGGCTAATTTTCTCATTTTACAAACCAAATATAACCTGGGGGGTCATACTTTAATCTTGGGAAGACCGTGGCTGGCCACTGCAGACACAGATATCAGATGTAGGTCTGGATCTATGGTGATCTCAGATGGACAGGTCACTTAGAATATGAATCTTTATCCCCCAGTAAAACCTCATATGGATTTGATTAGTCCCTGGTGGGACGAATTTGAACATGAATCTTATCTTTCCCTACCTCTTCTCACGCTTGGAAAAGCACAATACTTTAAGGATGAAACAAAGGATGATATCATTAATGGTTTTATTAGTAATTCACTCGATGTTTCCTCCATTATAGATCTGGGGGAAGAATATTAGGTAGATGATGCAATTATTTAACATTTGAAAACCACTCCGCATACTATCAGCAGTCCCGTTGAAATAAAACCTGGGAAATGTTTAAACTTCAATCCTATCCTGACTGCTGAACAAAACAAATTGTTGATACAACTGTTACAAAAATACAAAAAGGCATTTGCATGGGATTATATGGATATGAAAGGAATACATCCTTTCCTATGCACTCACCGCATTTATCTTAAAGAGGACTGCAAACCAGTTAGACAACCGCAGTTCCGAATGAACCCCACACTTAAGGAGATAGTGAAAGAAGAATTGCAGAAAATCCTTAATGCTAATTTCATCTGCCCCATTTCTGACATCCAGTGGGTGTCTCCGCTTATCATAGTTCCGAAAAAGAAAGGAAAATGGAGAGTTTGTGTTGATTATAAAGAGCTTAACAAGGCTACTCAAAAGGACCATTTTCTTTTGCCATTCATTGATCAGGTCTTGGATACTCTCTCTGGGAAAAAATTCTTTTCATTCCTAGATGGGTTTAGTGGCTATAATCAAATACATATTTCCCTAGAAGACCAAGACAAGACAGCCTTCACTTGCCCATGGGGTACTTTTTCATATAGAGTCCTTCCTTTTGGCCTCTGTAATGCACCATCAACTTTCCATAGGGCAATATTGGGTATTTTTTCCGACCTTTTGAATGACTGCCTTGAAATATTTATGGATGATTTTACATCCTATGGGGATGCCTTTGAGACAACATTAGCTAACTTGGAAAAAGTGTTGGAACGTTGTGAACAAAATAATGTTGCTCTGAGCACGGAGAAATTCCACATCATGATGACCGAGCGAATTGTGTTGAGACATTTCATTTCGGCAGATGGAATCAAAGTAGATCCTGCAAAAATTGAGGTAATATCGAAAATCCCGACCCCTAAGACTCCAAAAGAGGTATGTAATTTTTTTGGACATGCAAGATACTATAGGAGATTTATAGAGAACTTTTCAAAGATTTCATCTCCTCTGTTTTCGTTACTCATGAAAGACGCAGAATTTGTGTGGACGGGGAAGTGTGAGCAGGCCTTCTTGAAGTTAAAAAAATTGTGTAACAGCAGCACCTGTTTTACGAGGACCAAACTGGAAATTTCCATTTCATATCGATACGGACACATCTGACATAGTTGTGGGTGTTGTTTTGGGGCAACTAGAGGAGAATAAACCTTACGCCATTTATTACATCAGTAATAACTTAACTCCAACAGAACTCAACTACACTGTTACTGAGAAGGAATTCCTAGCAGTAGTGCATGCTATCAACAAATTTCAGCACTACATCACCGGGTATCAAGTATTTGTACACACTGACCATGCTGCAATTCAATTTTTGATGAAAAAACCTGTTACTAATGGTAGAGTTACACGATGGTTATTGTTGTTACAAGAATTTGATATTACTATTCTAGATAAACCCGGAAAAGATAATGTAGTTGATTTTATTTCTAGATTAACTATAAGTGATGACTGCACTTCCACTGAGGATTCTTTTCCAGATGAATATATTTTTTCCATCTCTACTCACTCACCATGGTATGCAGATATAACCAATTACCTTACTGCAGGAAAATTCCCACACCAATTATCTTCCAAGGAAAGGAGGAATATTATACAACAGAGTGCTACCTACTCCTGGATAGAAAGCAATCTCTATCACACCGGGCCATATTTTCATATTAGGCAATGTGTTAGAGAAGATGAGGTATTTGAGATCTTGAAGGCTTGTCATGAGGAACCCTGTGGAGGAAACTTCGCTGACAAAAGGACAAGATATAAAGTACTCTCAACAGGGTACTGCTGGCCAAATATATTCCAGGATGTCAAGAAGTTTGTGAAAAGATGTGATAGCTTCCAAAGGATGGCTAGCCTTTGAAATCAGATGAGATGTCGTGACAGCCTCAGATAGTGATAGAACCATTTGAGAAATGGGCCCTAGACTTTTTGGGGCCAATTAATCCTTCATCGCAGCAAAAGACATACATATTGGTCTGCACCAACTATGTCACAAAGTGGGTTGAAGCAAAGGCACTAATTAGAGCAACAGAGCAGGTTGTTTCAGACTTCCTTTTTGAAGATATTTTTGTTCACTTCGAGATACCCAGAGAGATAGTGACAGATGGAGGGCCTTAGTTCACATCTCACTTGATCAAGAAGCTGGTTGAAAATTATGGAATTCAGCACAGAATCACTTCACCGTATCACCCACAAGAAAATGGTCAAGTGGAAAGCACCAATAAAGTCATTGAGGGAATCTTAACAAAGACAGTAGCCAGCCACCGAAGAAACTAGACCAAGAAACTTCTAGATGTACTGTGGGCTTACAGGACAACATGGAGGAATACTACAAGCTTCTCACCATATGAACTCGTGTATGGTAAGAATCCTCTATTCCCAATAGGGTTTGAAATAAAGACATTAAGAACAGCATTGCAGGTCGATCTTGACTTAAGTACGGCACAGACACAAATATTGAACCAGCTCAATGATTTGGAAGAGAAATGGCTGGCTGTTATTCAAGAGACAGAGATTGTTTAGCAACAAAAAGCTAGATGGCATGATGGGTTTATTAAGAAGAAAAATTTCCAGAAAGGAGATTGGGCTCTTTTTTATGATTCAAGTTTCAAGGATTTCAAAGGCAAGCTCTACACCATATGGCTAGGTCCTTACGAAGTGGACATGGTCTTTGACAATGGGACTGTGCAATTGGTCACCATCAACAGTGCTAAGACGCCGTTACTGGTTAATGGGCACCGTCTAAGGTTATATCATTAACCCGATTCAAAGGAATCATTTGTTAACATTGTCGCGGACTCCGATTTTCATGTTACAACAGCAGGGGAACATTCTCCTATGCAGCCTGAAATTTCAAATTCCACTAAGTGCAGCAGCTGAAAACTACCCTTGTGGCAGCTATTACACCTTTTTTTCTTTTCTTTTTTTAAATAAAATAAAAAATAAATAAATAAATAAATAAATATATATATATATATATATATATATAACAAAACAAAAAGAAAATAAAACAAAAATAATAAATCTAACTATGAAAACCTCTTTTTGGGGCACAGTCAGATAGTTTGTAACAGCTGAAAACCACTCCTGTGGCGGCAATTACACCCATATTTTTCTTCTCGAAACATCATCCTTCTTGATCCATTTTATAATATGATGGTATTCATTTGATTTTCTTTCTGTACCAATTTCTCCTAATAATTATGTTTTTTTGAAGAATAATCTAAAGGTTTTCTTGGTTGTTACACATGTAACAGTCGACAGCCATGAACACTATTTCTCATGTTTCATCCCATAATAGCAATAGTTGTGCCATCCAAACGCAACAACATGAGTGTTGCAAGCAGTACGCTGCCAATTTGAAATCTTCCTCCACATCACCTCAGGTATGTCATTCAAAAGGTAACATCATCATTTATGATTTGGTGATTATTGGAAAAAGTAATGATATTCCCATGACGGATGTGGGCAGTCGTCACCATTAAGGCGGGGGAGGGGATATATCTTGAAATCATTGAAAAAATCCATAGTCATAAACCTCTATCAAATCGGCATGCACCCAATTAATATCACAAATGTCAATGATGACCAAATCCAGCAGGAAAGAGCGTGTGTACTTAGAACCCATTACTTTCCATAATGGGACATTTATGAAGAGTGGTGTGAGGTACGATTCAGTAATCCATAAAACCTGTCACCTCCCATTGACCTCCTTGAATGAAGCCTTGTATCCTCATTGCAAACTCTTCAATTTGGATAAGCAAAGATATTGAGAAGAAGTGAGCAGTGCAATGACATTACAGTGGGTTGAGCAGTAAGAAGTGAATTCAGAAACAATAAGAAGATGGGTGGAGCAACAGTCAGGCACGAGCTGAATTCTATGGATGCCTTGCAGAACTGTCCAAAAGCCTACCATATATTCAAAGACACCAGATGGATTGAGTATTTCTAGAATCTAGAAGGCTCGGATGAGGTAGTGGTAATCGAATTCGCTCAGAATTTTAATAACAATCAGACCCGAGTTAGGGGCCTGCATATTGAGGTGATTGAAGAGGTAATTTCCCAAGTAACTACATTTCCAGTAGAGGGACAGAGGTGGTTTAACAGAAAAATCAATGACCCCTCCTTGAAAGAAGACTTCCTATAAGGATAAGAAAAACTAGAGAAGAAAGGATGGGAGAATTATAAGAAAAATGAAGCCCTGAAGAAGAAGGAGGAACAATTGTTGCTATTACAGTAGCAGGTTCGGGATCTTACCATATAAAAGCAAAAACTTCATGATCTTGCCCTCAATTTTTTGGGGTGCAGGCGACCTTCCCCATCCTATCCTATTTTTCCATGGGAACGCTACTTCTTGTTCCAGATGAAAGTTGTTATGGAGGACAGACCCTATTTATGTTCTTCCACTCGCACATTTTTAGATGTTTTCCATGCCTCTGATTTTGATGAAAAAAGCCTATTGTGTGAGTTATTCCTACACAATATCATTTTTGAGCATGTGAGTATGCAAATTTTTGTGACAGTATTCTCCTATATGGGGGATCTGCAATTGCGAGCTTTTGTGTCCTTCATAAAGAATCCGATTGAGTGGCATTTAGCCATCAAATCTATGGATGCTAATGAGGAGAATATGGAATTATGGGTCTAGGTAGAACCAAGACAGGCCGTCGAGCTAAGGCGGTAATTCAGGAGAATTTTGAGTACTCCTGGGATAAAGGAACCGACTGCCGCTTAGAAAAGAAGGATTTTGAACTTCTGCCTCAATAATTTCTCAATGATGAAGAGCCGAGCCTTGATTGGGTGCTTGAAGCATACGAAAGCCAGCAGTGTTGAGCTACTGAAGGGGGGCCCATTTTCATTCCAGAATTTCATGGTGGATGTTACACATGTACCAACATATGCACAGATAATACAATCCCTTGGTGCTTTGTGACTCATGTTGAGATTCAAGTTTCCTTTGATCTGGCTGCCAATTGAGAATTATCAGAGTAATTATGAATTGAGAAAGTATGAATCAAATTCCTAGGTACGGCAGTTGATGGCCAATCAAGGGTACAGATCTACAGACAAAGATACAATTGGCACTTATGATCTCACCAACCTGCACTGGAGATATTCCCATGAGAGATGAGATTTTGCATGAGGACATGCAAGTGCTTCAGTTGGGGGGAGATGTTGGGTGCCAATTTTGCACACTTTTCCTACATTTGTTTCCCCTATTTTTCCTCATGACTATAACCAATGGGACTATCTTTGCCCCTTTTTCCTTCCTTTCTATCTTAGCTTGTGTTGTTTCTCCTTATTTTCATTACTCTGTCATTTCATCAATTATTATGATATATCGTGCCTTTTTTTATGACTAATTAAGGATGACTGTTTGGAGAAGATCTATGGTCTTTGTGTTGTCTTTATAGATGTCATTTGTAGCACAAAAGATCCTGAGCATGAGGCATACAGGAGCAGTTAAGGGTGTGTTGTTACAGTGAGCTTTTTACAGCATGATGTTGTTACACTTTGTTGTTACAGACCCATTGGCAAACTGTTGTTACAGTTGTACCGCTGACAAGATCTTGTGAAATCCTATTGCTAACTCGTCCTCTAGCTGTTATGCTATAGTTTTGGTTTATTGTGATAGCCATAGAAGTTATTAAGTATTGTATTTTTGGATAACAACCTCTATGCAGTTTTGATTGAAATTTATAATTTTCCAGTCAGACTTTTATTAAGAAGTGGTTATAACCATATGTATTATATTTCGATCAACAAGAGAATAATAAGATTCTCATGACTGATCTATCTCTTGTTTCTCTAGGATGTAACCACAATATAGTTCTCGGCCCTTGAGGTCGAAAGGTTAGCGGAGAACATCATTACTTTGGCTCTGTAATTTTTCTCACATTAATATAGATTATCTTGTTATTGTTGTTACATGCGTTATTCAATTTAGTTTCCGTTAAGTTCGTTCTCTACCTGCACCCTACTAGGGAGGAAGGGCCCTCCTCTTTATCAGGGTTTGTAGTGATTAAGGTAGTTGTGTATTTGTGTTTGTATTTTGTTTATGTATCAATAGAGGTGTTGTTGTTGTTGTTTTAGCTATGAATAGATCTGCTTCAATTCCAATGTTTTATATGCTGTTACACATATGAGATCAGAGATACTAGCTGGGTAATTGTTGTGGCGTGCTAGGACATATTAATTGAGGTGTGATTACATTCTTGTAGATCATTTTATTTTCGCATGAGTGATTTCCTTCCATTCTTTACTTCAGCAATGATTCCTTTATTTGGATTTGCTTCTGGTTGGGTGTATCGGCACAGACAGTGTGGTTGTCATTCAAATAAAAGATGTTCGTGGATTGATAATTTATGTGTATTGTTTTAGTCATTTAATAGTGATTAATACAACCCAACAAACGGCACCATCACGAACATGTGGTCATCCTCACTAACTAGTAGCTCTAGTGCATCACTAGAAATCCTGGTCAGATACTCTAATTGGCCCCTCTTGGGCATCATCTCGCCCCACATGTGCATCTATATCTATATCATTAACCTATGAGGTTGGCGGAAAAAATTAGGCCTCGTCTTTGGAAACCTCTCAAAAAATAAACAAAACAACTCTGAAGCAAAAGGTAAGGTCAACCTCCCACGTGCCTGAGAACAACATCTATGAAAGGCTATACAAAACTGTCACAAAATAATGGCAGACCATGTAACAAGTCATGTCCTTTGGAATATAAAATCAACATAAAATAAAAGAGGGAAACTAATGTGTTTTCCGTCACTGGTATAATGTGCAATGGTGGTCAATAATAGTGAGAGGCACCTAACCTCCTCTGGACCAAAATAAGCAATCTATATTTGTCCACCAGACACCTGAAAATCTGCTGGAGAAAGTATGTCATCCCTAACGTATCTTTGAGAGTACACCAACTGACTCCCTGATGCATAACCAAAGCAAACATCAGGGAACTAGGGAAAATCCTCCCCTCTCCTAGATAGGCCAATGATAAAATACATGTCCTCCTCAGTGGGTTGGTATTACTAGTCAGGACCGACACGGAAAGCCTATCGGTGGGCATCCCACCTGTAGATCAACTATAATAATAAAACATTGTGCCCCTGTAGGGTTTTAGCCTCCTCATAGAACTTAAGAAGGCCTATTGTAATGTTGCCAATTAGCCACTGCTACTTGGAACATTATAATTGCTCCATTTTTTAAATAAGAAGTAGGAAACACAATAAAACCTATCCCAGTGTGAAAAGGGATTGAGGTAGGAGAATAAAATAAAGCCTCTTTAGTATGAAAGAGGGTCAAAGCAAGGAGATAGCTATAGTTGACCAAGTCAACAGCGTTGTCACAAAAGGAGGGAAATCTACTAGGGCTGCGCAGTTTTGAAGGAGGAAACTTCTCAAGGAAGCTACATCACCAATGAGTGGGGCCCGGGATGGAGAATCTCATGAAGGATAAAAAGGAGGGGATAGCAGAAAAGGTTTCATTCATTCATTCTTCTTGTCTCAGTCTTATGACTGATTTTCAAACTTCAACTGTTTAGCCGGAGTTGCAGCACTACTTAGTGCAAACGATTCTCATGCGGGAATTCTATCTTCATCATTGATATAGTTGATTGGGAGATATAAGGAGGAGGTTTTGAGTTCAATTCTCATCATCTATCTAGAATGGAACAATCCTTTACTCTAGACAGCACAGTCACTCCCAGTGAATGCGTTATTTCTGCAGCAGTTGCAGTAGCTGGGGTTGCATCTTTCCAATTGTGCTTGTTTCAGAAGAGGAGGAGTCTATTTTACTCTGGGAGATATATTGAGAGAGGCCTTGGGAAAAATATTGTATTATTTGTTCATTTCAGATCATATTTGGTCTTTCTTTATACAGTGTTGCTAGGAATAGTGTTATTTTCTGCAGAGCCACTTTTTATGTTGTTATTTTGCCGAAAACCCTTGCCAGGGCATTCTGAGGTGCTTGTAAAAGAGGTCTAACCTCTCATTTCTGATTCCATGCTTAATGAAAGCTCTAAATATGTATTAAACTATCTTTTTCTGTAGATTCCATAATAAAAATAATGTTGTTGCAGTCTCCGGAATTTCTATTTTATGAAGCAGTGGGATCTGGATGTTTTTATGCATATATGAGTTGGGGAGATCTATATAGAGTATCTAGAATGATTTTTTTCTGATTCCAATCTATATTTAAGCTACATACATCATATATTAAAGGATCCAAGCCCTGGACTGCGTTATTTTTTCACTATTTTCCTTATACAGTGTCACCATTGGAGATATTGCAGAAATTCCTAAAAAGGAATATTACAGTGGTATCGAAGCTCTGCTCTTGGATCAGCTTGTGGGGAGGGAAATTTATCTTCAGCATGGAGAAGGAAGACATCTCAAATCTAGTACTTCAAACCCTACAGAACATTTCAAGGGATCTTAAGGATATGAGGCATGAAGAGGACTCTTTAGGGTTTTTCCATGAGGCAAGCACCAGCACTTTAAATAGCATGGGGCATTCAACTGCATCACAACGCTCCACCATGCCTTCATTTCTAATTGGAGGAGATAAGGAGGGCACTATGGGGGAATATTTTGAAGAGTATGAACTCCAGTCTCAAAGGTTCAAGGAGCACTTGAGCTTTCAGGAGTTTTGCCGGATCAAGGATGGAAGGAGGATTGATCCTCATCAAAAAAAGGATAACTTGATGCAGGTATCAGCCCTACAGCGCAGTATGGTATGGTTATTCTTTCCCACATTTGATGGGACACCTTAATGCACAGCAAAAGCATGGGTAGAGAAGCTAGACACATACTTCCAGCTCAACAAGGTTTCGGAGATAGAAGCCATCAAGATAGCTACGTTGCACCTAGAAGGGGAAGCTCAAGATTGGTGGTTTCATGGACTGACCACACTTGGGCATCATCATATGAATTCATACTCAGCTTTCACCAAGAAGCTAGTGGAGAGGTTTGATCCAAGGGATCCAGAAACCCACTTTGCCAAGATAACCAAGCTCAAGCAGGAGGGAGATCTTGAGGATTACATCGCTGAGTATTTGCAGCTTTCAGTGATGGTATCCAACCTCACTATGAGCAAGAAGGTATGCATGTTTGTGAATGGGATGGCTGAACCATTACAAGGTTTGGTCAAGTCTACCAAACCAACCACACTCCTTGAAGTTGTGGAGAAAGCTAGAGATCTACAACACATCTTGCCCAGGGCAAGAACCTTTTTGCAGCAAAAGACTCACTCAAGACCAAGGGAGCCAATGCATGCTCAGGATTTGGAGGGGAAATGTGTTATAGGGGGGACACATCATGTCAAGACCTTCTCCAAGAAGGATGCCAGTGTTGTACAATCCATAAAAGACTTTTCTCCAAGAGGGGGAGCTGTTGCAGCGTTAAGAGGAGTCCCAAAGTATCTGACCTTGAGGGTGAGAGGCACCATCATGGGGCAAAGAGTTTCTGTATTGATAGATAGTGTAGCCACTCATAGTTTTATTGATGCACAGCTGGTACACAGGAGAGGAATTCCCATGGAGGAGTTTGAGGGATTTTCAGTTTTGGTCCCAAGAGCTATGACCCTGCAATGTGCCAAGTATGTTTCAGCACTAACCATTACTATGGGGACCTATACATTGACGGACCACTTCTTTATGGTAGATATTCGAGACACCAATGTCATATTGGGAGTCCAGTGGTTAATCACTCTTGGGAGAGTTACCACTAACTGTAGAACTTTGGATATGGAATGGACTAGAGGGGAGGATAGCCAGCAACAAAGAATCAAGGGTATAAACACATATCCCCCTCAGGTTGTTTTAACACATAGGATGGAGGCAGATCTTCATAGAGGGGATGTTGAATGGGCAGTGGAGCTGCATATATCAGAGGTGAAGGGCAAGGACTCCCCAGTACATCCAGATGTTTAGTCTCTTTTGGACCGGTATTCTACAGTATTTGGGGATATCCCACCAGGGAGACCCCCTGACCGAGGGTTTGAACACACCATTGAGTTGGAATAAGGGGTCCAAGCAGTAATCACCACTCCTTATAGGCATCCCAAGGCTTATAGGGATGAGATCGAAAGATCTATCCAAGAGCTGCTAGCACTAGGACACATCCGGCATAGTACTAGTCCTTTTGCTTCCTCGGTGGTTTTGGTAAAGAAGAAAGATGGCACATTAAGGATGTGCATTGATTATAGGGCCTTGAACAAGAAAAATATGAATAACAGGTACCCTATACCCAAGATCGATGAACTCATGGATGAGTTAAGGGGATCCAAATACTTCTCCAAGATTGATTTGAGGTCCGAGTACCATCAAATCAAGGTAAGGGAGCAAGATATTCCCAAGACATTGCTCAGGTGTCACTATGGGTTTTTTGAGTTTCTAGTAATGCCCTTTGGATTGACTAATGCTCCAGCAACTTTCCAATCCTGCATGAACCACATCTTCTGTGGTCATTTGAGAAAGTTTGTATTGGTCTTCTTTGATGATATTCTTATCTATAGCCGCACTTGGGAGGAGCACTTGCGGCATATTGAGACAGTCTTACATATCCTCAAGGAGCAGCAATTCTATGCCAAGCTCTCCAAATGTGAATTTGGCCTCACAGAGATGTTGTATTTAGGGCATATCATAGGATTGGATGGAGTGAGGGTACATGAGGAGAAGATCCAGGCTATCATAGATTGGCCTGAGCCCAGGAATGTTACAGAACTCAGAGGGTTTGTGGGCATATGCACTTATTACTGGAAGTTTGTGAAAGGATTTTCACAACTAGCAGCACCACTCACAAACTTGACAAAGAAGGGAGCTTTCCATTGGACACCTACAGTGCAGAGGGATTTTTATAATCTCAAAGAGGTAATGAGTAGTTGTACTGTTTTGGTTTTACCTGAATTTTCTCAACCTTTTGTGCTAGAATGTGATGCATCGGGTGAAGGTATTGGGGAAGTCTTGATGCAAGGAGGGCATCCTATAGCATTTTAGAGCAGGAATCTGCTCCCTTATGAGAGGTTATACCCCATCTATGATAAAGAAATGTTTGCTATCATGCATGCATTAGCCAAATTCTGACAATACTTGGTGGGAAATAAGTTCAAGGTGAAGACTGATCACAATAGTCTTAGATTCTTCCTTGAACAGAGACAACTCCAGGAGAGACAACAGAAGTGGGTGAGAAAAATCCAAGCTTTTTATTTTGACATATAATATGTCAAGGGGAAGAGAAATATAGTAGCCAATGCACTATCCAGGAGGCCTACAGCGCTGTCCTTGAGGGGCAGATTGGAAGGCTCAACTCTTAGTTGAGTATTCCAAAGATGAATTTGCATGTGAGATACTTGATGGGGTGGTATCGGATGAAAGGTTTAGAGTAATGGATGAGGCTATCTATTACAAGGATCAGATCTACTTGGCTAAGAATTCTAAGCTCAAGGAGAAGATCTTATTGGCCTCACATGATTCACCACTTGCCGAGAATCAAGGTTTCACAAAGACTCACAGATCTATCAGAGAGAGATTCTCATGGAAGGGACTCAAGGAGGATGTGCTCCGACATGTCTCGGAATGCACCATTTGCCAACAGAATAAGGGAGAACACACTTACCCTACTGGATTGTTGCATCCACTACCTATTCCAGATGGGAAGTGGGAAAGTATCTCTATGGAATTCATCACCGGCTTACCGACAGTGCAGGGTAAGGACTGTATCTTTGTTGTTGTTGATATAATAACAAATTACTCTCATTTCTTTGCCATTTCTGCACATTATACTTCTTCACAGGTAGCTAAGCTCTTCTTCAGATATGTATTTAGACTCCATGGTCTCCCTAGGACCATAGTGAGTGATCGGGACAGCCGCTTCATGGGTGGCTTTTGGCAGGAACTTTTACGGTTAGTGGGGACTGATTTGACTCCAAGTACTAGCTATCACCCCCAAACTGATGGGCAGACCGAGATAGTGAACAAGTCGCTAGAAGGCTACTTAAGGAACTATGTGGCAAGGCAGCAGAATGCTTGGCTGTGTTGGCTTCACTTGGGAGAGTATTGTTACAACACTACTCACCATATTTCTATTGGCATGACTCCATTTCGAGCCTTATATGGGTATGAGGCACTTTCATTTGCTGATGTTATGTTTGGAGCAAGTAAATCTCCAAGGGAAAGGGATTGGATTCAAGAGAACCAAGACATACTCAGGGCACTCAAAGACAACATTTCCACTGCTCAGAACCAGAAGAAGATGTATGTAGACCGTGGTCAGATAGAGATATAGTTTGAGGTGGGAGATCTTGTCTACCTACCTCTTCAGCCTTACAAACAGTCCACACTCAAGGTGAAGGGAGATGAAAAGCTCAAACCATGTTTCTATGGGCCATACAGGGTGAATGAATGTATCGGTAAGGTAGCATATGAGCTGGAGCTTCCTAAGGGGAGCAATATCCACAATATCTTCCATGTCTCTTGTCTCGAGAAGGAAATTTTAAGGATTGTAGTTGCCAACATGGAACTTCCCCCTATTGATGATGAGGGCCACTTGATCTTACAGCCAGAAGCAATCTTAGACACAAGGGAGAGGCAGCTGAGAAACAGAGTTGTCAAGGAATATCTGATTCAATGGAGGAATCTACCAGATGAGGATGCCACTTGGGAGGGAGAGAAGATCTTGTAGCATCCTTCTTTACTATTTCTTGTGGGAAAGCAACTTTTGAGCCGGGAGGACTGTAATGTTCCCAATTAGCCACTGCTACTTGGAACATTATAATTGCTCCATTTTTGAAATAAGAAGTAGGAAACACAATAAAACCTATCCCAGTGTGAAAAGGGATTGAGGTAGGAGGATAAAATAAAGCCTCTTTAGTATGAAAGAGGGGCAAAGCAAGGAGCTAGCTATAATTGACCAAGTCAACAACGCTGTCACAAAAGGAGGGAAAGCTACTAGGGCAGCGCAGTTTTGAAGGAGGAAACTTCTCAAGGAAGCTACATCACCAATGAGTGGGGCCCGGGATGGAGAATCTCATGAAGGATAAAAAGGAGGGGATAGCAAAAAATGTTTCATTCATTCATTCTTATTTTCTTAGTCTTATGATTGATTTGTAAACTTCAGTTGTTTAGCTGGAGTTGCAGCACTGCTTAGTGCAAAGGATTCTCAAGCAGGAATTCTATCTTCATCATTGATATAGCTGATTGGGAGATCTAAGGAGGAGGTATTGAGTTCAATTCTCATCATCTCTGTAGAGAGGAACCATCCTCTACTCTAGAAAGCACAGTCACTCCCAGTGAATGTGTTATTTCTGCAGTAGCTGGAGTAGCTGGGGTTGCATCTTTCCAATTGTGCTTGTTTCAGAAGAGGAGGAGTCTATTTCACTCCGGGAGATCTACTGAGAGAGGACTTGGGCCAAATATTGTATTATTTGTTTATTTCAGATCATATTTGGTCTTTCTTTATACAGTGTTGCTGAGAATAGCGTTATTTTCTGCAGAGCCACTTTTTATGTTGCTATTTTGCCGGAAACCCTTGCCGGGGCATTCCGAGGTGCTTGTAAAAGAGGTCTAACCTCTCATTTCTAATTCCATGCTTAATGAAAGCTCTAAATATGTATTAAACTATCTTTTTTTGTAGATTTCATAATAAAAATAACGTTGTTGCAGTCTCCAGAATTTCTATTTTATGAAGCAGTGGGATCTGGGTGTTTTTATGCATATATGAGTTGGGGAGATCTGTATAGAGTAGCTAGAATGATTTGTTTCTGATGAAAATCTACATTTAAGCTACATACAACATATATTAAACGATCTAAGCACTTGACTACGTTATTTTTGCACTGGTTTCCTTATACAGCGTCCCCATTGGAGATATTGCAGAAATTCATGAAAAAGAATATTACACCTACCTACCTTAAGATAAATTGGGGGGGTGGCATAATAGGACGAGGGTACAAAATTATCTCCCTCTCCCTTGCCTCCCATTTTTGTATCATGTTATAATTTTAATCCCTCTACTCTTGTTTTTTTCTCTCCTCTCTCCGTTGACGTCGCTGAACGATTCACATGTTAAATACATCAGCCTCCCTTATACATAAAACATAAATTATTTTATTAAATGAAAAATGTATTTACAAATATATAAATATAACTTTTATTGAAAAAAAAAATTCAGTGTGCCACAAAAAATAGTCACGCACTACCAACAGTGCATACATCTATATCACAAACCGTCCACGTCCACGGTGCACATAAAAAATAGTCATGCATCGCGAAAATAAATAATATTAATTAAATAAATATTATAAGCAGTGCGTTGACAAACCATATCCGCCCTGAGGCATTTGTTATAGCTTAACGCACCGCTCGTTTGCAATATTTTACCACTGGCGGTGTGGTACCAAACACAAAATGCCCTAGTGCGGTAGGTTTGACTGATGCACCGCACATTATGTATGTTCCCGTAATATAGACGCACCAGACCATTATGTTTATTTTTACATAATTCTCGGAGCGTTCTGGTAAACTAACACACCGCTGAATATAAAATAAATTTTTATTTTAAAAATATTATAAATTTTCGGTGCAGTCGGAAACCGACACTCACTGCACAATTTTATTGTTATTGAGGTGTGCTTTTTTCGTTAGCACACCGGGATGTCACATTAACCACCCCATGCGGTTTCCGTTAACACCGTTCGTGATGTGGCCTGTGAATTTACAGGGAGCACTAGGAACGGTACGAGCTGAATGGCTTGAATGCAACACACAGGGAAAAAAAATTCACAAAAAAAAAGAATACTAAGTCAATTTTCAAATTAATTCGGTAAAAGCTTAAGTTGGTGAGAAACATATACATTACCTACACATTTGCATGTCGAGGAGGCATGTTTCCAACAGATTACTAAAAACCAATTTTTCCCATCGTTTTGCAAAATTCGAAGTCCATGCACTGAACAACGGATGGAAGCAATGCTGGCAATGGGAGCATCGATGTCAAGGCGCCTTAGAGAAGAAAAGGTCACACTGGTGCTTGCAGCTCTACAGCACTGTAAATAGTAAAAATGAATTTTTACGGCCGGTAATTTTTTTTAAATTAACCCTTTTTTGGTGCACTCCAATATGAGACGCACTAGATAGTTGTATCAATGGTGCACCATACTTATTTAAATTCAAAAATATATGGGTTGGTGCGTTAGGTAACATTAGCCGCATCAGGGCTTCATCGTTAGAGTATAGAATCGAACTTGGTGGAAACAATTTTCTTAACTTCACCCTTTTACAGTGCGCTGGATTACTGAGACACATCGGGTTGGTTTGTACAGAGCACACAATGCTTCTTTTGAATAAAAACCCTATGTTGTTGCGTCATTGTACCTAAACTGCACCGGGTTGTCGTCGTTATTGTGTAGCACCGAAATGGTGAAAATATTTTTTAAATAAAATCCTCCTCCGGTGCTCTCAATTAATGCAACACACCAGACTGGCGATATATGACCGACATCAGGTGTGTTATATAAAAAGCACCATATATTTTCATTAAATAAACAACCTATGTTGGGGCATCGTTGTTAGAGTATAGCACCGCAATGGTGAAAATATTGTTTCTGATTAACCAATTGGTCGGTGCACTCGATTAATTCAAGGCACCGGGAAGGTTATATAATGAGTGTCTCGATGTGCCATTTGATCGTATGCATCGGTGCGCTTTATATAAAACGACTGCCATTTTTTTGAAAATCTTGTCGCAGTGACCATCAACATGTACGCACTGGTGCATTGTAAGGGAGGAACCGATTATTAGACGCCCCAGTGCGTCGTATGTATGAAGTGCACCATTGTTTTGGTAGCACTTAAAAATAAATCTACAATGGTTCTTTAGCCTATACTATGCACTAGTGTGTCACATATATATTAAGTGCACTAGTGCGTGTTATGATTATAAACGCACCACGAAAAAACATCTGCAAAAATATCAACCCGCCAACCTCCTCTAGTGACCTCCGCTACAACCGGATATCTGGGCTATTTTTATAAGGGATTCCTCAAAAACATCTACTAGAGGGGTTTTTCATTGTAGTGAATGGCGTTATTTTCTTTTAATTTGAAATAGCTTAGTTCATTGTGACTATGGAAGTGAATGCAAGGAATGAGAAAAATTCAAAACAATGGATTATTGGTGCAAGTGTATATAGTAAGCGACCATGTCGATATTGGATTTCTCTAATTGTTTTGTTATTTATAAGTTATATGCCAATATTATATGCTACATGAGTTTTTCTTGACCAAGATAGAGAGCACCAAAAGTGAAAATTTATTTTAGAGCCTCCTTTGACCATGATTTGGAGTTTGAGTTGGGTTCATGGATATTTTTCCAAGATAGAGAATATATTCTTCCAATTCTCATGTATGAACAAAATATCAAAAATATTGGGACATCTATTTTATCATTATTTTGTTGTGTTTCTAAATCCTTCCTTATCCATGCCTTGGGCACAGGAACATATGAATATCCCATTGAATATTGAATGGAATTTGTTTGTAGTAGTCTAGATTTGCACAAGCATTAGGGAGTATCTTTTTTACTTGGAAGTGTAAGGTTTTTGGTTCCACCTTCACTTTTTAACAACAAATGATTCAAATACCAACATACTTTTGGAGGTAACTACAACATCCTTGGTTTCGTTTATAACAAAATATAAGGGAATATGTCTAGTATAGCCATCTATAGTTCGATGCCATTGAAAAATTATATGACTTTTTTCAAAATTGTGATTGGAACGATCATTAAATCTCGTCAATGGGATCATATTATAAGAGGCATACTATCATGGCTATGTTAGCACTCGGATTGAACCTCAAGGCTGAGAAGAGGCAATCCCGAGGTAACCACAGACCAAGCTTTCGATCTGGCATCTAGCCCTACCAGACTAGACAGGGCTCTCTCTGTGCCAATGAAGGATGGCTGCAATAAGTGAATCTTAGGCTAGCTATGAAGTGCGGGGATTTTATTTGAAAATTTTGGGTCGAGATAGAAAGAGATAAACAATCATTGGGCTATGGAGTCGAGGTTGGTTTCTGCCTGTAAACTTGGGGCAAAATAGGCGTTATGCTCAGCTAGATAAATGATGTAGATGAGAGAATAAAAGAGGAGAAAGCCCGCTGCCCTAAAGGCATCTATCAGTGGATGAATCTCCAATGGGAGCTTTAGCAGAAAGGAAAGCACAGGGTTACTATACAGAGCAGCTAACGAAGGATGGATTCTATAAAGATAACCACTACATTTAACAACATTGTCAATGTGAAAGGAGCATCATGCGTGGATGGATTCCTAACACTTCCCTTAGAGAATGATGTAACAAAAATTAGTAGAAAAAACACAGTATGCAAATGATCTTACAAGGAAAACATGATGAACATCAAACACCATGATGGATCTCAAATTTAAAAGGCAGAAACTTCTCCATTAAAATAATATTCAGGAAAAATTTGCACAGTCCAAAGTAGCAATCTCTCTGCTGAAAATCGAACCCTTACATTCTCAAAAATATTCCTATATATACCCTATTAAAAATTTATTTTCATTCCTCTACATAGGAATCAAAATAAAAATAAAATATAAAATATATTTGTGCTAGCAAATAAAATAAATAAATTAAATTAGAACTAAATAATTTAATTAAATCATCTGAAATAGAATAGGTTTGCTGCAATATGTCGAACTTTTGAAGTTTTTTCATGAAATCTAGGATTCCTTTGCTGAATCTGAGCCTAGAATCCTGTAGCTGCTGATTTTGGGCCTAAAAACTCTCCCTCTTGAATGCCACTTTGCACATTCCTGCACTAAAATTGGAGTTGGTTGGCCAACATGCTGATCTTTTGGAAGGAGAAGAAGAGTTTTAAGAAATTTGGAAGGCTTTTCAAATCTACTTACTAAGTGGAACTGCAGTTGACATATCTACTTGTGCTATCTACTCAGAAGAGATGAAGCTCTTCATCGTAGAATAAGACAATGATGTCTTCAAGTGCTTCTTCTACAGTACTTCTGATTGTAGATGCATTTGGACGATTTCTAGGACTAATTTGAACATTTGGATCATTGGCACGAATCTTCTCCAGGCACTTTCCAGTTAATATGTTGCTTATCTTTATATAACCGACATTTTCTTCTGCGCCTGAAGAAAGAGGAAGTGCCTTGCAATAAGAAATAATCAAATCTTGATCACTAGTAATATAAATGTTATTTGTAGTGCAATCAGGATGCCATAAGGCCAACAAACCAACATTGACTCCTACAGAAAAGGGTGTGGAAGATGTGAACATTGGAACAACAGACAAGCCCAAGATGGTTAAGTTGTCCAAGACATTGTCTCCTGAGGAAAAAGATAAGTACATTAAATTGTTATCAGAAATTTCTGATAATTTTGCATGAGATTATGCAGATTTTAAGGTTTATGATAAGAATATTATTCATCACACTATTCCCATCAAGCCAAATCAAAAACCCTTCAGAAATAAGTTGAGAAGGATAAACCCAAGATTGTTTCCATCCATCGAGAAAAAGGTAAACTGATTGTACAAATAAGGTATCATTGTGCCAATTAGTTTTTCTGATTGGATTTCAAATTTGGTGTCGGTAAGGAAAAAAACCAGAGAGATAAGGTTATGCATAAATTTATGAAATTTGAATAAAGTATCTTCAAAGGATAATTATCCCCTTCCTAAGATGGAAAATGTTTTTCAAGGTGTAGTTGGAGCATCACGGATGTCACTGCTTGACGGTTATTCAGTTTATAATCAGATTTTGGTACATGAAGAAGACCAAGGTAAAACTGCTTTCACAACACTGTGGGGGACCTTTCAATATGTTAAAATACCATTCGAACTCAAGAATGCAGGGGCTAATTTTCAATGGGCGATGGATATATCCTTTTCTAATAAGAAGGATGCTTTCTTAGTAGTGTATCTAGATGATTTGATAGTGTTTTCTGGTTCTAATGATCATCATTTGTATCATTGGAAGAATTGTTTTTCAGAAATGCAGGGAGTTCGAGATTTCTTTAAATCCAAAGAAGAGTCTTTTTCCATGGAAGAAGGAAAACTGCTTGGTCATGTAATTTCCAAAGATGGCATTCACATTAATCCTTCTAGTGTATAATCCATTCAAAAGATAGATTTTCTACAAAATAAAAAGGAGATACAGGCTTTCAATGGTAAGATGAACTTCTTACGCATATTTGTTCCTAATTTAGCTGAGAATTTGAGAGAAATGACTAATATGTTGAAAAAGTACAGCAGTGTAAAATGGACCATTGATGTTGTGAAGTCTTTCAACTTGGTAAAGCTTGCTTTAACCACGGCCCCTGTTTCAGTGAGTCCAGATTATACTAGTGATTTCATAATATTTTCATTTGCATCTAAGCATACCTTGGTTTTAGTTTTGATGCAAAATAAGGATCATGTTGAACAGCCTATTTCTTTATTCAGTCGAGCCATTAGAGATGTTGCTTTTCGCTATAACATTATTGAGAAACAAGCTTTAGCCCTAATCAAAGCTTTGAAAGATTTCCAGATCTATATTCTACATTCACATATCGTTGCCTATGTTCCAAATGCAGTGGTGAAAGAGGTTCTCACAGAGACTGATCCAGAAGGTCGGAGAGGTAAGTGGATAGTAGCGATGTTAGAGTATGATCTCGAGATCAGGCCTACTAAACTGATCAAGGGACAGGGGTTAGCCAAGCTTATGGTTGAATCCAACTTGCATGCTCTAGAAATAAACCTTATTGCAGCAATGTCAGATGATGAAGAAGATGGTGCTCTAATACAGGTATCACAAATGTTTCTCACTTCACCATGGTATTCTGATATAGTGTATGTACTTCAGCACTTATGTCCTCCTCCTGGAGTGTCAAAATTTTAGGGTAGGTATTTGAAATTGAAATCTGCTAAATATTGCATTCTAGGAAGTGCCATTTATTGGAAAGATCTAGGAGGTGTTCTTTTGAATTGTTTGGTTGAAGATGAAGCTAAGCAGGTAATGGATGACTTTCGTAGGGGAGATTTTGGAGGTCATTTGTTTTGGAAAACAACATCTAACAAAGTGTTGAGAGTAGGGTATTATTGGCCAACTTTATTCTCTGACTTGTACAAAACAATCACAAACTTTCATGAATGTCAGGTTTTTAAGGGAAAAAGGAAGCTTCTTCCTCTTCCGTTGAATATTGTTGTAGTAAATGCTTCTTTTCAACAGTGGGGACTTGATTTTGTTAGGGAAATTCATCCCACATCATCAGCACAACACAGATGGATCCTAACATCCACTAACTACTTCACTAAGTGGATCGATGCTATTCCTACAAGGAAAGCTACAGACATGGTAATCATTCAATTTTGAGAATCCAATATTTTGTCTCGTTTTGGTTGTCCTCACAATATTATTACAGATAATGTTGCAGCATTTAATTCAAAGAATATGATTGAGTTTTGTCACAAGTATAATAACATATTGGGCCATTCCACCGCATATTATCCATAGGGCAATGGATTAGTTGAGTCCTCTAATAAATATTTGGTGAATATCATTAAGAAAATGTTGAAGGAGAACAAGAAAAATTGGCATATGAAACTTACCAATGCTTCGTGGGCAGATCGAGTGAGCACCAAGAAGTCTATAGGTATGTCACCTTTGGAATTGGTTTATGGTACAGATACAGTGTTTCCTAAATCACTTGTAGTCTCGGTTATGAGATTATTGCAGGAAGCAGATAGTGAGGAAGATGATATGCAACGTTGAATCAATCAAATGATTCATCTTCAGCAAACAAGGGAGAAAGTTTCTCAAGCTACTTCTAAGCTTATGGAGAGAATCAAGAAGATTTATGATCGCAAGACTAAGGTAGATAAATTTCAGCTGGAGGATGTAGTGCTGAGATGGGATGCAATAAATGAAGATAAAGGTAGGCATGGGAAGTTTGAAAATCTTTGGAAGGGACCCTACAAGATCTTGGCTTATCGAGGAAAGAATGCCTATTTGCTGAAAGAAATGAATGGATAGGAATGATCAGGAGGACTATTCAATGGTAGGCTCCTAAAACATTATTATTGTCGATACAGCTGTTGAGAGAATTTTTCACTTTCATTGTAAATACCAGTTTATATTTTCTGCAAGGGTTGGGGCAGAAGGTCATCTAGGCTTGGGGCCCGAACTGAAGGCTATAAATCTTATTGATTTTCTATAGTTTTCAAAGTTTTGGAGTCAGTTTTGAAATGTCAGAGTCAGTTTTTTGAGTTAGTTTAATAATCTGCAGTCTTTAGTTGTTATTTGACCATATTTACCCAATGGTTAGGCACTTGGTCTACGGTGTTCTTAACTCCTCCAAGGAGCTGCCATCCGCAATAAGGAAAATGTTGGTGTCAGTCTTTGCATACTTCCATCAGGGATCAAAACACATTTGCATGTGCATCTTAGGTGTCCCATACTGAATAAATTTTGCATCATTCCATTAGGTCATGACTTAAATTGTTCCGCTGGTGGTTGTCCTTGTCAATAACATCAATTTTCCCTCCAAGATTCATATTGATAACTCATTCCCATGTCCCCTTGAGCATAATAACACTTATGGAAATGCTTTTTTCACATGAAAGTCTTTTAAATCTCATTCAAAGTCAGATCAGAAAGCAATCTCATTAGGTCATTAGGGTTTTTCACTTCTCAAGGTCATTTCTTCATTCAGATGGGGTCAGCACATATATGAGAGGGACTAATTAAGCAAATTGGTTTTTAGATCATCATGATGTAAATATTATATTTTTGAAGTTGTATTTTTTTAGTTTAATGACTTTTATATCAAAATCAATATTTTGATAGAAAATTCAAATATGTAATTTATTTTTATTTTTTAAAATGTAATTTTATGTCATTATATGTAATAATTTTATCCCAAAGCTGTCAAATGTAATTATTTCCGGCCGAAGTGGAGCAAGAGAACTAAACTCCATGTTGATCAAGCCTACAATGCCAAAGGTCAGAGAGCAAAAAGAATATTAGTGACAAAGAGGAAAGTAAACATTAGAAAAGTGGGTAATTTGAATTAAATTTCAAATTCACTAAAGTTATAAAGCTCATCAAGAAGCTAAAAACAAATCATTGTTTCCATTCAAACATCAAGAGCCTTTAGCAAAGGATAAAATCTGAGTTTTTGAGAAGCTTGTGAAAAAAATTGGTTGGCACTGCATTTTTTAAGCTGGCATTGCCCTAATTCCCAGGAGCGCTACTCTAATCCTTGAAAACTCAGTGCAAAATTGCTTGGCGCTACGCTAATACAAAGAGGTGTTGCACTAATGGTCAGGCGATGCACTAATTCCCAACTTGGCTTTTAAGCCTTGAAACTCATCCAAACTTTCTCAAATCTTCACCAAAGTGCCTTCCACCTCTCTTGCAAGTAAGTAACCTAAGATTTCAACCTCTTTGTAGTATTTAAAAGGAGTTTTCTGCTGGTTGGTGTCTATGTGAAAATTTGGAGGTTGTTCATGATAAAAACCCTAGTTTATTCCTTATTCCCAAATTTTCACCCTTAGATTCCACCTTATACTCATATATAATTCTAAAACCCTACCATATCATCTTATAGCATCATAAGATCCCTTTCCCTATCCCTTTTCCTTAAACCTAATTTCACTTTCCATTCCCTTCTACCTCATCCCTAGGGTTTCCAAACTATTAAGCTTAAAATGACTGAAGAGTATGACAAAGAGATCAATGATGAAGAAACACCAAAGAGAGGTGATCATAAATGAGGGAAGATTAATAGGTTCGAACCTATGACCACAAAGGAGCTCATGGCCTCTCATCTTAGTGTTTCCTGTTTCAAACATGTGGGTTGTTTTGAATTTTGTGAGAAGGTACAGCAGATCCAATATCATCCTTTGTTGACCAAGTTGCTCATCACTAATATTCATGATAGACAGGTTACACTTGTTGGGGTTACCTTTACCATGTCCACTAATGCCATTGCAGATGCTATAGGGATCCCTAATGTGGGAGAGAAATGGTTTAAAAAGGTAACACTTGATGTGAGCTATTATGAACCATACCTCAACCCCAGATATAAGGATGACAAGAAAACTGTTTTTCCTTTCTCTCATCTCCTTGACTGGTATGGCCCTATAATGAAAATAATAATGAATTATTTCACTTGTGAGGGGAGGTTTACCCAACTCTATTCATACCATATCAGACTCCTTATGCACTTCACTAAAGTTAGAATGCTTCATATACCTCATTATCTTCTCCAAATCATTGACAAGATTGCATACATTGTCCAAAGGAGGCAGTATAATCATCAAATGCAGATTTTGTTTCACCACTCCCTCATCAAGATTGTGGTCATGCATCAGCTTGAGCAGAAGAACATTTTATGGGACACATTCATTGCAAATGAAGTTTTCACTACCCTACCTAGTCATTATGAGCAGAGTATCCCTTCATCATCTCATCCTCCCATATCCACTTCCCCATTTCAGCCTGCTATTCATGCATCGTCACCTAGTCATATGTCTTCACCTCATGTTGATCCTACTTCTTCACCATTCTGGAATCATTCACCATCATCACATCACGATATTGAAGCATCAGGCAGTGAAGGGTACATCGAGACAACTTGGGCTAATGTAACTGATGTTGAGCCATTTCCAAATACCTATCAGAGAGGCCATAGGCATGTGTTTACTTCACATGGTGTGAAAGGGGCCATGCTTTCTTCATTAGAAAAATAGGTAGATAGGGGCAAGGAAAAGGCTACAGAGCCTATCATTGATGAGCAGGAGGACAAGCATGAAACTGAGCAGGAGTTTCACCTAATTGACCTTGATGATGAGAATGAGGTTAGAATCACCAATGCATTGATCGCAAGAAAAGAGGAAAATATTAGTGCTCTTCAAGCTAATCTTGACAGAGCACAATATGTGATTGACTTTCTTGAGAAAGAAAATCAGCAGTTGAAGGCCAAGCAGATCATCAATGAGGTGAGGACCATCAAAGCTCAAAAAGAGGCACGGAAGGCTAAGGCTTTGTTGGAGGAGACCTTGGACATATTTTTTGAGCTTGATGATGAGGAGGATCAGCCTCCTAAACAGAGACCAAAGAAAATTGGTCTTAAGAGAGCTCTAGCTCATGAGAGAGAGAAAGAAGATAAGTTGGCAGAGCATCTCACTCCAAGTGAGATGCTTGCCCTTGAGATCACTAATAATATAGAATCATGGCTTGATAGAGCCAATTTACATCTATAGAATCTACTGAAGAAGGCCACAAAGGATAATGAAATTCAGAGGAAGATGGCAACGCACTATGCCATGAGAAACAAAATTGCAAGGGCCAAGCTCAAACGTGCCCATACAAAAATTCAGGCTTTGACCGAACAAAAGGAGAAGGATAAGTTAGATATACTTGTTGAGGTGTCTCTTCATGCCTCAAAACCTTAATCAGCAAGTAATATTACCATTTTGAAAAAATTTGGCACATTTGGCACTTTGGTGAAAATTTTGGTTTTTTGAGCAATTTCACACACAGAAAATTTGCTAAAAACGCAGCGCCCTTGGCGCTACGCTTTTTATTGGAGCATTCAAAAGTAAAATGGTCAGAATCCACATGCTCATAATGATGAGTACATCAACCTCAGAAAATTTCAAAATATTTGGAGGAGAACTGGTCCCTCAAAAGTACAAAAAACCTCCTAATTTTCATGTTTCTGCCTCCTTTTTCACCTTGGCGCTATGCTAATACTAGTTTTTGGAGAACTCCATTTTGATAGGACATATGGGAACAATTTAGGAAAATGAAAGCATATTTATAAACTAGACTCTGATACCTTTCCAATGAGCTATCATGGAGCTTATTTGGATAAGGGGAAGGCCTCCAAAAGTGGCTTAAAAACCAGGTCAATTTTTCTGTCATGGCGCTAGCTAATGCCAGGAAATTTACATTTTCACCAGTTTCATCAAATTTTTAATTTTCACTTATGTTTCAATTTTTACTTGGTTAAATGAATAATTTACCAAATTAAATGTCATATTTTACTTTTACCTAAGATACATACATTAAATAATTCATTAGTTGAAGTAAAATGTATTAGTTCTTAAAGATAGGAATAAGTCACTTTCCTCATCCTAGACTCTATCTTCAGTTCATCTTTTGATGTAACAACTCCCTCACCTCATGGATTCAACTCATGAGGATAAGAGGAAGTGGTTTTGAGGTCTATAAGGTGTATTTTTTTTAGTCATTGTAATGGTTTGCATCAGTTTAGAGATTGTATTGATCAAGTATCATCTTGGCTTGGACATTAATGGAAAATTGCAGCTATTTTCTTGGGATCCATGTGGTATGAGTTTTAGACATATTTTCCTCTCTGTTATCAATTTATTTGAATGTATTGCTAATTCATAAACCATTACATGCCTATAATATACTATATTTCAAGTTTGAAAGGCAGAATCCATATTTATTTATGCTCTGTTTTGGGAAATTTAGTATAATGTGTTCATTCTCCTCAGTTTAGGGAAAATACATTCCAGATGCTTTCCCTAGCTCCTCACCAGTCTATTCATATCATTTAATTCACTTTTTAATTTTAAACCTTTTACCTACCTTTCCCCATCAAACAGACTGTAATGTCATCCCCTTGGCCCTCATCTATTCCCCTTGATCTAATCCCTGTTCAGTGAGCCCAACCCTAAAATCAAAATCAAAACCCCCTTTATTCCTTAGCTAGCTTAAAATATTTTTCATCCAGCCCTCTTGGCTGTGATTTTTGTGGAGAGATCCCTCTCTAACTTGGTAGGGCTAGATACCAAGTCTAAATTTTGGTTTGAGGTTACCTCGGGATTGCCTTCTTTAGCCTGAGGTTCGATCCGAGTGATAACATTTTGGCGACCCCACTGGGGACGAAAAAAGTAAGTTTAGATCAACCCCAGTAATAAATTTTCATTAAAATTCTTAAACTTGTGGATGATAAGCTTTAGAGTTTATTCAAACGCTGAATTGAAAAATTTGTAAAGTGCATATTTTTTGTTGAAATTGGACATACTGGCTTCCCGAAGATATAACAGATCCAACCCTGATCCAAATCCTCCTACTATTGTTAGTGATCCTCAGACTATTGGAAGAAAAGCTAAAGTTATTGTTGAGACTTCTAGTTCAGTTGGAAATCAATCAAAAGGAAGTTCCATCCCTAGAGCTCATTCATTTCTCTAAGGGTTAGAAATTTTGCAAGATATTTAATTTGATGTAAATTTTGAGCAAAGTCTATTCCAAAGTAAATCTTTGAGTTGGATTGAAGAGACAGTTGTTGATTCCTCCATTTCCTTCCATAGTCATGTTGAAGATCAATTTTCACACTCTCAATTAGGGTTTCAATCAAGGTCTCAATCAGGGACACAACTTTTACAAGTTCTAAAGATTTGCAAAACTATTCTTCGCAAGTAAATGCTTGGTTGAGAAGCAGACCTTAGATCTCGGCTTCTTCTTCCATCACTTCATCTACTGTTACTCAGAATCTCCCTTCTCCCCCTCCTTCTTCTTCATTCGCTATTCATACTACTCAGTTAGGGACAAGTCTTCCTTTGATCACATCAAGCATCCAAATCACTGTTCTTAATCCTCCACCTCCACCTCCAGTCATGGCTACAAGATATGCCCCCCTTGTTCTCCCTCAAAATCCAGTCAGATGCACACATATTACCAAACCAAAATCCCTTTATTTGATGATACTTAGTCTATAACAGCCCTAAAGAACGTAGATAAGATGAATGACTTTTTTGATCCGCATGAAGTTGATATATAGGATGTGAAGATGAGGTTGTTTGCACAAAGCCTGGGAGGGGAAGTAATAAAATGGTTCATAGCTCTACCGGCAGCCACTATTGAAACCTTAACATTTTTTCATCGCCAGTTTGTAGAAAGGTGGGAAGTAAAGAAGAATCCCCTTCAAATCTTGTCTGAATATGAAAACATCAAAAGGAATGTCGGTGAGTTTGTTCAAGATTATTGCGTGAGATTTAATGCAGTGTACAATGCGCTTACTGCACATATGAAACCACCGGAGAGTATGGTTTTGGTCAAATTTCCGGATGGATTTGATGTTGATATGGCATATCAATTGTGTGAACGTGATCCTACAACTTTAGCACACATGCAGAAAAATTTTGTAAGTGTGGAATCAAATTTTCTAGCCAAAAGATCAAGGATGAGATCATAAAAGAGGGTGACTATCAAAGAAGAGGCATCTACTTCCAAGGCAAAAATGGATTCATTACTCTAAACTGTGGAGAGAATGGTTGACCGATAGTCTATTTCTGAGAGACCTGGACCACAGATACGGAATCCAAATTTCAGAGGGCAACAACAGCCTCAGTTTAGAATCAAGAAAAGAGACCAGAAAGAACCTGACCAAATAGCACAACAACAATAGCAGATTAGGACCCCGTTGCAGTAGAATTATGTCCAAGGAGAGGAAGAAGAAGATGAATAACTGGTGGTTGAAACAAATCATTTCTTTACAGCAGATGGCTTTCCCATGTTCCCGACTGAAGATGAGGAGTATACTGAAAATCTGGATTCTCCAAAAGATGAAGACTATATCTTGGCAAATGATGATGATTTGGAAACAGAATTAGATTATTACTAGTGTGGATATATGAATGCTTTGAGTGCACAGCAGAAACAATATTCTTTGACGAGCAGAGATGTACCTTTCAATCCTATTCAGAAAAGGAAAGAGGTCCAGTCAAAGAATGACCTTCCAAATCATCAGAAAAAGGGTAAATAGCATGCAGATCAGAATCATAGCAACAGAAACTAGCCATCAACAAGCTCAGCTACTAAAGAGAAAGATATTTAGAATAAGGAGACTATGACAAGGGATCAAAATGATATAAGAGATATTTTTGTCAAAGAGGTAGATAAAGTCACAACCTTTAATTTATAAAATTGAATAGCTAAATTGAAAGTGTCCATTCCTTTGACAAAGTTAGTAAATAATAGTCATTACAGAGATCAGGTGTCTAAAATTTTGTTATTTGATCCTTTGTTTGATATGGTTAATGTTTAAGATGACCACCCCGAGCTCATTTTTGGTCCAGCTATAGATGGTAAATTAGGAGAGAGTGAAGTTCTCCCCTTTTATTTAAGCCTAAGACTGCATGAGTACATACTTCACAATGTTATGATTGATTCTGGGGCCTCTCACAATTTTATGCCTAAGGATATTATGGAAAAGATGGGCATGGATATCACCCGACCTTATCATGACTTGCATTCATTTGATTCTCGTCGAGTTCGTTGCATTGGTCTCATTAAAGATTTAGTGGTTTCCTTAGACCAGATCCTAGCCAAGAATATTTTGATGGATGTGGTGGTGGCTGATATACCACCTTTGTTCGGTATGCTACTGTCTAGATCATGGGGAGCCAAACTCAAAGGTACTTTACAACTTGACTTCTCTTATGCTACTAATCCTGTTTTCGAGCAATTGAGGAAATTGTACCGGGAAAAGAAAATGAAGTATATGATAACTAGTAAGGAGAAGCCCATAAATCATCCAATACAGGTTGTACATACACATCTAGAATCTTTTATTTTGTATAATGATGGTGATTTGAATGATGTAAATAATCAGCTAGTAATAGCAGAAGATGTCCCAAAATTTTCGAAAAGTTTTAGAACACTTCTGGATAAGGAAAAAGAAGTGGTGACTTCAGAAATGATGACCCCTGAAGTGGTGATTTCTTCCGAGGAGCCTCCCAAAGAACAACAAAATTAGGTGACTGTCCCAAGTAAAACAAAACCAAAAGTTGAGTTTCATCATCTAGAAGACGAAGAGGGCCTTTGGAGCATGGATTTCGACGATACTTTGGGTAAGGAAGGTGCAAGTATTGGTATTTGGATCCGAAGTCCAGTTTGTAAGTCAAGTGCAATTCCAAGTAGTGTTAGATAATTCTCTTATAAATTGGCTTTTGAATTTTCTAATAATGAAGTGGAGTATGAAGCATTCATTACAGGCCTTAAAATTTTGAAGAAACTTGGTGCAAAACGAATTTCTATTTATGGTGATTCTGAGCTTGTCATAAAGCAGGTGAAAGGAGAGTATCAATCAAAGCATCCGCAGATGAGACCTTATAGAAATGTAGTCTTGGATGTCTTAAAAATGTTTCCTGAGTATACATTAACAATAGTACCAAGAAATCATAACGTCATTGCAGATTCTCTTGCTACGGTGGCAAGTAATCTTAAAATTCTGATGAACTTCAGTAATAAATTTGAAATTCATGTGAAACATAGACCTACTATTCCAGATAATTTAAGGTATCGGCAAGTTTTTTGGGATGACAAAGAAATAAATAGCTTTTTGCAGAATGAAGGAAAGTTCAAATACACTTTTATTGATGATGTTTGTGATGTTGATGATCAAGACACAGAAGCCCGTCAGATGAATGTTTTTCAACTGAAAGATAATATTATTCCTAGAGGTCTCATACCTTTAGAATATATGTTCGATCATGATGATGTGGCCAGAAAACCAACATTGATTCCTACAGAAAAGGGTGTGGAAGATGTGAACATTGGAACAACATACAATCCCAATATGGTTAAGTTGTCTAAGACATTGTCTCTCGAGGCGAAATATAAGTACATTAAATTGTTGTCTGAATTTTCTGATATTTTTGCATGGGATTATGCATATTTGAAGTTTTATGATAAGAATATTATTCAATGCACTATTCCCATCAAGCCAGATCAAAAACCCTTCATACAGAAGTTGAGAAGGATAAACCCAATCTTGTTGCCATCCATCGAGAAAGGGGTAAACTGATTGTACGAATCAGGTATCATTGTGCCAATTAGGTTTCCTGATTGGATTTCAAATTTGGTGCTGGTAAGGAAAAAGACCAGAGAGATAAGGTTATGCATAGATTTCTAGAATTTGAATAAAGTATCTTTAAAGGATAATTATCCCCTTCCTAATATGGACCATGTTTTGCAAAGAGTAGTTGGAGCATCACGGATGTCACTACTTGACAGTTATTCAAGTTATAATCAGATTTTGGTACATGAAGAAGACTAAGGTAAAACTGCTTTCACAACACTGTGGGGGACCTTTTAATATGTTAAAATGCCATTCAGACTCAAGAATGCAGGGGCTACTTTTCAGCAGGCGATGGATATAGCCTTTGCTAATGAGAAGAATGTTTTCTTAGTAGTGTATCTAGATGATTTGACAGTGTTTTCTGGTTTTGATGATCAGCATTTGTATCATTTGAGAATTGTTTTTCAAAAATGCAGGGAGTTCGGGATTTCTTTAAATCCGAAGAAGAGTCTTTTTGCCATGGAGGAAGGCAAACTGCTTGGTCACGTAATTTCTAAAGATGGCATTCGCATTGATCCTTCCAAAGTAGAATCCATTCAAAATATAGATTTTCCACGAAATAAAAAGGAGATACAGGGTTTCAATGGTAAGATGAACTTCTTACACAAATTTGTCCCAAATTTAGCTGAGCATTTGAGAGAAATGACTAATATGTTGAAAAAGGACAGCAGTGTAAAATGGACCACTGATGCTATGAAGTCTTTCAACTCGGTAAATCTTGCTTTAACCACAGCCCCTATTTTAGTGAGTCCATATTATACTAGTAATTTCATAATATTTTCATTTGCATCTAAGCATACCTTGGCTGTGGTTTTGATGCAAAAGAAGGATTAGGTTGAACAACCTATTGCTTTCTTCAGTCGAGCCATTAGAGATGTTTCTGTTCGCTATAAAATTATTGAGAAACAAGATTTATCCCTAATCAAATCTTTGAAAGATTTCTGGATCTATATTCTACATTCACATACTGTTACCTATGTTCCAAATGCAATGGTGAAAGAGGTTCTTACACAGACTGATCTAGAAGGTCAGAGAGTTAAGTGGATAGCAACGATGTTAGAGTATGATCTCGAGATCAGGCCTATTAAACTGATCAAGGGACAGGGGTTAGCCAAGCTGATGGACGAATCCAACTTGCATGCTTTAGACATAAACCTTCTTACAGCAATGTCAGATGACGAAGAATATGGCACTCTAATACATGTATCAAAAAAATTTCTCACTTAACCATGGTATTCTGATATAGTGTATGTACTTCAGAACTTATGTCCTCCTCCTGGAGTGTCTAAAATTTAGGGTAGGTCTTTGAAATTTAAATCTTCTAAATACTGCATTCTAGGAAGTGCCCTTTATTGGAAATATCCAGGAGGTGTTCTTTTGAATTGTCTGGTTGAAGATGAAGCTAAGTAGGTAATGGATGACTTTCATAGGGGAGATTGTGGAGGTCTTTTTTTTTGGAAAACAATAGCTAAAAAAGTGTCGAGAGCAGGGTATTATTGCCCAACTTTATTTTCTGACTTGTACAAAACAATCTCAAACTTTCATGAATGTCAAGTTTTTAAAGGAAAATGGAAGTTTCTTGCTCTTCCGCTGAAGCCTGTTGTAGTGAATGCTCCTTTTCAAAAGTGGGGACTTGATTTTATTGGGGAAATTCATCCCACATCATTAGCACAGCACAAATGGATCTTAACCGCCACTGACTACTTCACTAAGTGAATCGAGGCTATTCCTACAAGGCAATCTACGAACACGGTAATCATTCAATTTTTAGAATCCAATATTTTGTCTCATTTTGGTTGTTATCACAAGATTATTACAGATAATGCTGCAGCATTTAAGTCAAAGAATATTATTGAGTTTTGTCACAAGTATAATATCAGATTGGGCCATTCCACCGCATACTATCCACAGGGCAATGGATTAGCTGAGTCCTCTAATAAATCTTTGGTGAATATCATTAAGAAAATGTTGGAGGAGAAAAAGAAAAATTGGCATAGGAAACTTACCAATGCTTTGTGGGTAGATCGAGTGAGCACCAAGATGTCTATAGGTATGTCACCTTTTGAATTGGTTTATGGTACAGATACAGTGTTTCCTACATCACTTGTAGTCTCGGTTATGAGATTATTGCAGGAAGCAGATAGTGAGGAAGATGATATGCAATGTCAAATAAATCAATTGATTCATCTTCAGCAAACAAGGGAGAAAGTTTCTCAGACTACTTCTAAGCTTCAGGAGAGAATCAAGAAGATTTATGATTGCAAGACTAAGGCAAATAAATTTCAGTTGGAGGATGTAGTGCTAAGATGGGATGCAAGAAATGAAGATAGAGGTAAGCACGAGAAGTTTGAAAATCTTTGGAAGGGGCCCTACAAGATCTTGGCTTATCGAGGACAGAATGCCTATTTGTTAAAAGAAATGAATGGACGTGAATGTTCAGGAGGACCAATCAATGGTAGTCTCCTGAAACATTATTATTATTGATACAACTACTGAGAGAATTTTTCACTTTCATTGTAAATACCATTTTATATTTTCTGCAAGGGTTGGGGCAGAAGGTCATCTAGGTGTGGGGCTCGAAGTGAAGGATATAAAGCTTGTTTATTTTCTGTTGTTTTCAAAGTTTTGGAGTCAGTTTTGAAATGTCAGAGTCAGTTTTCTGAGTCAGTTTAATAATCTGCAATCTTTAGTTGTTATTTGATCGTATTTACCCAATGGTTAGGCACTTGGCCTACGGTGTTCTTAACACCTCCAAGGAGTTGTCATCCCCAATAAGGCCAATGTTAGTGTTAGTCTTTGCATACTTCCACCAAGGATAAAAACACATTTGCGTGTGCATCTTAGGTGTCTCATACTGAATAAATTTTTCATCATTCCATTAGGTCATAACTTAAATTGTTCCACTGGTGGTTTTCCTTGTCAATAAGATCAATTTTCCCTCCAAGATTCATATTGCTAACTCATTCCCATGTCCCCTCGAGCATAATAATACTTATGGAAATGTTTTTTTCACTTGAAATTATTTTAAATCTCATTCAAAGTCAAGTCAAAAAGCAGTCACATTAGGTCATTAGGGTTTTGCACTTCTCAAGATAATTTCTTCATTCATATGGGGTAAGCACATATATGAGAGGCACTAATCAAGCAAATTGGTTTTTAGATCATTATGATGTAAATATTATACTTTTAAAGTTGTATTTTTTCAGTTTAATGACTTTTATATCAAAATCAATATTTTGATAGAAAATTCAAATATGTAATTTATTTTTATTTTTTCAAATGTAATTTTATGTCATTATATGTAATAATTTTATTCCAAAGATGTCAAATGTAATTATGTCTAGCCGAAGTGGAGCAAGAGAAATAAAATTCATGTTGATCAAGCCTGCAATGGCAAATGTTAGAAAGAGAAAATAATATCAGTGACAAAGAGGAAAGTAAACATTAGAAAAGTGGTTAATTTGAATTAAATTTCAAATTCACTAAAGTTATAAAGCTCATCAAGCACCTCAAAACAAATCATTGTTTCCATTCAAACATCAAGAGCCTTCAGCAAAAGAGAAAATCTGATTTTGTGAAAATCTTGGGCAAAAACTTGCTTGGCACTACATTTTTTATCCTGGCACTGCACTAATGCTTAGGAGCACTGCGCTAATCCTTGAAAAATCAGTGCAAAATTTCTTGGCACTGCGCTAATATAGAGAAGCGCTGCGTTAATGGTACTGCGTTGCGCTAATTCCCAGCTTGGTTTTTAAGCCCTGAAACTCATTCAAACTTTCTCAAATCTTCACCAAAGTGCCTTCCACCTCTCTTGCAAGTAAGTAACCTAATATTTCACCCTCTTTGCAGTATTTAAAACGATTTTTATTCTGGTTGGTGTCGATGTGAAAATTTGGAGGTTGTTCATGCTAAAAACCCTAGTTTATTCCTTATTCCCAAATTTGCACCCTTATATTCCACCTTATACACATATATCATTCTAAAACCCTACCATATCATCTTATATCATCATAAAAACCCTTTCCCTATCCCTTTTCCCTAAACCTAATTTCACTTCCCATTCCCTTCTACCTCATCCCTAGGGTTTCCAAACTATTAAGCTTAAAATTACTGAAGAGTATGACAGAGAGATCAATGATGAAGAAACACCAAAGAGAGGTGATCATAATGGAGGGAAGATTAATAGGTTTGAACCTATGACCAAAAAGGAGCTCATGGCCTCTCCTCTTATTGTTTCCTATTTCAAACATGTGGGTTGTTTTTAATTTTGTGAGAAGATACAGTAGATCCAATATCATCCTTTGTTGACCAGGTTTTTCATCACTAATCTTCATGAAAGACGGGTTACACTTGTTGGGGTTACCTTTACCATTTCCACTAATGCCATTACAGATGCTACAGGGATCCCTAATGTGGGAGAGAAATGGTTTAAAAAGGTAAAACTTGATGTGAGCTATTATGAACCATACCTCGAACCTAGATATAAGGATAACAAGAAAACTATTTTTCCTTTCTCTCATCTCCTTGACCGGTATGCCCCTATAGTGAAAATAATAATGAAGTATTTCACTTGTGAGGGGAGGTTTACCCAACTCTATTCATACCATCTCAGACTCCTTATGCACTTCACTAAAGTCAGAATGCTTCATATACCTTATATCTTCTCCAAAGCATTGACAAGATGGCATATATTTTCCAAAGGAGGCAGTATGATCATCAAATGCAGAGTTTGTTTCACCACTCCCTCATCAAGATGGTGTTCATGCATCAGCTTGTGCAGAAGAAAATTTCATGGGACACATTCATTGCAGGTGAAGTTTTCACTACCCTACCTAGTCATTATGAGCAGAGCATCCCTTCATCATCTCATCCTCCCATATCCACTTCCTCATTTCAACTTGCTATTCATGCATTAACACCTGGTCATATGCCTTCACCTCATGTTGATCCTACTTCTTCACCATTCCGTAATCCTTCACCATCATCACTTCATGATACTTAAGCATTAGACAGTGAAGGTGACATTGAGACAACTTGGGCTAATGTGACTGATGTTGAGCCATTTCCCAAGAGCTATCAGAGAGGCCACAGGCATGTGTTTACTTCGCATGGTGTGAAAGGGGCCATGTTTTCTTAATATTCAAAACAGGTAGACAAGGTCAAGGAAAAGGATACATAGCCTATCATTGATGAGCAAGAGGACAAGCATGAAACTGAGCAGGATTTTTAGCTGATTGAGCTTGATGATGAGAATGAGGTTAGAATCACCAATGCATTTATCAGAAGAAAAGAGGCAAAGATTAGTGAGCTTCTTTTCAAATCTTGACAGATCACAGTATGTGATTGACTTTACTGAGTAGGAAAATCAGTAGCTGAACGCCAAGCAGATCATCAATGAGGTGAGGACCATCAAAGCTAAAAAAGAGGCAGGGAAGGATAAGGCTTTGTTGGAGGAGACCTTGGACAGATTTGGTGAGCTTGATGATGAGGAGGATCAGTCTCCTAGATAAAGACCAAAGACAATTGGGATTAAGAGAGCTCTAGCCCATGATAGACAGAAAGAAGATAAGTTGGCAGAGCAGCTCACTCCAAGTGAGCTGCTTGCCCTTGAGATCACTAATGATAGAGAATCATGGCTTGATAGAGCCAATTTACATCTGGAGAATCTACTGAAGAAGGCCACAAAGGATAATGAAATTCAAAGGAATATGGCAAAGCACTATGCCATGAGAAACAAAATTGCAAGGGCCAAGCTCAAATGTGCCCATGCAAAAATTCAGGCTTTGACCAAACAAAAGGAGAAGGAGAAGTTAGATATACTTGTTGAGGTGTGTCTTCATGGCTCAAACCCTTAATCAGCAAGTAATCTTACCATTTCGACAAATTTTGGCACATGGCACTTTGGTGAAAATTTTGGTTTTTTGAGCAATTTGACACACATAAAATTTACTAAAAACGCAGTGCCCTTGGCGCTGCGCTTTTTCTTAGAGCATCCAAAATGAAAATGGTCAGCATACTCATGTTCATAATGATGAGTACATCAACCTTAGAAAATTTCAGAAGATTTGGAGGAGAACTGGTCCCTCAAAAGTACAAAAAACCTCCTAATTTTCATGTTTCTGCCTCCTTTTTCACCTTGGCACTGTGTTAATACTAGTTTTGGGAGAGCTCTATTTTGACAGAGCATATGGGCCCCATTTTGGAAAGTGAAAGGATATTTGGAAACTATACTCCCAGACCTTTCCAATGAGATATCATGGAGCTGATTTGGACAAGACGAAGGCCTCAACAAGTGGCTTACAAAACAGGTCAATTTTTCTGTCATGGCACTGCGCTAATGCTAGGAAATTTACATTTTCACCAGTTTCATCAAATTTTTAAGTTTCACTTCTGTTTCGCTTTTTACTTGTAATTTATCAATTTAAATGTCATATTTTATTTTTACCTAAGGTAGATACATGAAATAAGTCATTATTTGAAGTCAAATGTATCAGTTCTTAAAGATAGGAATGAGTCACTTTCCTCATCCTAGACTCTAGCTTTCAATTTAGCTTTTGATGTAACAACTCCCTCACCTCATGGATTTGACTTTTGAGGATGAGAGGAAGTGGTTTTGAGGTCTATAAGGTGTATTTTTCAATCATTTTAATGTTTGGCATCAGTTTGAGAGATTCTATTGATCAAGTATCATCTTGGCTTGGACATTAATGAAAAATTGCAACTATTTTCTTGGGATCCATGTGGTATGAGTTTTAGACATAGTTTCCTCTATGTTATCAATTTGTTTGAATGTATTTTTAATTCATAAACCATCACATGTCTATAATATACTATATTTCAAGTTTGAAAGGCAGAATCCATATTTATTTATGCTCTATTTTGGGAAATTTAGTATAATGTGTTCATTCTCCTCAGTTTAGGGAAAATACATTCCAGATGCTTGCCCTAGCTCCTCACCAGTCTATTCATCTCATTTAATTAACTTTTGAATGTTAATCCTTTCACCTACCTTGCCCCATCAAACAGACTGCAATTTCATCCCTTAGCCCTGATCTATTCCCATTGACCTAATATCTGTTCAGTGAGCCCAACCCTAAAATCAAAATCAAAACCCCATGTATTCCTAAAATCTTTTTCATCTAGCCCTCTTGGCTGTGATTGTTGTGGAGAGATCCATCTCTGACTTGGTAGGGCTAGATACCAAGTCTAAAGTTTGGTTTGAGGTTACCTCAAGATTGCCTTCTTCAGGCTGAGGTTCAATCTGAGTGATAACAGGCTACACAGGGTGACTTTTTGCTACAGAGCTTTTGTGAATATGGGGTTTGGAGGATTTTACTAACATTAAATGTTTCTAATTCTTATGAAAAATATTCTAATAATTTTTTGGGTTTTCTTGCAATTAATGAGAATATTTCTAACTGAAATAATCATTGGGTTACATAAAGAAATAATAGTTCTTTAGATTGTGAGATGGTTAGCCATATAGATAATACGGGAATTGCACAAAAACTTGATATTGTGATGAAGACCACTCCATCAACACCTAGTTTGCAAGTTCAATGTTACATGTTGCAGATGAACTGGATTGATCTACATTAATAGTTAAGGTGGTAGTCTTCACTATTTTATTTTATGTAATAGTTGATTTTCTAGATCGTTATCAACCTATGTTGCGGTGATCAAATATATGTTTGTGAATGTATGAGAAAGCCCCAAATATTCAGCTTCACCTTAGAGAGATTTGAAAATAGAATTTCTTGTGACAATACAACATCTATTGTATGGTCTGAACGCATTAAAAGGGGAGAGAGAAAATTTTGATGGTAAAAAAAGAAGCAACATCTTATCAACATGAAAGATAGTGATGTTAGTGATATTGAGGAGGAATTCACAGTTGGGAGAATAGAAACAATGATCTCACATGCAATCACTCAACCATCAAATAGTTTTTATGATTTAGTAGACTAAACTCGAGTGTTGAGGAGATCAAATTAAAACATATTGAAGATAGTATAAATGTAGTTAATGACAGTATTCAATTTGATGGCTCACCCCATAGGAAACCTTTAGATAGTAAAGGGATTCCACAATACAATGAGAATGCTTATATCATGAATTCAAGTTCTTTTAGAGAACGTAACTAGTTTTATTCAAACCTTCCACTATCTGAACCTCCCAAGTTCCTACCCTAGTTGTTTCTATGGTATCTGAATCCCACTTTCAATATATCCTTTTAAATGAAAATGTCCTTCTAGGAAAGGTTTCAACATTAGGCAACACATTGTTTGAATCAAGCTCCAATGAGGATGAGCATAGAATTATAACTATGGTAGGGAAACCAAGTTCAACTTCAAATGATTCTAAAAGGAATTTTATTGAAGTTCATAAGAAAACTCAAAAATCTCAAAGGAACCGGTATCTGCCTAAGGAAGAAGTAGTGGGAAATATAGGTCAAGGGTTGATGAGATTTCCATATTTATTTTTAGTGATATGGAAGAAAAATATGCTTCAAAAAATTCAAGAAACTAATATTCTTATGTCTACCATGAAGAGTAGGGTTGTGGTTCATCGGATAATTTAATACAAGGGTACTTTCAAATCGAGTAAGTTGATATCTATTGGAATTCATCAACCACAAGTTAAGTGGATATTGTTCTAGTTTAATCCAATTGTATATTAACTCATCATTATTATCCTTTCATGAAAGTATTCAAAACAACTAAACATATAATTCAATCTCTTGTGAAATCCCATCTATATGTTTGGGTCCCCATACACATCGTTTAGTGATGTTATTCATTATTAATTAATCACAAGAATGAATGCCAACAAATTGTAACCCTCTCTTGACAATGATACAAAAATTTCATGCATAAAGGGCATGGGTTCTTCACTTAGACCCTTGTCATAGTGCCTATGTTCATGGGCTATTAAAAAATACCTTTAATATCACTAGATACTAATAAAAATTGTCAAGCTTCTTTTGTTAAGCCTCCCTTCCAATATATTTGTTTAACAAAAATAACCCTTATTTTTAATAGATAGTCCTTATTTTTACTAAATACCCCTTTTATACACCCAATACCAATAAAACTATCTACCTCACATCTTACCTCCCCAATACCTACAATATATATGTTGACTCAATTTTCACAATTTTAAAATCTCCTTAATAAATTTGCACCAACTTAAAACCCTCATGAAAAAAGATTAAAAAAAAAAAGATAAACATTGTAGAGAATAATCACCTTTTCATAATATCAAATATGAGATATTTAACTAATAAAATCGGATGCATAGAAAAAACATAAAGTCACAACTTCCTTTCAAATTTATATAATCAAACCACATTATATATCATTATGAGGAATTAGGTTAACTAACACATAAATTATAACGCTCATTTTTTTCCTATATCAAATCATTTTGATGTGTATCGTCATTGAAGGTCAAACTTAAAGAAATATAGAATCGCATACATGTGAGATCCATCTCAAATTTCTTTAGGAGATCAATCAAAGTCTTTAATGTAGAGGCTTGAATATCTAAAATATTTTAGTGTAAAAATTTGAGAGGAAAAGGATATATTAGTACATTTGAAATTGAAATAAATATTTATTATTATAGATATATAATACTGGGGTTGGAGTATGTTTCGAAATTGTTTCTGTTAACATCTAATTCTTGCGATTGGGCGAATATGTAAAATAATGTAAATAGAAAATAAGGAGAGTTGGAATATAAAGAGATATTGGGAGATGAAGCCCAAGAGTCTCTCCCTCCATGTATATACTTATGATCACCCTTAATACAAACTCACAATTCAGTTTTGAGGATTAACCTCCTGGTCTGACATGGTATCAGAACCAGCTCCATTTTTTACTTCCCTTTCTGCCTTTGTAACTCCCTTCTATCATTTTTTTTTGCAATATGTCAAATCCCTGCATAGAATTTGCGGTCTATTATTCCTTGGAACATGGTATTGGATTCTCTATGTTTGGTAGAAGACTAAAAGACCCTACATTATATCAATCTTTAGAGAATCTGTGGGTATGAATTATTTTATTAAATCTAGTGTGCATTCACATACTCTGCGTTGAATTTTTTTTGCAATGGTCAATGTATGGTGGATTTGCATATGGTGAATGACTGAACCTGAATGGTTGTTGGGGGTTGTGTTACTGTGAATGGTATTAATATGTTAATTTTATTGTTATGGTTGTGTTTTTGGAGGTTGTGATGATATTATTGTGTTAATTGTATTACTGTGGTTGTGCTGCGGTATCACACCGCTCCTCTCCGCTCCTCACACTGTTATATAACGCCGTAGTCTAACTAGCCAGAGGAATTGCTCTGAAAATCATGAAAATTCCGATAAGATTTTCAGAAAATCCGGCAGGAATTTTTCTAAATCCATGTTAAAACCATCAAAGTTTAATATTTTGGGTGTCCCACAGGTTTTTGATGGTGCTGAATCCATTTCTAATGTCAAAATCAGCATTCAAACACTGGTTCTGCAAGATTTTTTAAATTTTTTTGGCCCGGATTCCGGCCAATTTTGATCGTCCGAGCAATTCCTCCGGCTCGTTAGACGACTCCTTATATAACACCGCCCATACCACATACTCCTATGCATCCTCCATACTCTGCATTTAGACTCCTAGCATCACCTCTCCACTGCACAATAGTCACCGACTGTTCCCCGGTCCCTCGGCACCCAACTACAACTATCCCTTTTATATCCACGCAGTTTGACCTTTTTATTGTGGGTCAAGGGTTAACGCATGCCCATACCACCTCGGCATCGTGGTTCTCATGGCTTTGTCGGCATGTTGCATTACAATCATAAGCCCCCTCCATGGCATCTATGCTCTGGTTCATGCCCGACTCCTCATCGCATACCCATACCACAACCATATATACGTTGTAATTCCATATAACAGTTACCTCCCCAGATAACACCTCCCCATATGTGCCCTTCCCATATACGACCTCCCCCATACATAACCTTCCCAATATATAACTCTACTATTTATACCAAAACTTTATTTTTACAGAATATTAGAGCGCACTTTTTTTACAAAAAAATTATTACCACTAGAACTACATTTTTCATAGTACATTGGCAGTAGAGTATATTTTTTTACACAGTGCACAGTGTTTAAAATGCATTCATTGATATCAATTGTTGGAGTAGTTCTCTCTGGAAAAGAGAACTATTATGAGTGGTCTTGGAAGATAAAACACACTCTCATTTTTAATCAGTTATGGAAAGGAATTTGTGAAGGAGAATGAGACAATGCACCTACAAATCCAACCTCAGACAAGGATAACGCCATTTGGGAAAACAAGAAAAACAAGGCCTATGCCTTGATCGCAGCCTCTGTAAATAAAGAGGTGAGTCGCCATATTTCACCATTCTCAAATGCTTATGATGCTTGAAGAAGTTGAAAGAATTTTATGACTCACACTCTAAACTTGAAGTTGTCCAATTTATGATTAAATTGTTTAGTCTTGAATTGAAAATTGATGACCCTCTTGCTTTAGCATCAAAAGCAAGATCTATTATGCACGATATTAAAAATAGTAGTGTTGAAATAGACATTCCTCTCATATCTTATGTCAAGGCACTATATCCTACTTACATTATCTTGAGTCATTGCAAGCAAGTGGAAATCTCAAGGAGATTACCTTTGGCTCCCTTTAGAAGAAGTTTGTTGAGAGAGAAAAGGATTTTGGGAAGAAGACAGCTCCTCGATCTTCTGAATAAGTTGTGTATCTTGCACATAGAGAGAAGAGTCATGCACAAAATTATTCTATAGGTAGAGGTGTTCGAAGAGGAAGAGGAAGAAGAAAATTCTGAGGCAGTGGGGGCAGACAATTTCAATGAGAAAAGTATGATCTTCATTTCATATGTTGCAACAGAGATGGACATGATGCATCCACATGTAATATTCCTTGGGACAGAATTGAGCAAGAAATAAATGAAGCCAAAGGTAAAACCCATGAAAAAGAGAAAGGTAAAGCACCTGAATCAACTCACTATGTTGTGGCACATTGTAATATTGCAGTAACTGAAGACTTGGTTAATGCTTCACTTGCTTATTGGAAAAATGATTGGTTGCTTAATTGAGGAGAAAATTGCCACATGAATTTTAGAAGAGATTTATTTTAAGAATTTACTAACAATATTGATGGAGTAGTATACTTTGCAGACAAATCAAAACTCAAGCCATCAGGGCTTGGCACAATCAGGCTCAAAATTCCTAGTCTTCCAGACTTTCTTCTGCATGATGTTCTACATCTCCCGAATTTGAGGAGAAAATTTGTCTTTGGTCCACATCTGCCAGCAAGGACACTCCATTCATATATTTGATGGCATGGTCGAGGTCATAAAAGCATCATATCACTCACTTGTAATGACAGGGAAAGAAGAAGAAAGGCTTCTGAAGCTACAAGGTACCTTTGTTTGTGCACAAAACTTTTCATACAGTTCTCACTATGATTAAGGTACATTCCCATAAATTCTTTTATGGAATGCTATATTTGGACACTTGAACTGTGATAACCTCCAATTGTTGAAGAAAAATGGTGTTACTATTTTTCATATAATTCCTAGGAAACTTAAGCAATGTGATGCTTGTATTCTAAGAAAGCATAGGAAACAATCTTTTCATGATTCACATTCTAGAGCACATAGAAAAATTTTGAACTCATTCATTCAGATTTATGTGGCCCAATTCATATTCCTTCTTCAAATGGTAATAAATATATGATGACATTTATTGATGGCTACACCAGAATTTGTTGGGTTTATTTATTGAAGAACAAATCTGATTATTTTCAAACATTCAAGATCTTTCATGCATGGATTGAAAATGATGCACAATCTCATATTGGCTCCATTAACACTGATAATGGAAAAGAATACACTTCAAATGAATTTTTAAACTATCTTCACTAACATGGGATCAAACATCAAACAAATGTGCCTTACAATCCCCAACAGAACGGAGTAACTGAAATAAAGAATAGGACAATCTTAAATACAGTACGTTCCATGATGTTTTTTAAGAATGTTAAACTGATGTTTTGGGTTGATGAAGTTCTATGTGTTGTGTATATAAATAATAGGTGTCCTTATAATGTTATTAGAAACAAGACTCCTTATGAAATGTGGTATGGACACATTCCTTCAGTAAAGCATCTCGAGGTATTTGGTTCCACCTGTTATGCCTTTGGTTCCACCTGTGTATCTTATTGGGGTATTCAAATACCTCCAAAGAATATCATATCTATGATGAAGTTAATAATAATTTTGTAGTATCTAGAGATGTCATCTTTCTTGAATCTTCCAACGCTGACAATGTTGTTGAGCGATATCTTAATCGCTTGGATAGATTCATCCATGCAAAGTCATTTCAAGAATTTGATAATCAGATTCCACATCTTGAAAGGGGGATTCCTATACTGGATCAATCTGCGGAATATTCTTCTAGAGCATTATCTCCCCCACATGAAGCTCCAGCCATGGATGAAACTTTGAGTGATGTGATTGACAGATTTAGGAGACTAAATCTTGATTCATCCCAAACTCAATCAATTGAGTATCCTGGTCCATCTTAGAAAGGTCCTCCAAAATGGCTGACAAAGACACTTGAAAATGTTCCTCCTGATGAGGCTGCAAAGACAAGAACAAGAATTTCCACCAAGAAATATGGATGTGATGTAGATGACTCTGATTCTCCTATTGATATGAATGTTTCTTATGATTTTGAACTGAATTTGTCTACAGATTTTGAGCCAAATTTCTTCAAACAAGTCACTTCTCATGATGAATGGAAAGAAGCGATGTAAAATGAATACGATGCCTTGATAAGGGGTTGACTATGAGGAGAATTTTTCCCCCACAATAAAATGGGCTACCATCCAGACACTCTTTGCCTTGGCAGCTTAGAACGATTGGAAATTCAATCAAATGGATGTAAAAATTTATTTCTTGAATGGAGATCTGAAAGAAAATGTTTTTATGTCCCATCCAGAAAGATTTTTTGTGAAGGGAAAAGAACACAAAGTATGCAAACTTGTAAAATCCTTGTATGGCCTCAAGAAATAACCGTGAGCCTAGTATGAGAAGTTAACTAAGCATCTTCTGAAACTCAACCTCAAACATTATGATTTTGATGATGCAATTTTGTTTGTCAAGAAAGTTGTCAAACAGTTGTATATCTTGTGGTGTATGTAGATGATCTTTTTATGAAAGGGAACAATGAGAGCTACATTGCATCCATAAAGAAGGAATTGAGGAAAAGATTTGAAATCACTGAATTGGGATATGTTCACTAATATATTGGTATTGAATTAACTCAACATCTAAAGTTTATATTCCTCTCTCAAAATAAGAGAATTGGAGATATGTTGAACATGTTTTGGAATGGTTGAGTGAAATCCTTTGACTACTCCAATGGAATAGAACTTGAAACTCACACCATTGAAGGAAAAGAATCTGAGGATGCAACAAAGTATAGACCGCTTGTAGGAACTCTCAACTACCTTACTACTACCAAACTGGACATTTCATTTGTTGTTGGAATCCTATTCAGATTTATGCAAAAGCCTTGTGAGGTGCATTGGTCTTCTGCAAAATAGTTCTGAAGTACTTGAAGGGGACTCAAGACTTTCGAATCAAGTATACACAAGTGGGTGACTTCAACTTTATTGTATACTCTGATTCAAACTTCGATGGAGACAAAGAAACTGGGGTATCTAATTCAGGTTATGAGTCTTGGATCAGGAGTTGTCTCTTGGAGATCACACAAACAATTAGTTCCAGTAGATTCCACAATTGAGGAATAATATGTGGCAGTAGCTGAAGCAACAAAGGAAATTGTGTGGCTCGGGAAAATTCTAGAAGATTTGCATGAGAAATAAGTGCATTCAACTCCACTCATGGTTGATAAGACTTATGCAATAAATTTGGCCAAGAACCCAAAGTTCCATGATCGAACGAAGCACATCAATACAAAATATCATCTGATTCGACATCAAGTTGAGGCCAAAACAATCCATATATGCCATTATTCCACAAATGAGCAGATTGCAGACATGTTCACCAAAGCGCTTGGAAGATAAAAGTTCGAAAGGTACAAAATGATGCTTGGACTCACCAACATCCCTTCAGATTAAGAAGGGGGAATGTTGACACCTAATCCTTGGGATTGGATGTGTTGGTTCTTAGGAGACATTTCCTTGGCTGTGGAAAGGAATCAGTGCTTAAGACCTTTTTTAAAAATGTGTTA